>CM030362.1:184380071-184888812 GCA_017893485.1 Hemerocallis citrina
CACTAAATTAATATTGCATTTTTAGACATTTTAAGATTGTTGCTGCTAATTTTGGTGTGGGAGCAAACAAATGATTTGTGAATTCTTTTGGAACCAATAAAAGCTAACATTTTTACTACTTGCCGATGTTGACCATTCTCAATGTTGCTGCTAACCTTCAAAAAGTTTGAAACACCGGGATTGATCCTGGCGACGAACCCTCTCATGCTCAAGTCGGTGATCTGAAAGATTATGAAAAAGCATTTATAGAGAAAGATACTGATTACCTGATTCTGACAGGGATAAGGGATATTTATAGTCGCCTTTGGGACCAGTTTCGAGATAATCATTTATCTCTACTTCCTGATATTTTTGGATAAGAAATAAAGTTTAAACTCCTTCATGATAAGAGAATTGGTTTAAAGCGTCTCTTCGGGATAATCATGAATATAAGTCACTCTTTAAATTAACTGGATTTATTACAATGGGTTGTCACCCTAACCCAGTAAGGCAAGCCTGTTTTTGGATTATTGGGCTTGGAAAAGACCCAGTTCCCATTTTCAGACCCGTTTGTAGTGAAAATTACCATTTTACCCCTGAGAGTTTCAAGATTTGTACCCGATTTGACTCTATTTCTAGCCATATCACAAGCCTCCCACTCCCGAAGACTGAGTTTCACAGCTTGTAAGGAGTACTTCGCCTGTTTTTAATGGCTTACAGAATGTATCGGGGTTCTCGAGGACATTTGAATCTCACTCAGAGTGTAACGATGCTTTTCTGAGTTAGTAAAATACTTAGAATTATTTTTATAATTTTCTAGATATTTGTTGATTTTTTTAAGATTTTAAATCATTTTTTGAATTTTTTATTCAATTTCTGAATTTTAATAAATAATTTTTGAAATTTTAATTAATTATTCTTAACATGAAATTATTTTTCCCGGGATATAAAAATATTTTTCAGAATTAATAATTATTTTTATAATTTTTAATTAATTATTTCAATTTTTTATTATTTTTCGAAATTTTTACATAATTAATTCGAATTAATATTTTAAATAAATTAATTAATTTAAAAAGAAAATACCTTGATCAGATCACAGCCATTCATCACGATCTAGAGAGAAGATCTTGGAGATCGGACGACAAACGCTTCTCATCAGCTCGGTTTGGCTCTAGCTCGGATCGAATCGGAGCCACTTTGGTCCTGGGCTGACTTGGTCCAACACGATAGCACCACATGGCGTCAACTGGTCAACATTTGACCAGTAAATGTTGCCCAGTGATCAGGGTGGATCTCCTCAATCTTGGTCGTTGATCTTGATGTTATGATTTTTTTAGGAGACCGAGCGGTATAAGCTTCACACAGGATCGGATCGAGGGTAGCTCGGAATCGCCCCAAGCTAGTGCATTGCCGAACCCACGTAGGCCTATAGGGAGGTGCCACATGGCGTTGACTGGTCAATGTTTGACTAGTCAAAATTAACTGTTGACTGGGGTGGATCTCCTCAGATCTTGGTCGTTGATCTTGATGGCACAATTCTTTAGGAGATCGAATGGCAGACACTTCATCCAGGGTCGGATCGAGGGTAGTTTGGTTTTGCCCCTGAGCTGGCACGTTGCCGAACCAATGCGAACATGTGGGGAGGCGCCAGGCGTTGAACGGTCAACGTTTTGACCCGAGTGGATCTCCTCAAATCTTAGCCGTTGATCTTGATGGCACATTTTTTTAGGAGATCAAATGGCAGACGCTTCACACAGGGTCAGATTGAGGGTGGCTCGATTTTCACCCCGAGTTGGCGCATTGCCGAACCAATGCAGACCTGTGGGGTGGTGCCACATGGCGTTGACTGGTCAACATTAACCACTGACAGGGGTGGACCTCCTCAGATCTTGGCCGTTAATCTTGATGGCATAATTTTTGAGGAAATCGAACGACAGGTGCTGATCTCCGCGTCTCTCCTTATTGGGCGCCACATGAGCTTCCACGTCGGTTGGGCTTTCCCAAGTTTTTTGGGGGCCCATGAACTCGGAAGCCCAATCATTTCTTCCTTGGCTATAAACCCCCCCCCCCCCTCTTTCTTCACTTCTCCCCCATTCTACCTACTTCACCTCCTCCTTCAAAAATTTCCCCTCGACGAGAATTGGCTCTAAAGAGGCTCCGACGGATTTTTCTGATATCCGGTGAGCAATTCCGACCGCAGTCATCACATCCAAGATATATTATTATTATTATTATTATTATTATTATTATTATTATTATTATTATTATTATTATTATTATTATTATTATTATATATATATGTAGGGTTTCTTTGGGCAGAGAGACCTCCCCTGCGAGCAGAGGTGAAGGATCATCTCAGATCCCCTTATCTAGAGCTGACCGAGGCAAGGAGCCCACTGAGCCATCCGTTGTTATGGAGACTATTGTAGAGGCAGATAGATCTCCGGGTGAGTTTGAAAGATATTTGTGCTCTTTATCGAGTAGTACCGGTATCAGAGACTACCTAACTGAATTGGGGGCAGAAGTCGAGCACGGGATGAGGACGTTTTATGAGGAAACTGAGTATCGGGAATCCACGGAGGCTGATGAGACGTCTTCCATTCTTTCCGATGAGGATTTAGGCCTTGTCCGAGAATGCTGTCAGATCCCATCGGGTTCTATTTATTACTTCCTAGTCCTGGGGTTAGAGCTTGTTCTTCGATTTCTCCGGATCTGTGCATCTTTTCCTTCGATGCTTTTCATGCGGGTCTTCGCCTCCCTCTACATCTCTTTGTAAGAGAAGTCTCGAGGTGTTTTACTCTGAGTCCTTCTCAGTTTGTGCCGAACATGTGGAGGCACGTGAATAGTTTCATTTTGCAATGCCAGGTGGTGAGGATGGAGCTTCGATTGGATGTGTTCAGAAGTCTTTATAAGCTCCACCGAAAGAGCAGGGTGGAGTTTAGATACTACCTCAGGCCTCATGCTGGTGTGAAGTTGGTTGATAACCCTAATACGAAAAAACATTGGAGGGCTAAGTATTTTCTGATTCGTAGTTACGAGCTGTGAGGGATCCCTACTATCTGGAGGGAAAGTGTCCCGATGAGGGTTAGGGCGGATCCGAGTTTAAGTATTGAAGAACAAGGTATGGTAGATATCCTTCTCAAGAGATCGGCGATGAAGTGGAAGGATCTGACTGAGGAGGTGCTTTTTAGGAGGGGTCGGAGCCAGATCGACCCTAGTACGCATCTTTCATTCTTATATCATTTATGTGCATTTCCTTTATATTTTCCTCCCCCCCCCCCCCCCCCAAATCTTTTTTTTAACAACTTTTCGTGTCTCTTATTGCAGGGGCCGGCGGGATGGATTTTGATGCGATCATGTCCAAGCGCTCAAGCCTGAGCAACAAGGCTTCTGAGGAGAAGAAGAGGAAGAAGACAGTCACGAGAGCCTCCCTTGCGAAGGTAGCAAAGGGTACGCCCGTGGATTTGGGATCTCCTCCAGCCACCTCAACTACCCCCGCAGAGGGCTGTTTTACTCTGAGTGCGGCCCTAGCTTTTGAGGCTCCTCCTCTTACCGCAGAGGCTGCTACGATTCTCACCGACGAGCACAAGAATATTTTTGTTCCCAATTGGCAGGTGAGGAAGCACGACGGCTTTCTAGGGGATTCAGCTAGTAGTATGGATGTCATTCATTATCTAGCGACCCCAAAGGATAAGTCCGTGTTGAAACATGGGACTATCGGAGATTCTGCCTTGGAGATCTCCCGAGCCACTGTGGCGGTAAGTTGTTTGTCAAGTTTCATTTTTGTATTTTTACTTGTCCTGCTTTTAGTGAACGAATGCTGCCTTTTCCGTAACTAAAGGTTAAATTTTATTTGTAGATCGCCTGCCACTTTAGCTATTTGCTAGAGCAGACAGGGAATCGGGAGAGGGAGTCGATGCTGACTGTTAAAAAGGCCAAAGCAGAGCAGTCGAAGTCTGCTAGGGAGTTGGAGGCGGCTATGGTTAAGAGTTGGAGGAGGAAGAGGATGCAGTGGAACCATCTGTCACTATCGTAGGGGGGCCAAGTGCTACAAGGGAGGTGGAGAGGAGACGCAAGCTCCCAAGGTTCCTTCAACTGAGGTGGACCCCTGATTCTTCTTCTTAATTGTTTTTTGCTTTTATTTAGTTTAGGGCTTTTGTATGGATGCCTAATAGCGGACTGGCCACCGCTGGATGTATCTTCATTTTGAATCAATGAAATCACATCTTGGTTCTCCTAACTCGTGTTGAAAGCTTAAAAGCTTCATGTTTGTCTTCGACCTTTCTGTGACCACGATCATTCTTGTTGAAGTAACTATTTGATCTTTTTCACTAGCAGATTGTCGTGTACGACGGTGGAACTTACTCTTCCAGTGAGATCGCCTGCCTCCGTACTAAACTTCGAGTGGTGGATCTGGGGCTTAGTTGCTCACGAAACATGCTTTTTAAGGCAGAGACGGAGCCTGGTCACTTAAGAAGGGTGTTGACCTATAGGGAGACCGAAGCAAGGCATTGTGGTGAGGTTCTTCGAGATCAGTCCCCAGTTGAAGTGGAGGATTGTTCTTGCGAAAGTGATGATCCTTCCACCAAGGCTGGAGTTGGAAAGGCTTAGACAGTTGAAGCTCTTCGGTGCTCTTTACTCGTGGCCACCACCGAAAGGGATGAGCTAAAGAACGTGGTGCTCGAGAAGAGCCTAGAGGTAACTCTCTTGAGGAAGGCCGTCTTCGAGAATTTAGGGGAAGCATGTCAGTCCAGTCTGGCACGTGCTCGGTTTGTTCGTTCAAAGTTTAGTGTGAAGGACAGTTCCCTTAAGGAGATTCTTGTTGAGCGAGAAGTGGAAATTAACCGACTGAAGCGGCTTCTCAAAGGAGTAAAGAATAAGAGCACCTTTTATTCCTATGAAGAGTACAAGCAAGGGAGGTTGTTTCACGAATTAGCTCTTCGCTCGTATGGAGCTTCGATGAATCCGGGAGATGCTCAAAGCGGTGTGGCTAGTGCTTCGAGCACTTCCTCAGCTGAAGAGGCGGCACGTAGTGTAGTTCATGTGGTCCAGACTCGATCTGTCGGGATGGAGTTCTCTTCAGGTGGTCCGAGAGAGCGGGGAGTTGCTTCGGGCATTGAAGGGAGCCGCAGACCCCGAGTGTTTCTCAGAAGGAGCATCACCCTGCCACGAAAGGGTAAAGGTGGTTCTGAGGAGAATAGCTAAGGTTGTAGGGCGCTGTCATTTCGTTCTCGTTTCTTTGAGCTTGTATGAAGATTTTTTATTTGAATGAAGAGATTCTCTAAGTGTTAAAGCATTATTTCTTTTCATTGTATCTCCTCTATACTCTGAGTATTGTTTACGAGTTTCAACAGTTGTGCTAACAATTCCAAGTGGATAAGCAGTGTCAAACCAAGTGTTGGACTCCTAACTTGTTGTTTTGTGAGTTTCAACAGTTGTGGGAGCAATTCCGAAAGGTGGGCTGCTCCGCACTTGCTTGTTTGCAAGTGACTAAAGCAGCGTCAAACTAAGTGTTGGACTCCGAACTTGTCGTTTGAGAGTTTCAACAGTTGTGGGAGCAATTCCGAATGGTGAGCTACTCCGCACTTGCTTGTTTGCAAGTAGCTAAAGCGACGTCGAACCATTGTTAGACTCCAAACTTGTTGTTTTAAGAGTTTCAACAGTTGTGGGAGCAATTTCGAATGGTGAGCTGCTCCACACTTGCTTGTTTGCAAGTGATTAAAGCGGCGTCGAACCAAGTGTTGGACTCCAAACTTGTCATTTGAGAGTTTCAACAGTTGTGGGAGCAATTCCGAATGGTGAGATGCTCCGCACTCGCTTGTTTGCAAGTGGCTAAAGCGGCGTCTAACCATGTGTTGGACTCCAAACTTGTTGTTTTGTGTTTGTGGTCATCGTGACTTGGACATGTATGCTTTAGGCTAGAATAAAAAAAATTTGCAAAAAAATAAACTAAGTTTTTTATAAAAGAGAAACTAAGAAACTGCTTCTATGTTGCTAGCCTTTATTATATGCTTTGGCTGTGTCAAAAGCATCGGCCTTGTTGGAATAAAATAATTAAAAAATGAGGGAAGCTAGCTTTCTTCGTACTTCATCGAATGCTCGGCATTCCAGGTTCTTGGCACCTTCTTCCCCCCGGGGTCTTCAAGTTGATATGCTCCAGGTCGGACAACTTTAGAGATCATGTATGGTCCCTCCCAATTCAGAGCTAGTTTCCCTTTCTTGCTTGGGTAGGAGATTTCTAGCTTGCGAAGAACTAAGTCTTCTTCTTTGAGGTTTGTGGGACGGACCTTCTTGTTGTAGAACTGCTCAATTTTTTGCTGATAGATCTTTTGTCGAATGGATGCTCTCTTTCGAATCTCATCAATGAGGCCGAGGTTTCCACGGAGGTTGATAGGGTTTTGTTCTTCACTGAAAGCTAGTATGCAGGAAGAGGGTAGGCCAACCTCGAGAGGTATAAGGGTTTCTACGCCATATGTCAGATTGAAGGGGGACTCTCCTGTCGGGGTTTTCTCGGTTGTGCGGTAGCTCCAGACACATTGGGGAGTTGTTCGACCCACAATCCTTTCACGGATTTGTCAAGTCTTTTCTTGATGTCGCTGAGAAATTGCAGGTTGGCGTTCTCGGCTTGACCGTTGAACTGCGGGTGGGAAATCGAGGAGAATCGTTGTTGGATACCGAGGTCTGTACAAAACTTGCAGAAGGTCGCCCTTGTGAGTTGAGTCCCATTGTCAGTCACTAGGATTTTATGTATGTCGAACTAACAAACAATGTTCTTTCAAAAGAACTGCTAGACCCTATTCCCCATGATCGTTGTTAAGGGTTTAGCTTCGATCCATTTGGAGAAGTAATTGATTGCTACTACAAGGAATTTTCTCTGACCGATTGTTCGAGGGAAAGTTTCGAGCAGGTTCATCCTCCACATAACAAAGGGGATTGGACTCGACATGGAAGAGATCTCGGCTTGAGTCACCCATCAGATGGATGAGAACCATTGGCAAGAAGTGCATTTTCGTACGTGCTATTGGGCGTCGCTTAAAAGCGTAGGCCAGAAGTAGCCATGATTTAGGATCTTGCGAGCGACGGATCTAGCTCCCATATGAGCACCCCCAACCCCTTCATGAACCTCTCTCAGGGCGTACTAGGCTTCTTCAGGAGAGAGACACCGCAAGTACGGTCTGCCGTCTACGATAATGTAGGAGCGCTTGTACGTGACTCCCTCAATGAGCGTATACCGCTCGGCTTTTGTTCGAACTTTTGTAGCTTCTTTAGGGTCAGGGGGGAGGGTTCCCTTTTCGAGGAACTCAAACAAAGGCTTCATCCAGTTCTCCCCGTGTGCTGGGGGAGGTATTACCATGAGCTCGAGACTCTCTTCTTCAATGTTGGGCCTTAGGAGGACATCATTCAGGACGGTGCGGTCAAGTCCTTGGAGGGAAGAGAAAGCCAATTTTGATAGGGCATCTGTTTTCCCATTTTCTTCGCGAGGGATACAAATTGCTCCTGCCTCTTAGAAGGTGGCTAGTAGCTCCTTGACCTTGGCTAGGTATTTGATCATGCGGTCATCTCTGGCCTCGTAATTTTCTAAGACTTGGTTCACCACCAACTGGGAGTCACTAAATATTTTGACGCGTCGAGCCCCAAATTTTCGGGCCAGAAATAGGCCGGCGATGAGTGCTTCATATTTACTTCATTGTTAAAAGCTCGAATGTTGATGCAGAGTTAGTACTAGAGAATGAAGTCATCTGGACCAGTCAGGATGACTCCCGCTCTGCTCCCCTCGATGCATGAGGATCCATCTACATAAACGTTCCAAAACGGAGGGTCTTTGCTTTCCTTGCGGTGGTCAGGGATGGTGATTTCCACAATGAATTATGCTAGAGCTTGATCCTAAATGGCAGTCCATGGCTGATATTTTATGTCGTGCTGGCTTAGTTCGATAGACCACTTCATCAATCGTCCCGAGCTCTCTGGCCTATGCAACACTTGCTTGAAGGGTTGGTCAGTAAGAACGACCATTGAGTGGGCCTAGAAGTACGGACAGAGTTTACAAGCAGCCATGATCAGTGTGTAGGTCATCTTCTCTATTTTTGAATAACAGAGCTCCGCATCCTAGAGGACTTTACTTATGTAGTAGATCGGTCTCTGGACCTTGTCCTCCTCCCTCACCAGGATGGCACTAAGGTTCTGATCTGAAGTGGCGAGGTAGAGGTAAAGGACTTCTCCCAACTTGGGCTTACTCAGGAGTGGGGGGTTGACTAAACATGCCTTGAGTTGCCCAAAGGACTCATGTTATGATCTTCCCCACTCAAAGCCTTTCGCCCCCCTTAGAGCCTTGAAGAAAGGGAGACACTTTTCTCCTGATTTTGAGAGGAAGCGCTCGATGGCGGCGAGGCACCCTGTAAGTCTTTAGACTTCTTTGATGTTGGATGGAGAAGCCATACCCAAAATATCGAGGAATTTTTTCGGGTTAACCTCTATCCCCCTCCGGCTGACCATAAACTGAGGAATTTGCCTGACGATATGCCAAAGGCGCACTTGGATGGATTGATTCTAATTTTATGCTTCTGCAAGACATCGAAGGCTTCCTAGAGGTCGGTCACATGGTCTTTTTTGCTGAGGTTTTTTACTAGCATGTCGTCTGCATAGACTTCCATGTTCCTGCCGATCTGTTCCTTGAATATCTTGTTAACGAGGCATTGATAAGTTTCCCCTGCGTTCTTTAGCCCAAAGGGCATGATGCGGTAATAATAAAGGCCTTGATCAGTAGTAAAAGAGGTCTTCGAAATGTCGGGGGGGGACGCATTCTGATCTGATTGTACCCTGAGAAAGCATCCATGAAACTTAAGAGCTCATGACCGGAAGTGGTGTCAATCAGGGCATCGATGCTGGGAAGGGGAAACGGCTCTTTTGGATACGCCTTGTTCAAGTCTGTGAAGTCGATGCAAATTCTCCACTTACCGTTGGCTTTTTTTACCATTACTACGTTTGCGAGCTGTTCGGAGTAATTGACCTCTTGGATTAACCGAGCTACTAGGAGTTTATTCTAATTCCTCCTTGATGGCTTGTTGTCGGTCTAGGGCAAATTTGCGATGCTTCTGCTGAACTGGCTTAGCTTCAGGGGATATGTTGAGGTGATGCATGAGTAATTCTTTTGAAATACCGAGCATATCGACAGTGGTCCAAACAAACAGGTCTTGGTTCTCCCTAATGCAATTGATGATCTCTTCCTTGACCTGGTGGGGGAGTACTTTGCTCACTTAGAACGTCTTGGTCGAGTCCTCCTTAGAAAAGAGGATCTCTTCTAGCTCATCCACTGGCTCTGAGATGGCTTGGTTGCTCCCTTAGGGGAGCTTTAGCGCTTCGAGAGAAAGGATCGGGCCTTCCATTGAAGTCATATAGCATTTCTGAGCATTCTTCTGGCTTCCCTTGACTTCTCTCACCCCCGCTGAGGTTAGGAATTTCATCTTCACATGAAAGGCCGAGTGCACGACATGAAGCGCGGCTAGGTCGGGTTTACTAAGGATGGCATTATTAGCAGCTTCACATCGACGACCATAAAGTCCATGGGCTCTGTTCGGGTTTTCGGGGCTTTTTCAGTGGTTACATCAAGAGTGAAAACTCCCTTGATTGTTATTGGCAGTCCAAATAACCTGTGGAGAGTGTAGCCAGCAGGTTTCAGGCCATCTCGGGAGAGCTTGAGACCTTTAAAGGCTTCCAGGAATAGGATAGTGACAGAACTACCATTGACGACCAAGATCCAGAGTACTTCATGATTGGCCATGTTGAAACGAATGATCAGGGCATTACAGTGGGGCATTCAGACGCCTTCCAGATCTTTGTCCGAAAATGTCACCGGAATCCCCCGGCCCTTGGGCGGTGGAAAATTCTGCATTGAGTTAACTCCTCGGATGAAGGCCTTCCAGGAGGAGTTCGACTCTCCCCCATTGGTCCTCCATGGATGAGGTGGAGGATAGCCCCAGGTTCGGAGTCTTGGGACTCGACGGGTCTTTCAGCTCGCTTAATGGCTTTCCGGGGTGGAGGAGGATTGCACTGTCATTCCTGATGAACTTGGCCAATTGCCCTCACTGAATGAGGGCTTTGATCTCCTCTTTAGGGGCCCGACAATTGTCTGTGTTATGACTGTGGTCTCTGTGGAAGCGGCACCACTTGTCTCTGTTCCTTCTCTTGCCAGGGGTATTCATCTTCAGGGGAGGTTGGAGCAATCCTTCCATGTCCACTTCCATAAGGACAGTCGAGATGCTGGAATTGAGGGGGGTGAACCTTTCAAACCGAAGAGGATGGCGACGCTAGCCGTTAGTATCTTTCTGGAGCTTCTTGGGACCTTCTTCATCCAAACCATTTCGTTTTTTCCCAGATGGGGGCTCTTTCGGATCATGGGGATGCAGGGGGTAACACCCCGCAAAATTAGGATATGACAATTTTGCTCCTCGTGTGTTACGCACGTATATTTTGTACCGTTACGGGTAATATCCGTAATGTAATTTAGTACGTATTTTATATTTCGACTATTTATGCATTTCCATCTTCTAAAAAATTCATTTTTATCCTATTTGAGCCAACTCAAACATTAAATTTTCAATTTTTGTGTTTTTACGTTCATTGCATGTGTTATCAATGCGCATGTCAATTACGTATAATATTTTCTTTGTGTTACCATTTTTTATTTTATGACTTGTTCGAATTTGTTTTATAAACGAAAATTCATTTTCTCCTATTTTGATTAAAATATTTTATACGTGCGGTGCACGTATTTTCTATGTGCGTGTTGATTTCATCATGGTATATGTATAACGAAATATATTTTCATATGTTGTATTTCGATTATTTATAAACATTTCCCCATCGATCAAATCTATTTCGTATTTTAATATTTTACGTGCGACGCACGTGTTTGCAGTGCACTTGTCGGTTGTATTCTCTTTCAAAATGAAATTTTGAAGTATGTGTGTGTTTATTTTTATTTGTGCATGAAAAATCTAATTTATAATTAAACTAAACTAATTTTATTTAAATACTTACTATATATTATAACCTATGTTTTAAATTAAATAAAAATATTAATAAAATTGTGTGCACACGTAGCACGCACGTGCACGTGCTTGTGCACATGGGGGAAAAATGGCCGGCTGCACATGTGAAGGGTGAGGAGAGAGTTGGTTTTGTTAGTGGGTAGTTAATTAGGCTTAGTGGGTTAATCAAGTTAACTAATAATAATTAACTAATTAAATCCTATAAACCCCCCCTACTTCTAATCAGTAAAGCAAAACAAAAAACAAAAAAACAAAAAACAAAAACAAAAAACAAAAAACAAAAAAAAAACACTTACCTTTCTGCCTTGCTGCCGAAGAGTTGCTGTTGTGCTGGGAATTTTTCTTTGGGCACGGATTTCGAGGTAGGGGAATTAGAGCTTCTTGGAGTTCAATTGCTAGGGATTAATTAAATACTTCAATTCTTCATAGAGGTGGGTGTCTCTTCGTATTTTCTAGATAATGTAGAAAGCATGTTTAAGTGTTTGTGATATATTTTTGCTACTATAATGAGTTCTACAAGATAAATTGATGCATGTTAGTGATAAAGATTTCTAATGGTAGAAATTTATAGAATTCATTGTATGTTAATGTGAAGTATAAAAATTAATTGGTAGATTATGATTGAGAAAAATTAATTAAATACATGTGTAGAATTGTTAGGCACAAACAATCAACTTGATTAAATTGCATGAATTTTTGTGTCTCTTACAAATTGGTTAATAATGTGTATGAAATGTGGATAAATAGCAAGAAAAAATTAGAGAAATATTTTGGGTAAGGAAATGGTTACAGTAGAATGAAAGAAAATGCATTAATGTTGGTGGAACAATTATCTAGTTGTAGTTCTAATCCATAAAAGAGAAAGAAATGATTAATTTGGTAAATTTGAGTTTGATTCTTCATTAATATGAATAAAGTCAGCAAGATAATAATTTTGGAGGTTTATAATATAAAATAATATTAATTTGAAGAAAAGATGTAGTTTGCTAATAAATCAAATTATATGTTTATGGGTTTCAAAAAAAAAAGAACATGTACATAAAGTGGGGATAAATCATCTCAATTATGCTCAAAATCAGTAAATAAACGTTTCTCGAGATTTGTAGATATATCTTATAAACTATTATTTTTGGGGAAACAAATAAATTTGTAAAATGAATGAGAAATTAGGGTGCGTTTGTTTTGATATTCAGAATAGAGTATTCAGAATACTCTATTCTGAGTTGGCGTTTGTTTTGAGCGTTATTCCCAATTGATATTCAGAATACTCATACCCCCTATTTTCCAAAACACCTCCTTTACTCTCTTCTCACAGCAACTACAAAGCAAGAGAGCTGGTGGCGCACGACGGGGGAGTTATTATATATATATTATTATTATTATTATTATTTATTATTATTATTATTATTATATATATTATTATTATTATTATTATATATATTATTATTATTATATATATTATTATTATTATATATTATTATTATTATTATTATTATTATTATTATTATTATTATATATATATATATTATTATTATTATATATATATTATTATTATTATTATTTATTATTATTATTATTATTATTATATATATTATTATTATTATTATTATTATTATTATTATATATATTATATATTATTATATATATTATTATTTTTATTTTTATTATTATTATTATTTATTGTTATTATTATTATTATTTATTATTATTATTATTATTATTATATATTATTAGTTTTATTATTATTATTATTTCAAATTGATATTCAAAATTGTCAGAAATATAATAGAACAGCTTTTAAACTCTCTTTTTCAGAAAAACAGCTTTTAGATAATAGTTTTCAGCTAAAAATATAACCGAACAGCTTTTAAACTCGTTTTTACAGAAAAACAGCTTTCAGATAACAGTTTTCAGCAAGAAATATAACAGAACAGCTTTTAAACTCTCTTTTTCAGAAAAACAGCTTTCGGATAACAGTTTTCAGTTAGAAATATAATAGAACAGCTTTTAAACTCATTTTTTCATTATTATTATTATTATTATTATTATTATTATTATTATTATTATATATATTATATATTATTATATATATTATTATTATTATTATTATTATTATTTATTATTATTATTATTATTATTATTATTATTTATTATTATTATTATTATTTATTATTATTATTATTATTATTATTATTATTATTATTAGTTTTATTATTATTATTATTTCAAATTGATATTCAAAATTTTCAGAAATATAACAGAACAGCTTTTAAACTCTCTTTTTCAGAAAAACAGCTTTCAGATAATAGTTTTCAGCTAAAAATATAACCGAACAGCTTTTAAACTCGTTTTTATAGAAAAACAGCTTTCAGATAACAGTTTTCAGCAAGAAATATAACAGAACAGTTTTTAAACTCTCTTTTTCAGAAAAACAGCTTTCAGATAACAGTTTTCAGTTAGAAATATAACAGAATAGCTTTTAAACTCGTTTTTTCAGAAAAACAGCTTTCAGATAACAGTTTTCAGCAAGAAATATAACCGAACAGCTTTTAAACTCGATTTTTTTCAGAAAAACAGCTTTCAGATAACAGTTTTCAGTTAGAAATATAACAGAATAGCTTTTAAACTCGTTTTTTCAGAAAAACAGCTTTCAGATAACAGTTTTCAGCAAGAAATATAACCGAACAGCTTCTAAACTCGCTTTTTCAGAAAAACAGCTATAAGATAACAGTTTTCAGCAAGAAATATAACAGAACTGCTTTTAAACTCGTTTTTTCAGAAAAACAGCTTTCAGATAACAGTTTTCAGTAAGAAATATAACCGAACAGCTTTTAAACTCGCTTTTTCAGAAAAATAGCTATCAGATAACAGTTTTCAGAAAGAAATATAACAGAACAGCTTTTAAACTCGTTTTTTCAGAAAAACAGCTTTCAGATAACAGTTTTCAGCTAGAAATATAACAGAACAGCTTCTAAACTCTCTTTTTCAGATAAATAGTATTCAGAATACAGTTTTCAGAATATAGTCTAAACAAACAGCTTTTAAACTCATTTTCAAAATATCTCTATTCAGAATACTCTATTCAGAAAACTCTATTCAGAAAACTCTATTCTAAATATCAAAACAAACGCACCCTAAACTTAAAGAAAAACAGAGAGTTGGAACAAAAACAATTTAACCCATTAGTAATCAGTTGGGCACTTGGCCTTAGTGGCTAGCGCGTGCATCGACGCATGTAGCACCGCCACGTGGCACTCGAGTGCGATGTGGGGTCTCGGGATTGATTCAGCATATGCACAAAAGTGTATTTTGATGTTTTTTTTAAATTTTTTTAGTGTTTTTGAGTTTTATAAATTTGGAAAAAATTATATAACTGTTTTTAATTATATGATTTGAACAATTAAAAATAATTCCTCAGTGTTTTGGGATATATGTTTGGAATTTTCTTAAAAGAATCACATTCATGTTAAAGAGTTGTAGAATGATATTAAAAATGATGGAAATTAGTAATGAATTGTAAGTAAAATGTGTGCATTAAAAAGTGATGTTTTAATCAAAGAAAATTAATAAGATTGAAGTCTAGTAGGAGAAAAGAATGTGTGGATCTAGTATCATGAAAGTGATTGGTTGATTGATCGATTGAAGAGCATTGTTTATGTAGAACCCCGTATTTTCAAATATTATTTTAATTATTTGAAAATGAATTTAAATGATTTTAAGGATTTAATTGATATTTTCTAATAAAATTTATCTTTTGAACACGTGCAAAACACGTGCAAATGACTTTGAGAGGTCTGAAAAATTAAGTTTTCCTTATGAAAAATCATTATTTATTATTTGGGATTTATGCAGTATTTTTCCAGATTTTTCTGAAATTAATTAGTACTATTTGCAAATTTTGAGAAAAGAAGGATCTTTTTGCAAATTTGCCATTTTAAAGGATTGAAGTGCAAAATTATATTTCTGGACATTTCCGATCAGTATTGTTGAGGTTTAGACGTATATTTTCTAGTAAATCCAAATTTAAATGATGTTTGATTAGATTTTCAAGACTAAACCTATGTATATAAAGTTGTATTCTTGCAAGGATTATTTTGCAAAAGTGGGGGTAAAACCCTAATATTGAACCCGGATATTTAAGGGACTTCTTTCCCAGCTGTCATTTACAAAATATACAGACTTTTTGAGATTTGTTTTGAGGAGCAAGAAGAGGATTTTTGGATCTAGCAAAAGGGAAGCTTTTCGTGGATTTTCTTCAATCAAGTGAGTGGTTTTGTTTTGTTTTATTTGTTTTGATTGGTGAATGACATAAGATCTTTTGGTTTCGCTTTGTTTGGGATCGGTATGATATTGTTTTGTTTGTCTCATTGTATGCATGATATAGATCTTTTATTATGATATGGATGATGTGAACACTTGTTAATATTTGGACCATGTATGTGAAAATGTAAGATTTGTTGAGTGGATTTGATTCATGAGATCGTATTGCTAGAAAGCATGCTAAAAATTGATTATGTCGTGATCGGATGATAAACATCTGGATCTTTTCATTATAAACCAGATTTTGATTATGAGTTGAGGAAGAAGATTAGTTTTGAGAAACCCTAATAGAAAGATTAGTGATTATGGATCTAGAAAAATGAATTTCGACATTTGGGTGATTGAGTAATGTATCCTTGATGGAGATTATTTGAGGTTTGATTATTTTGCCTGAGAGTGAACTATTTTGCAAGAACAATGGATCTTTAGAAAACTCCAGTTTTGATCTTGTATTCTGAATCAAATTTCGAAAACTGTAGGCCGACAGTCGACTGGCCTACTATGCAGTCGACTGGTGCGACCCTACTGATTATCTTCAGTCTTTGAAAATTGTTCGGGACAGTCGACTTGGACTATGTCAGTCAACTGGTCTGCTGATTGTAAAATTTGTTCAGTCCTTTCGGGACAGTCGACCTATGAACCTTTCAGTCGACTCACATACTTAGATTATTTTTTTCTTGAGAATTATTGGTATTTGTCTCGGTTAAGTCGACTGATAACTTTTCAAGTCGACTGATACGCCTTAGTTTATTTTTGTAAAATTTTGGAGATGTATCCTCTGGACAGTCGACTTACTTCAGTTTAAGTCGACTGGTACTGAGAGATCGTTGTGAACTTGAGTGTTCTTCTGAACGATTAGTTTTCAGATGATTTGGTCTATATTTGATATTCAGTTCAGTATTTGATCCAAGACATTCAGTTAAGTATTTTGGTTTTGAGATATTCTTTTAAGAATATGATTTTGAGATATTCAGTTGAGCCACTTGTTTTGTGGAAATTTGATTAGACATTTGATTTTGAGTCCCTGGAGGTGGGTGACCCTAGTATACCGGTGTTGAGTTATTTGTTGAGGCCCATTGAGGTAAATTTTCAGTTATTCAGATTTTTAGTCCGGTGGGGTGCACTACTCTAGGAGATTTGTTAAGTAACCCAACAATAATAAGGACAGGCATTAGTTGTGTTATGACGAATGGGAACATGAGTTATGCACCTCAGTATGACTTTAGATGTGAAACTTAATCTTCTGAATTATCCAAGTGATTTACTTGAGATGTGAGACTTATCTCCGGAATTATCCAGGTAAATTTCCTGAGATGTGAGATATTTCTCCGGAATTATCCAAGTAGTTATTTGAGATGTGGGATTGATCTCCGGAATGATCAAGGTCGAGGCGACGCTTGTGGGGTATTCATGTGATGATGTGTTTATGTCTAGATGTGAGATGATCTCCGGAATTATCCAAGTGGTTACTTGAGATGTGGGATCAATCACGGAATTATCGGGCATGGGCTAATCCTCATAGTTTATCTTTATCTCTTAGTAATCATCGTTGTCAGCATATAGCATTTGTGTTTTATTGACTCATTTCTATGCATTTGGATTTCCTGTTTTCCACATTTGGCATTTGGCTTTGGTGTCCCCTATTGTTCTATTTGTTGTTACTTCATATCTTATGTGTTTGGTTATTATCTGTTGGATATTATGCCTTAAGTTCATTTATGTTGTTTGTTTGATTTTATGCCACTCACATCATTTATGGCTGACCCCGTAGTTTGGGGGTTAGGGTTCAACTCTAGCCTCACTTGTTGCAGGTTATTGCCTAGAGTGGGAGGTTGGATGCTTGAGTTGGCTTTTGAGTTAAATCGGACTATTAAGAGTTTGGGTAAAATTGTATAGAGCATATTTGGGATAATATTGAGCTGTAATGAAAGATTAATTTGAGTTGAGATGTTTAGACTTCCGCTGTTATTTTGTAAAAGTTGTGGTAATAAAAGTTGAAAACTTTAGTGATGTTGGTTGTGTTTATTGTTGTATTGAAGTGGATCACTGGGAATGTGCCACGTATTTTCTAAGCTCTCTTATTAGAAATTCGGGGCGCTACAGAGATTGGTATCAGAGCTACGCTTCAATAGTAATACTAAACATAACATAAAAATAACCTAGGTGTGGACACTAGAGTGTGAGTACCTAGGTGTGGACATTAAAGAGTGAGTGTCACATAGAACTGAATATGATGTTTTACCTTTGGGATTCAAACGAGATTTTACCAAAGGTTATTGATGTGAGTTTGAATTGTGTGTGTGATGCTCTAACATTTCCCTCGTTTTGCAGTATTCAAAATGGTTGCACCCAGGGGCAGGAATGGTGGCAACAATGAGGATGGATCTGGTAGTTCCCGAGGAAATGGGATCGACCTTGAAGCTGAGTTTGCCAAAGTTTATCAGACGTTAAATACGCTGATGGCACTCAATTTGGCGCAGCAGCAAGCGCAGCAGCAGAATCCGCAGCCAAATCAAGGAGCTGAACATGGGTTGGTGAACGTTGATCCTATTAAGCAGATTGAATCCTTTAAGAGGATGAGGCCGCTAGTCTTTGAGGTGCAAGCTGATCCAACAGCAGCAGATGATTGGATTCGGAAGATAAAGACGATCTTCGAGGTATCGGAGACTCCAGCAGCCAGCAAGGTGAAGTTGGCTTCGATGCAGCTTGAGAAGGACGCTGGTGTCTGGTGGGAGTCGCTAAAGAGGACTCTGGGAGATCAGCAGTTGACTTGGGAAGCTTTTCTGGAGGAGTTCAGAGATCGCTTCTTTCCTCTAGATGTTTAGGAGAAGAAGGCGACCGAGTTCATGAACCTTCAGCAAGGCAGCATGACTGTGCGGGAGTATGAGACCAAATTTGCTCAACTTTCGAGGTATGCACCAGAACTGGTCGTGGATGAAGCGAAGAAGGCCAAAAAGTTTGAGCATGGTTTGAGGCCAAACTTGAGGTCGAGGATGGTTCCGTTGGGTATCAGGAGATTCGAGAAGCTGGTCAGGCGAGCAGCTATGACTGAGGAGGATATGGACCAATTTCAGAAGAAGTAGGATACATGGAACCGGAACAAGAGGCCAGCATCAGGCCAGAGTGGGAAAGGATTCCCCGCGAAGTAGGCCAAGTTTAGTAATCCGGTGCAGAAAGCACCTGCTGCTCAGGGAGTGACCTGTTACTACTGCAAGGAGGCAGGGCATTACAGGTCAGCATGTCCAAAGTTGGCAGAGCATATTTGTTCCCAGTGTGGGCAGACTGGACATTCTAAGCCCCATTGTCCACAACTGAAGAAAGATGGTTCAGGTGGGAGCAAAATTCAGAAGAGGCAAGGGCGAGTATTTGCATTGACCGGGAGGACGTGGGTAACTCGGAAAATGTAATACAGGGTATGCAAGAATTTTGAATTTCTTTTTGAATCAATGTAATGAATAAAACCTTTGTTTGAGAACAATTTAAGATTGAGTATCATTCTTATTGTAACAGGAGTTGTTTTAAAAGATGGAATAAAGGCAAAGGTTTTGTTTGACACTGGTTCATCGCACACTTTTGTATCGCCGAGTTTTGCAAGGATCTTAGGTTTGGAACCTAAATTATTTCCAGGCAGGGTGTTGTCGGTGGCAACGCCATCAGGAGAAGAGTTGATTGCGGATCGATATTACGAGGGCTGTGATATCGAGATTGGTGGAAGGATGTTCGGCATCGACTTGATCGAGCTACAAGTTCTGGGAGTGGATGTCATCGTGGGCATCGATTGGATGGCAATATATGATGCCACAATTGATTGCAAACAGAAGGAGGTGTTGGTGAAAGCACCAGGTGGACCTGCAGTGACTTTTCAAGGGAAGAAGAAGATTCCGAAGGTGGCTGCAATGGTATCTAAGATGGAAATTTCAGATGAAGTCAAGGGCATTCCAGTTGTTCGAAATTTTCCTCAGGTGTTCTTGGATGATTTTCCAGGATTACCGCCACAGAGAGATGTGGAGTTTGGCATCAATGTTCAGCCGGGGAGTGCACCGATTTCCAAGGCTCTGTATAGGATGGCACCTGTAGAGCAAGATGAAGTGAAGAAACAGATTAAGGAGCTGTTGAGCAAGGGACTCATTAGGCCGAGTTCTTCTCCATGGGGAGCGCCAGTGTTGTTGGTCAAGAAGAAGGATGGGTCAATGAGGATGTGCATTGACTATCGAGAGTTGAATAGGGTGGCTATTCAGAACAAGTATCCATTGCCGTGGATTGATGATCTGTTCGACAGGCTTCGAGGAGCAGCGGTGTTCTCAAAGATTGATCTGAGGTCAGGGTATCATCAGGTGCGAGTCAAGGAGGAAAATGTGAGTAAGACAGCATTCAGGACTCGTCATGGGCTGTATGAGTTTTTGGTGATGCCATTCGGGTTGACGAATGCGCCAGCAGTATTCATGGATATGATGAATCGGGTGTTGAGGCCGTTTATTGACTCCTTCGTGGTGGTCTTCATTGATGATATCTTGGTGTATTCGAAGTCGGAGGAGGATCATTCTACGCACTTGACAGCAGTGTTACAGAAATTGCAGGAGCATAGCTTGTATGCCAAGTTGTCGAAGAGTGAGTTTTGGAAGTCTGAGGTAGCTTTCCTTGGGCATATCCTTTCTAAGGAGGGAGTGGCTACTGATCCTCAGAAAGTTGCAGCATTGAAGGATTGGCCCAGGCCGACGTCTGTAAAGGAAGTCAGCAGTTTCTTGGGTTTAGCTGGATACTACAGGAGATTTATTCAGGGTTATTCTCAGATTGCAGTTCCATTGACAGGTTTGACCCGGAAAAGTGTGGCATTCGTATGGACAGATAAGTGTGAGGAGAGTTTCCTTGAGTTAAAGGAAAGGTTGACTACTGCGCCTATCTTAGCCTTGCCGGAAGCTGGGAAGGATTATGATATCTACAGTGATGCATCTCTCAGAGGTTTGGGTTGTGTCTTGATGCAGGAAGGCAAGGTTATTGCTTATGGCTCGAGGCAGTTGCGTCCGCATGAGAAGAATTATCCGACGCATGATTTGGAGCTAGCAGCTATCATTTACGCCTTGAAGTTGTGGAGGCATTATGTCTATGGTGAGAAAGTCAGCATGTACACCGACCACAAGAGCCTGAAGTACATTTATCAGTAGAGGGATCTGAATCTTCGGCAGAGAAGGTGGTTGGAAGTATTGGAGGACATTCGTCCCGAGATCAAGTATCATCCGGGCAAGGCGAATGTGGTGGCTGATGGACTTAGCAGGAAGAGTAGTTTATCGAGTTTGATCACTACTCGTAGAGAGTTGGCAGCAGAGATCGATCAGGCAGGTATCGAGGTGGTACTGCGAGATTTAGGGGCATCTTTGGCTCAGTTGAGGCTGCAGCCGTCTTTGAGAGAGAAGATTATGGAAGGTCAGGGATCAGATCCAGAGATTCAGAAGATGATGCAACAGGTTTCAGAAGGCAAGCTATCAGAATTTCGTGTCCAAGATGGAGTTCTTTGGATGGGTGAGAGGTTGTGTGTTCCAGATGATGCAGATTTGAGATAGAGTATCTTACAGGAAGCACACAGTACATTGTTGTCAGTTCATCCAGGAGTCACGAAGATGTACAGGGACATCAAACAGCACTTTTGGTGGTCCGGTATGAAGCGGGATGTAGCAGATTTCGTGGCAAGGTGTCTGACTTGTCAGCAGATCAAGGCAGAAAATCAGAGACCGGGAGGTTTATTACAGCCATTACCCATTCCGGAGTGGAAGTGGGAGAATATCAGCATGGATTTCATCACGGGTTTGCCGAGGAGTTCGAAGGGCAATGACTCGATTTGGGTTGTTGTGGACCGATTGACTAAGTCGGCTCACTTTCTAGCCATGAAGATTACTTGGTCGATGGAGAAATTGGCTGAGTTGTATATTAGTGAAATTGTGAGACTTCATGGAGTTCCTGTGTCGATTGTATCTGTTGCCGCTGAATTTGGTGTGGGGGCAAACAGATGAATTTGTGGATTCTTAGGGAAACTGAATAGTAAACCTGTATACCTGTTCCGTCGGGCTTCGATCGTGGATCCCACCGTAGACCTGCAAAAAAGTGCGAGACACCGGGGTTGCTCCCGGCGACGCACCCTCCGACGCTCAAGTCAGTAATCTAGGAAGACTATGGATGAGCGCAAAAACTGGTGAAAGATTGATTACCTCTTAATGGAGATGGATGGGGGGTATTTATAGGCGTCTCCGGGAACAGGTTAGGAATGTAATCCCCGTGATCTGATATGAAATATTCCCCTTGTACACAGATTAGGAATGTAATCTGATAAGGTATATTCCCCATAATCAGATAAGGAATTTAATCCCTAAATCCCAGTGAAAAGATAGATGTACATCAGGGCCGTTGATCAAGATAAATTAGGGACCCTGATTTTATCTTGTTGGATTGGGTGCGCAGTGGGTTAAAACCTGCACCCTCTTGTTGGTGGATCCATTCGTGGGTTATTGAGTCCTTGGGGAGAAGATCCAATACCCATTTTGGACCCTCTTGTAGGCAAAATTACCGTTTTACCCCTAGGTCCCAAGATTCGTACCCGATTTGGACGGTTCCGATTAACCCCCGTTTTTAGCCATATCACAAGCCCCCCACTCCTAAAGGCTAAATTTGATCGGCCTTTGAGGAGTAGTTTAACTGTTTTAATGGCTAGCAGAGTTGTTTCGTAGTTCAAATGGAGGGTTTTGAATCTTGAAGGGGTAGTGAGGTGATTTTCCAAGTGGATTGAGCTCCGAGTTGCTCATGAGCTCTGATGGTCATGTGATATTCTTGCAGGGATATCCTCTTTTCCTTCGCAGAGCGTCAATTCGTCGTTCGGAGGTCTTATACATTTGTATCACGCCTTAGACTCCCCTAGGGCTCGCTGGCTAGGAGGCCGAGGTCCATATACGGTTCGGCAAGTTTTTCCGAAGAGGGAAGCGAGTTCGGCGTAACTGCGAGCACTAGGAGGGAGTCTGGCAATCTGCCGAACTTGGTTTTTCCCTATAACAAGGTCGGTGTCACGAACGCTCGGCAGTGAGTGCCGAACTTGATTTTCACCCCGTAACAAGGTCGGTGTCACGAACGCTCGGCAGTGAGTGCCGAACTTGATTTTTACCCCGTAACAAGGCCGGTGTCACGAACGCTCGGCAGTGAGTGCCGAACTTGATTTTTACCCCGTAACAAGGTCGGTGTCACGAACGCTCGGCAGTGAGTGCCGAGCTTGTTTTTTACCCCGTAATAAGGTCGGTGTCACGAACGCTCGGCAGTGAGTGCCGAGCTTGATTTTTACCCCGTAACAAGGTCGGTGTCACAAACGCTCGGCAGTGAGTGCCAAACTTGATTTTTACCCCGTAACAAGGTCGGTGTCACGAACGCTCGGTAGTGAGTGCCGAACTTGATTTTTACCCCGTAACAAGGTCGGTGTCACGAACGCTCGGCAGTGAGTGCCGAGCTTGATTTTTACCCCGTAACAAGGTCGGTGTCACGAACGCTCGGCAGTGAGTGCCGAGCTTGATTTTTACCCCGTAACAAGGTCGGTGTCACTAACGCTCGGCAGTAAGTGCCGAACTTGATTTTTACCCCGTAACAAGGTCGGTGTCACGAACGCTCGGCAGTGAGTGCCGAACTTGATTTTTACCCCGTAACAAGGTCGGTGTCACGAACGCTCGGCAATGAGTGCCGAGCTTGATTTTTACCCCGTAACAAGGTCGGTGTCACGAACGCTCGACAGTGAGTGCCGAGCTTGATTTTTACCCCGTAACAAGGTCGGTGTTACGAACGCTCGGCAGTGAGTGCCGAGCTTGATTTTTGCCCCGTAACAAGGTTGGTGTCACGAACGCTCGGCAGTGAGTGCCGAACTTGATTTTTGCCCCGTAACAAGGTCGGTGTCACGAACGCTCGGCAGTGAGTGCCGAACATGATTTTTACCCCGTAACAAGGTCGGTGTCACGAACGCTCGGCAGTGAGTGCCGAACTTGATTTTTACCCCGTAACAAGGTCGGTGTCACGAACGCTCGGCAGTGAGTGCCGAGCTTCCAAACTTGTCGTTTTTAGGAGTTTGTTTCTTCTGTGCGCCATCTGAACTTCTGACAGCTTCTGACAGCTCTGACAACTCTGACAGATGGGACGTTTATTAATTGCAGTGACCTTTGGGCTTCTGTCAGATGGGGCGCGCATTAAATTCGACTCATGATTTGGCGCGGTTAGCAAGGCGACGATTGGGGTCGCTCCGTCGTTTCGTTTGAATGGGCCGGTCGTACGAGCCCATTAACCTCGTTTGGAGCGCCCCTCTCTATAAATCCTCACCCCCCTCTCTCATTTCTCATTTCTCCTCTCTTTTGCTCAGACGGTTTCTTGTGCTCAGGCGAATTTTTCCGATGTCGGCGTTTGGTTCAGGCGAAGTTTTCCGGCAGCTATCTCTCTTAAGGTAATTTATCATCAACTATGTCTGTAGCTTCTGTCTCCGACGAAGTCTCTTGGTCCGAGCCCTCCCTTGAAGACGTCGAGGACTCGACTCCGACCCCGACCAAAGGCAAGGTGTTTGGCAAGGATTCGATCGTTGTGGATCCGAAGAGGATGGGGGAGTTCGGACAACTGCCAGGTCCGTTGACGGGGCTCCACAGAGTCAGGCAGCTCCCGGAGGATCAGGCCGAGCGAATTGTCCATGGGAGGGGGAGGTCCTTCGAGGAGAATGCCGCGAGGGAGACGACGGAGGCGGATGATGCGGCGTCGATCCTGCGCGAGGAGGATCTGGCAGTGATCCGGGATTCTTTTCTCATCCCGGAGGAGTACGAAATCATGTTGTCGGGCCCCGGAGTTAGGGCCAACTCGCCGCTGCCAGTGACCATGTGTTGCTAGCCGGTCGACGCCTTTATCGCCGGTGCTCGGCTACCTCTCCACGCGTTCGCAATTACCGTGGTGAGTTGGTTCGGGGTCAGCCCCATCCAACTCATGCCGAACGCGTGGCGAGTGATTAATGGTTTCGTCCTCCACTGCCAGGCCGCAGGGATCGAGCCGCAGCTGAATGTGCTTCGGACGCTATACCGGCTCCACCAAGGGAATAAGTCGGAGTACCGGTATTATTTGACTCCGAGGCACGGCGGCAGGCTCGTCATCTGCCCCGACTCTATTAAGCACTGGCGAGAGAAGTGGTTCGTCGTGCGGAGTCGTGAGGCCTGGCCGATCCCCTCTGACTGGATAGAAGGGGTGCCGAAGAGGGCGAAGGCGATGCCGAAGCTCTCAGTAGAAGAAGAAGAAGAGGCGGTCTGGATCCTCCTTGACCGGCCGAAGTACGATTGGAGGGAGCTGACGGAGGACGTCCTCTACAAGGGAGGGCTCTGCCGCATAGATCCCAGTACGCGGCTCTCGTCAAGTTCTTTTATCTCTTCAAGTTCTCGTCAAGTTGTTTTCTATGTGCTAATCACTTTTTTGCTTTTGATGCAGAATCCATGGACTACGACGCGGTCTTGGCGCTCAGGGCGGGGCTTGTGAGCAAGGCGCCGAAGAAGCGCAAGAGGGTAGCGTCCAAGCTGCCCCCGACCTCAAAGGCTCCGAGGATCGCGGCTCCTGTCGGGGAGGTGGAGATCCTCGACGACCCGGTCGTCACCGTGGCGGGGACTTGGCTCCCGCACCTGTGGGGGAGTTCCCCGTTGCCGCCGCTCTCGCCATGCCGACACCGCCGCTGACCGTGGCAGGGGAGGAGCTCCTGACGGAGGAGCACAAGCGGATTCATATTCCGGACTGGCAAGTCCGGAGGCACGATGGGTTCCTCGGGAACTTGTTGGCGAGCATGCAGGCCGTCAAGCACCTCGCCACCCCGAAGGACCGAGCCGCCATGGAGGCGGGGAGAGAAGGCGACGATGTGATCGAGATCGCTCGTTCGGCGGTATCGGTAAGCTTTTCCTCGTCTGTTGTATTTCTTGGATCACAAAAAAAAAATTTCTGACTCTTTTAGTTCTTCTTTGCTGCAGATCATCGTCCACTTCGGCCACCTCACCGAGAGGCTGACAGCTCTGGAGAAAGAGCTGAAGCAGGAGTCCGACCAAGCTCGGAACGAAAAGGCTCGGATGTCGAATGAGCTCGACAACCTCCGTGTCGAGCATGAGGGTAGGTCGGCGAGGGTCCAGCACCTCGAGGCCGAGGTGAAGAGGCTGGAGGGCGAGCTCCTTCGGGAGAAGGAGGGATCGGCCAAGCAGTTGGCCGAAGCCGAGGCGGCGCAGGCGGCAGCCATGAAGGCGGCGGAGGACGTGACCCTGGAGAAGGCCCAAGGGTTCCTCGCGCAGAACATGGCGAAGGCCTTCGCTGCCGCCCTCGAGCGGGTGTCGGAAGCGTACCCCGGGGTGGACGTTTCGGGGTGGCGGCTATTCCCCGGACACGTCGAGGGCTTCGACCCTGAGTCCGAAGGGGAAGAAGAGGAGGAGGGCGACGACGAAGCCGGCGCCGGGGCCGGAGCTACTGATGAGGTCCCCAGCACCGCGATTACCCCGCTGGCGGCGGCGTCTCCTTCGGCGAAGTCAACCCCTACCCCACCTCGACGCCCGGGGAAAGAGGTCGAGCCTTGACTCCGCTTTTCGTTTTCTTGTTTTTGTTTTTTGTTTTTCATTTCAACCTCTGTAATGCCTAATAGCGGACTGGCCACCGCTACTTTTTGACATGAATGAAAAGAAAGTTTTTGCAAGTGTTGATGTTCGGAAGTTTTTGTCTTTTGCCCCCTTTTTCGCCGAACATTCCCTTCTTGTTTTTAGAAAAAAATTTTCCAAGTGTGGTGCTCCGGCAGTGTTCGACATTTTTGCTGATTACTTCGATCTCTTTGCAGCTTATGTTGATCGCCCAAGACGTCGAACCTTTGCGCTCGAATGAAGGAGCTCGAGCCGAGGTCGGCCTAGGGGCGACGAGGCTATGTCTGGCGAGGTGCCGAGAGCGACTCTATGAGGTCGAGCTCGGATTGCGCCGAGCTGAAAGCGAGAGGAAGCATCTCCAGCTCATCCTCAGCCGGCGAGATGTCGAGATTCGTCGTCTGGAAAGCAGAATCAAAGAGCTTACCCCGGCAGGTGAAGGTGAATATTCGCCAACTGCTTTCAGTAATGAGATTCGGATTCAGTGCATTCGTCATAACTTGTCCAAAATAACAGCGGAGAGGGATGACTTGCTCTCCGAGATACAGCATCTGCAGTCCGTGGAGACGAAGCTCCGGAGCGAAGGCGAGGGTCTGACGGCCGAGGTGGCCAAGTTGACGACAGAACGGGTCCAACTGACGGCCGAGGTCGAAGCGCTGAAGAGAGCGACTGTGGATAAAAGTATCGAGGTCACCCATCTTCGGCGCCTTATTGCCAGCCGATTAGGAGTTCCGGACTCTGTGATACCCCCACGTTTCGAAGTCAATGTCAAAGACGACTCGTTGCGGGATCGGATCTCGGAGCTGGAGGCAGAAGTGGCCCGTCTTAAGCCGCATTCGGGGCCTATCAACATTCGAAGCACCTCGTGTACCCGTGCGGAGAGTGAGCGGGGCATTACCTTCTACGAGATGGCGACCCGTCAGCGGATCGGCCAACCTAGTTCGGGGGACGCGCAAAGCTCGGTGGCAATTTCATCGAGCGGAGCATCCGTCGGAGTAGCTACTAGGAGTGGTGCCGAGGATACATCTCAATTCGCCGGCTTGGGGTCGCGCTCTGGAGACAAGCGTCGCCACTCCCGAGTGTCTCTGAAGCGGAATGCTCCGGCTCCAAAAAAGCGCTGAAGTCGTCGATTCCGCGAGCTTCTGTGTATTTTTTGTTTTTTGCTAAGTGTAATAAGTCGGCATTGTAACTTTTTCTTTGACGAGTTGTAATCCTGCTGTGTTTGTCTTTGTACCGCATCTGTTTCATCAATAAAAGTGTTGTTGCCGAACTTGTGTGTTTTACTCTTGCGACTGTTGTCTGCTGCGCCGAGGCTTCTAAAGTGGGAGCAGTTCCAAATGGCGAGCTTCTTCCAGTTCGTTTAGGAGCGAACTTGCGAAGTAGCATCGAGCCAAGTGTCGGACTTCGGCGCCATTGTTTGATTAGTTTAAAGGTTGTGGGAGCATTTCCGAATGGCGAACTACCCCTAGCTCGCTTAGGGGCGAACTTGTGGAGTAGAGTCGAACCAAGTGTTGGACTCCGAACCATTCAACGGCTGTGGGAGCAGTTCCGAATGGCGAGCTACTTCTAGTTCGCTTAGGAGCGAACTTGCGAAGTAGAATCGAGCCAAGAGTTGGACTCCAGAACCATTGTTAGATTAGTTTAAGGGTTGTGGGAGCATTTCCGAATGGCGAACTACCCCTAGCTCGCTTAGGAGCGAGCTTGCGAAGTAGAGTCGAACCAAGTGTTGGACTCCGAACCATTCAACGGCTGTGGGAGCAGTTCCGAATGGCGAGCTACTTCTAGTTCGCTTAGGAGCGAACTTGTGAAGTAGAATCGAGCCAAGTGTTGGACTCCGGAACCATTGTTAGATTAAAGAGTTAAAAGCAGAGAGATGTAATAGCAGTGAAAATATAAAAAAAACTTTATTTATTAATATCGAATGATCGGCTGCTTCTAAAGTTGCTAGCCGTTATTACAATGAAAAAATAAAAGGAAAAATCACTACTAGTAAAAGGAAGGGAATGGTTCGACATCTCGAGTTACTTAGAGAGGCTTAGTGGCTTTCTCTTGGTATTTCAAAAGATGGTCGGCATTCCAAGTCCTGGGAATTTCTCTGCCTTCGAGATCTTCTAGTTTGTATGCACCGGGGCGGATCACTTTTGAGATTTTGTATGGTCCCTCCCAATTCGGGGCCAGTTTGCTTTTCTGTCCGGGAAACGAGATGGCCAATTTTCGGAGGACTAGGTCTCCTTCTTTGAGGTCCGTTGGGCGGACCCTTTTGTTGTATGCTAGCTCGATCCTCCTTCGGTAAGCTTGCTGGCATATGGCGGCTCTCTCTCGAATTTCATCTATCAGATCTAAGCTTGCTCTGAGCTCTCTAGCGTTCTGCTCTTCTTCATAAGCTATCAGACGAGGAGAGGGTATCCCGACTTCTAGGGGGATGATGGCCTCGGCCCCATAGGTGAGATTAAATGGGCTCTCGCCTGTTGGGGTCCGCTTGGTGGTGCGGTGATTCCAGAGCACATTGGGCAACTGATCAACCCACAAGCCCTTGGAGCACTTGTCTAGTCTCTTCTTGATGCCTGAGAGGATCTGTCGGTTGGCATTCTTGGCCTGGCCATTTGACTGAGGATGTGAGACGGAGGAGAAGCGGTGTTGTATGGCGAAGTCCTCACATAAAGCTCGGAAGGCGGCCCCAGTGAACTGTGTTCCATTATCCGTGACTATGACTCGGGGAACGCCGAATTGGCAAATCACATTTTTCCAGAAGAATTGGACGACCCTATGCTCGGTGATTGTAGCCAGGGGCTCGGCCTCTATCCATTTCGAGAAATAGTCGACTGCCACGACTAGGAACTTTAGCTGTCCGGGGGCTGGTGGAAATGGCCCTAGTAAATCCATCCCCCACATTGCGAAGGGGATCGGACTTGATAGGGAGGTGAGTGGTGCTTGTGGAAGGCGTCGAATGTCGGAGTACTTCTGGCAGGAGCTGCATTGCCGAACGTGTCGCTCGGCGTCCCGTAGGAGAGTGGGCCAGTAATACCCATAGTTCAACACTTTGCACGCTAGGGCTCTGGAGCCGGAGTGGGCCCCGCCGATGCCCTCATGGAGTTCTTGTAGGGCGTAGTCGGCTTGCCCGGGGGAAAGACATCTCAGGTAAGGCCGACCGTCCACCTGGGTGAAGGAGCGTTTATATAGGATACCTTCGATTAATGTATAATGCTCAGCTCGGGTCCTGATTCTTCTAGCTTCCTTCGGATCTTCGGGGAGGAGTCCGTCCCTTAAGAATTCGACAATGGGTTTCATCCAGTTGTCTTCGAGGAGGACGGGCAATGTTTCGACGGAGTCGGGCACTTCGTCCTCTATGCTCGGCTTCAGGAGGACTTCTATCAATACGGTCTGCTCAAGACCTTGAAGTGAAGAGGAGGCTAGTTTGGATAGGGCGTCGGCCTGAAGGTTTTCTTCTCGGGGGATCCTTCGGATGATGGCTTCTTCAAACAGCGCCATGAGGCTCTTGACCTTGGCCAAGTATTTAACCATCCTATCATCGCGGGCTTCATACTCGCCGAGGACCTGATTAACGACTAACTGAGAGTCGCTGAAGATCTGTAGGCATTGTGCCCCTGCATTTCGGGCCATTCCAAGACCGGCTATTAGTGCCTCGTATTCGGCTTCGTTGTTCGAGGCCTTGAAGTTTATACGGAGGGAGTATTAGAGGATGAAGTCGTCTGGGCCTGCCAGAATGACTCCTGCCCCGCTTCCCTCGTTACAGAAGGATCCGTCAACATAAACCGACCAAACCGGCGGTCCCTTTACTGTTTGGCAGGGCTCGGGGATTGTACTCTCAACTATGAATTCGGCCAGCGCCTGAGCCTTGATCGCGGTCCGAGACTGATAAGTTATATCATGTTGGCTCAGCTCGATTGACCACTTCATAAGGCGACCGGAAGTCTCGGGCTTGTGAAGGACCTGTTTGAGCGGCTGGTCGGTAAGGACGACCACCGAATGGGACTGAAAGTAGGGCCGAAGCTTTCTCGCAGCCATTACCAGGGCATAGGCTATTTTCTCAATCTTCGGGCACCGGAGCTCGGCGTCCCGAAGTACTTTGCTGACATAGTAGATGAGCTTCTGAGCCCTTTCTTCTTCTCTGACTAAGACCGCACTAAGCGTCTGTTCGGAAGCTGCCAGGTAGAGGTAGAGTGGTTCGCCAGGTATAGGTTTGCTGAGAAGAAATGGATTGACGAGGTATGCTTTAAGCTGGTCGAATGAGTCTTGTTGCTGCTGCCCCCACTCAAATCCTTTAGCCCCCCTGAGGGCTTTGAAGAACGGGAGGCACTTCTCCCTGGACTTCGACAGAAAGCGTCCTATGGCGGCTAGGCGACCAGTCAATCTTTGAACTTCCTTGACATTCCTAGGAGGGGCCATGTCCAATATGGCCTTGATCTTTTCTGGATTTGCTTCAATTCCTCGTTGGCTAACCATGAAGCCGAGGAACTTTCCTGATGAGACACCGAACGCACACTTGTTCGGGTTGAGTCTCATATTGTGTTTTCTCAAAACATCAAACGCTTCTTGGAGGTCGGCCACATGGTCAATGCCTCGGATGCTTTTTACAAGCATGTCGTCAACGTAAACCTCCATGTTCCAGCCGATCTGGGCCTGGAAAACCTTGTTGACGAGGCGTTGGTATGTTGCACATGCATTCTTGAGACCGAACGGCATGACCCTGTAACAATAAAGGCCCTGGTCGGTAACAAACGACGTCTTCGGGATGTCTGGAGGGAACATTCTTATCTGATTGTAACCTGAGAAGGCATCCATGAAGCTGAGGAGCTCATGTCCCGAGGTTGCGTCAATCAGAGTGTCGATGCTCGGCAGAGGGAAGGGATCTTTGGTGCAGGCCTTGTTGAGGTCGGTGAAATCAATGCAAATTCTCCACGTCCCATTGGACTTTTTCACCATTACCACATTTGATAGCCATTCAGGATAGTTCACCTCCTGGATGAACCGCGCCTTCAAGAGTTTGTCTACCTCCTCCTTGATAGCGAGCTGGCGCTCGGGGGCGAACTTGCGCCTCTTCTGCTGAACCGGTTTGGACCCCGGATCGACGCTCAGGCGGTGGACTAGGAGTTCTTCGGAGATACCGGGCATATCTGCAGCTGACCAGGCGAAGAGATCCTGATTCCTTCGGATGCATTGCACGATGTCTGAGTATAGGGCGGACAGGAGGGTCTTGCTGACAAAGAACTTGCGGGCCGGTTCCTGCTCGGAGAAGAGTACATCTTCCAATTCATCCACCGGCTCGGAGGTCGGCCTTGCAGTATCTTGAGGAATTTCCAGAGTTTCTAAGGAGAGGACGGGTCCAAGGGTTGAGGTCATGTAGCACTTTCTAGCCGTCTCCTGATTGCCCCTTACCTCCCCGACCCCGGACCGGGTGGAAAACTTCATCTTAAGATGGTATGCTGCGGGGACAGCTTCCAGAGCTGTGAGGCCAGGCCGACCCAAAATGACGTTATAGGCGGCGGGAACATCCACCACCATGAAGTCCATTGGCTCTGTTCGGGTGGTAGGAGTTTGACCGGCAGTTACATCGAGGGTGATTACCCCTTCAATAGTTACCGGAACCCCTGTGAACCCATGGAGAGTGTAGCTGGCGGGCTTGAGTCTGTCTCTGGAGAGCTTTAGGCCTTTAAAAGCAGAGAGGAAGAGGATGTTGACGGAGCTGCCGTTGCCTACTAAGATCCTCTCCACTTTGAAATTCGCCATGTGGAGGCTAATGACGAGTGCGTCACAATGTGGGGTACGAACTCCTTCAAGATCTTCGTCGGAGAACGTGACTGGCACTCCGAGGCCTTTGGGAGGAGGGGTGGTTCGGACCGAGTTGACTTCTCTTATAAATGCCTTCCGAGAGGAGTTTGAGGAGCCCCCCATTGGTCCCCCGTGAATGAGGTGGAGGACTCGCTCTTCCTCGAAGTCTGGCGTCTCTTCTCTTTCCGGACGCTTGTTAGCCCCCCGAGGCGGGGGAGGGAGTTCGGCTCGGTCTTTTCTTATGAACCTAGTCAGCTGCCCTCTCTGGATAAGGGCTTCGATCTCGTTCTTCAGGGCACGACAATCGCTGGTGTCATGCCCATGGTCCCGGTGATAACGGCACCATTTCTCTTTATCTCTTCTTTTGGTGGGGGTGTTCATCCTTGGAGCAGGGGGGATAATACCCTCCTTCTCGACCTCCATCAAAATGGTTGAGACGTCAGTGGTGAGGGGAGTGAACTTTTCGAACCTGGGGGGAGCTCGGCGCTGGTCGGCATTGTCCTTTTGGAGCTTCCTGGCTCCTTCCTCCTCTGTTCCCTTTCTCTTAAATCCGGAGGAAGACCCCTCCCAGTTTGGTCACTGCTCGGCCTCTTCGGCCCGGATATACTTTTCACTGCGAAGGAGGAGGTCGGAAAAGTTCTGCGGAGGTTTCTTGGCGAGGGAGGAGCGGAGGTTGGAATTGAGGACATTAGATTGAAATGCTGCCGTAGCGACCGACTGGTCGAGGGATGCTATAGACCTGGCTTCAGCTGTGAACCTCTTCACATAGTCTCTCAGCTTCTCCCCCTTCTTTTGGTGGAGGTGCAATAGGGAGATGCTGGTTTTCTCAGCCCTACGGCTGCTTACGAAATGTGTGACGAAGAGGGTTTCGAACTGTTCGAAGGAGAATATTGAGGAGGGGGCGAGGCGAGAGTACCATTCTCGGGCCGGTCCCTTGAGAGTTGCGGGGAAGGTTTTGCAGAGGAGGGCGTCAGAAGCTTGATGGAGGAGCATCAAAGTCTTAAAGCTTTCGATGTGATCAACTGGATCGGTCTCCCCAGTGTAAGTCTCGAATTGGGGAGGTTTGAAACCGAATGGCACAGGTGCATCCACTATGGTCCGGGAGAAAGGGGGTCGGCTAGGACGTAGGGTCCTCCCCCTGAGCTCCTCTTCTCGGTTTATCTGACCCAGGCGCCTTTCTACTTCATGAAGACGGCGGTTCATGGTGTCATCTCTCCGACGGTAATCTGCCGAGCCTCGAGACTCGTCTTCGTATGAGGGAGAGCGAGGGCTGCGGCGATGGTAACTTCGGGAGCGACGAGGACTTGGGGTACGCCGGGAGTTGGTAGGAGCAGGACGAGGAGATGGGGACCGTCGGTGAGGGCTTCGGACTGGAGGAGGGGACGGGAACTTCGGCTCAATAGGATTTTGACGGAGGTTGAGAGCCTGCAGGACGGTCGCTTGGAACTGCTGGAACTCGGCACGGGTGATTGGTGCCTCATTGTTCCTGGGCTGTTGCCGACCTGAGGGAGAGTGCCTTCTTCGGTAATGATCGGGGGACTCTTTTCTCCCTCTGTGGACGGGGGACCTGTGGTACCGGTGGCGAGGAGACCGCTCGCCCGGATGGCGTTGGCGGGAGGCTCCCTCTCAGGCCCGCTTTTCTTCTAGATGGCGGCAGAGGTCATCCTCTTTCTGGCGATCAGGGGCGGTATTGTGGCGACCAGAGGCTCGGGGGTGATGGGAGGCCATAGAGTCCGTGGAGGCGTTGCGGATGGAGACATGCTCTTGATGAAGGGGTTGTTTCTGAGGGTTAGGACCCTTTGGATCAGGAGGGGGAAGGTTCTGTTGGAGCGGGTCTTCCGATGTAGGGGGAAGTTGCCCTTGTTGTTGAGCAGGATTGTTGGGGACTTCTTGCTGCTGATCAGGGTTGGGTCCTCGGTTGGAACCCCTTGACCTGACTTTGCGAGGCGGCATGACTGGAGAAGACCTGTTCACCGGGAAGAGGAGAGGTCTCTATTCGTTAGTTTCCCACAGACGGCGCCAATCTGTTGCCGCTGAATTTGGTGTGGGGGCAAACAGATGAATTTGTGGATTCTTAGGGAAACTGAATAGTAAACCTGTAAACCTGTTCCGTCGAGCTTCGATCGTCGATCCCGCCGTAGACCTGCAAAAAAGTGCGAGACACCGGGGTTGCTCCCGGCGACGCACCCTCCGACGCTCAAGTCAGTAATCTAGGAAGACTATGGATGAGCGCAAAAACTGGTGAAAGATTGATTACCTCTTAATGGAGATGGATGGGGGGTATTTATAGGTGTCTCCGGGAACAGGTTAGGAATGTAATCCCCGTGATCTGATATGGAATATTTCCCTTGTACACAGATTAGGAATGTAATCTGATAAGGTATATTCCTCGTAATCAGATAAGGAATTTAATCCCTAAATCCCAGTGAAAAGATAGATGTACATCAGGGCCGTTGATCAAGATAAATTAGGGACCCTGATTTTATCTTGTTGGATTGGGTGCGCAGCGGGTTAAAACCCGCACCCTCTTGTTGGTGGATCCATTCGTGGGTTATTGAGTCTTTGGGGAGAAGATCCAATACCCATTTTGGACCCTCTTGTAGGCGAAATTACCGTTTTACCCCTAGGTCCCAAGATTCGTACCCGATTTGGACGGTTCCGATTAACCCCCGTTTTTAGCCATATCAGTATCCGATAGAGATGCAAGGTTTACTTCAAGGTTTTGGAAGAGCCTACAAGCAGCTTTAGGCACCAGAACTGATTTTAGTACCGCATTTCATCCGCAAACAGATGGTCAGACGGAGAGGATAAATCGAGTGCTGGAAGATATGCTGAGGGCTTGTGTTATGGACTTTGGTGGTAGTTGGGAGAGATACTTGGTATTGGTTGAGTTTGCTTATAACAACAGTTACCATGCAAGTATTGGGATGGCACCGTATGAGGCTTTGTACGGGCGGAGGTGCAGAATACCTGTTTGTTGGTATGAGGTTGGCGAGAGGCAGATGTATGGTCCTGAGATTGTGCAGCAGACGTCAGAGCAGATTGAGCTGATTCGCAAGAGGTTAGTCGAGGCTCAGAGTCGGCAGAAGAGTTATGCTGATACTCGACGAAGAGACTTGGAGTTTGAGGTTGGGGATGCAGTTTTTCTCAAGGTTTCTCCGACCAAAGGAGTGATCAGGTTTGGTAAGGGAGGCAAGTTGGCGCCAAGGTATATTGGGCCGTACAGGATTGTGGAGCGGATTGGCAAGACCGCATATAGATTGAAGCTTCCAGAGGAGTTGGCACAAGTGCATGATGTATTTCACATGTCGCTATTGAGGAAATATGTGGCCGATCAGAATCATTAGTTGATAGAGGTTCCTGAAGATCTACAGGTGAACTTGAGTTACAAGGAACATCCTGTTGAGATCGTTGATCATAGGGAGAAAGTCCTTAGGAGCAAGGTAATACCTATGGTCAAGGTGTTATGGAGGAATCAGCAATTCGAGGAGGCTACTTGGGAGCCAGAGGATCGCATGCAGAAGGATTTTCCTGAATTGTTTGTATGAGTGTATTTCTTGTATGTGATTGAAATTCTTTGAATGATTGTACCATTGACTGATATATGATGTATTCTTTTATTTTGATTGTGAGGTTATATGATATTGCTTGGAATATGTTCTATATATATGAGATGTTGTTTCCTTTGCTTGGTACGTGGTTTGAGCTCGTTAGTAGTAGTTCTGAGGACAGAACTCTTCTAAAGAGGGAGTGATGTAGAACCCCGTATTTTCAAATATTATTTTAATTATTTGAAAATGAATTTAAATGATTTTAAGGATTTAATTGATATTTTCTAATAAAATTTATCTTTTGAACACGTGCAAAACACGTGCAAATGACTTTGAGAGGTCTGAAAAATTAAGTTTTCCTTATGAAAAATAATTATTTATTATTTGGGATTTATGCAGTATTTTTCCAGATTTTTCTGAAATTAATTAGTACTATTTGCAAATTTTGAGAAAAGAAGGATCTTTTTGCAAATTTGCCATTTTAAAGGATTGAAGTGCAAAATTATATTTCTGGACATTTCCGATCAGTATTGTTGAGGTTTAGATGTATATTTTCTAGTAAATCCAAATTTAAATGATGTTTGATTAGATTTTCAAGACTAAACCTATGTATATAAAGTTGTATTCTTGCAAGGATTATTTTGCAAAAGTGGGGGTAAAACCCTAATATTGAACCCGGATATTTAAGGGATTTCTTTCCCAGCCGTCATTTACAAAATATACAGACTTTTTGAGATTTGTTTTGAGGAGCAAGAAGAGGATTATTGGATCTAGCAAAAGGGAAGCTTTTCGTGGATTTTCTTCAATCAAGTGAGTGGTTTTGTTTTGTTTTATTTGTTTTGATTGGTGAATGACATAAGATCTTTTGGTTTTGCTTTGTTTGGGATCGGTATGATATTGTTTTGTTTGTCTCATTGTATGCATGATATAGATCTTTTATTATGATATGGATGATGTGAACACTTGTTAATATTTGGACCATGTATGTGAAAATGTAAGATTTGTTGAGTGGATTTGATTCATGAGATCGTATTGCTAGAAAGCATGCTAAAAATTGATTATGTCGTGATCGGATGATAAACATCTGGATCTTTTGATTATAAACCAGATTTTGATTATGAGTTGAGGAAGAATATTAGTTTTGAGAAACCCTAATGGAAAGATTAGTGATTATGGATCTAGAAAAATGAATTTCGACATTTGGGTGATTGAGTAATGTATCCTTGATGGAGATTATTTGAGGTTTGATTATTTTGCCTGAGAGTGAACTATTTTGCATGAACAATGGATCTTTAGAAAACTCCAGTTTTGATCTTGTATTCTGAATCAAATTTCGAAAACTGTAGGCCGACAGTCGACTGACCTACTATGCAGTCGACTGGTGCGACCCTACTGATTATCTTCAGTCTTTGAAAATTGTTCGGGACAGTCGACTTGGACTATGTCAGTCAACTGGTCTGCTGATTGTAAAATTTGTTCAGTCCTTTCGGGACAGTCGACCTATGAACCTTTCAGTCGACTCACATACTTAGATTATTTTTTTCTTGAGAATTATTGGTATTTGTCTCGGTTAAGTCGACTGATGACTTTTCAAGTCGACTGATACACCTTAGTTTATTTTTGTAAAATTTTGGAGATGTATCCTCTGGACAGTCGACTTACTTCAGTTTAAGTCGACTGGTACTGAAAGATCATTGTGAACTTGAGTGTTCTTCTGAACGATTAGTTGTCAGATGATTTGGTCTATATTTGATATTCAGTTCAGTATTTGATCCAAGACATTCAGTTAAGTATTTTGGTTTTGAGATATTCTTTTAAGAATATGATTTTGAGATATTCAGTTGAGCCACTTGTTTTGTGGAAATTTGATTAGACATTTGATTTTGAGTCCCTAGAGGTGGGTGACCCTAGTATACCGGTGTTGAGTTATTTGTTGAGGCCCATTGAGGCAAATTTTCAGTTATTCAGATTTTTAGTCCGGTGGGGTGCACTACTCTAGGAGATTTGTTAAGTAACCCAACAATAATAAGGACAGGCATTAGTTGTGTTATGACGAATGGGAACATGAGTTATGCACCTCAGTATGACTTTAGATGTGAGACTTAATCTCCTGAATTATCCAAGTGATTTACTTGAGATGTAAGACTTATCTCCGGAATTATCCAGGTAAATTTCCTGAGATGTGAGATATTTCTCCGGAATTATCCAAGTAGTTATTTGAGATGTGGGATTGATCTCCGGAATGATCAAGGTCGAGGCGACGCTTGTGGGGTATTCATGTGATGATGTGTTTATGTCTAGATGTGAGATGATCTCTGGAATTATCCAAGTGGTTACTTGAGATGTGGGATCAATCACGGAATTATCGGGCATGGGCTAATCCTCATAGTTTATCTTTATCTCTTAGTAATCATCGTTGTCAGCATATAGCATTTGTGTTTTATTGACTCATTTCTATGCATTTGAATATCCTGTTTTCCACATTTGGCATTTGGCTTTGGTGTCACCTATTGTTCTATTTGTTGTTACTTCATATCTTATGTGTTTGGTTATTATCTGTTGGATATTATGCCTTAAGTTCATTTATGTTGTTTGTTTGATTTATGCCACTCACACCATTTATGGTTGACCCCGTAGTTTGGGGGTTAGGGTTCAACTCTAGCCTAACTTGTTGGAGGTTATTGCTTAGAGTGGGAGGTTGGATGCTTGAGTTGGCTTTTGAGTTAAATCGGACTATTAAGAGTTTGGGTAAAATTGTATAGAGCATATTTGGGATAATATTGAGCTGTAATGAAAGATTAATTTGAGTTGAGATGTTTAGACTTCCGCTGTTATTTTGTAAAAGTTGTGGTAATAAAAGTTGAAAACTTTAGTGATGTTGGTTGTGTTTATTGTTGTATTGAAGTGGATCACTGGGAATGTGCCACGTATTTTCTAAGCTCTCTTATTAGAAATTCGGGGCGCTACAGTTTATAAGAAATTTTATTTGGAAATTAATTGAATATAAGAGATGGAATGTTTTGGTAAATGATTGAACAAAAGAGGTTTAATGAATAAGAATTCAAATGTGTTAAAGAAAAAATTATGATAAAGATGTTTATGTTGAGGTTAGATATAATGTAATTGATCTCTAGAATGAGATGATCGTGGGAATCTAGTTGCTAAGTGAGACTCATGTACCGGCAAAGTGATGAAATGATTAATTGATTTGAGAAGTGGCCAATATGGGCCATCGTTCTCAGTATTTCTTAAGACCAGTAGGAGAGTAAACTAGCTCTAGGTTGTGATAATGTTAATTAAACCTAGGGAAAGGCACTAGAAGAATAAATGATAGAAACAACGACGAATAGGTCCGGTAAAGAATGTGCATCTCCTAGGGGTTCGAGATCGAGGAATACGCCCGGTCAATTTACATGTGTGGGATAGGGGTAGGCCGGTGAGGTCGATGAAATGGCCGGTAAAGGACTGCGGTCCCTAGGAATGTTCACGACTGAGGATACACCCAGTAAATCCACAGTGTGGACTAGGGATATGTCTGTCTATCATAGAAAAGGCTGGTAAAGAGACTACAGTTCCTAGGAATGTTCGGGATGGACAGGATACGCCCGGTAAATCCACCGAGGTGGGCTAGGGGTAGGCCTGGTTCGTAGTTGCGAGAGATCGACTTGCTAGGGTTCGTGGCTGAGGATATGCCTGGTAAATCCACTGAGGTGGGTTAGGGGTAGGCCGGTAAGGTCCAATATCCTGGTGGTGCGACTCTTTGGTGACTACGCGTTGGAGTATATTCATTGGGTTAGGTTGCATGATGTGGGATGTAAACCCTATAATATGGAGTACCTTAAGGGCTTGCCCTCGGACCTATGTAGTATGAGATGCATAGACTCCGAACAAGTATGCATTAGTGTCATCTTAGTATAACATCTGCATTAGGCATTTAAGTCATATTATACACTCACATGTTTAGGATAGTCACTCTTTTACACTTTATGATGCATTCAAGTTTGTTGTTGCTAAAGTAAGTGAGTCGCTATATTATGGCATAGCGAGGATCGTCGTGTATAGTATTGTGTCAGTTGTATATAACTGACGTGCCCACAGTGTTTAATGAAGGGCTTGGATTGGCAATGACTTAAAGATGAATTTGAAGCTACAGACTGTTTTAATGTTGACGTTTAAATTGTACATGTATTATATTGTAATCTTTATTTTTCCGCTGCGTTGATGTAAAATGAATAGTGTTGTACAAAGAAAATTTTTAAAATTCCTTGTAAAATTGTACGAAATGAAGTAAAGATCCTGTTGTGCTACGAATTACCGTATTTTAGAATTCGGGGCATTACACAGGGCCTCTTCAGCCCGGATGTACTTCTCACTCCTCAGTAAGAGTTTCGAGAAGTCCCGATGAGGCTTCTTAGTGAGGAATGCCTTCAGATCATCATCGTTGATGTTGTGTCGAAATGCTACAAAGGCCATTGATTGGTCGAGAGAGGCGATAGACCAAGCTTCGGCGGTAAAGCATCGAACATAGTCTCTTAAGAGCTCACCATTCCTTTGACTGAGGGCTAGTAAACATGTGCTCGTTTTCTCGGCTCGGTAGCTGCTGACGAAGTGGGTGAGGAAGAGCTCCTCAAACTGGTCAAACGAGAAGATAGAAGCTAGGGACAAATGGGAGAACAATTCTCTGGCTGGTCCCTTCAACATGACCAGGAAGGTCTTGCAGAGGAGTGCATCTGAGGCTTGATGGATCATCATAAGAGTTTCAAAACTCTCGATATGATCGGTCGGGTCTGACTCCCCATTGTAGGATTCAAAGTGGGCGGCTTGAAAGTCTCGGGGACCGGGGTTTCCATGATGGCCCTGGAGAAGGGGGGCTCGGCCGAAAATTCTTGGTCCGATGTTCTTCTTCGTGGTTGATTTTGCCAAGGTGCCTCTCCATCTCTCGAAGGCGGTGATGGATCGAGTTGTCCCTATGGTCAAATCTAATCGACCCTCGGGACTCTCCTTCATGAGTGGTGGCATGGCGAGCACGTCGGTCGTGACTTGGAGCAATGTTGAGGGCTCGTAAGATGTCATCTTTGAAGTTTTGGAATTCTGCCCTGGTGACCAATGCCCCTCCATCTCGGCGAACTCTTGGTGCTGATCAGCTCATTGGGGTGTGCCTTCTTCGATGTCGACGAGGGGGAGGCCTATTTGCCCCCTTGGGGAGGTGGGTCTTCTGGATCTCGGCCTTCGAGGAGAAGGGCTCCTCTGACTTCTCTGGTGTTTTTGGATGAGGGATTTCATCGCGGGCTTGCCTCTTATTCAAGCGTGTTCGTATGTCGACCACTTGTTCACGGTTGAAGTTGAATTGACAAAAGTCTTTTGACCCCTGAGGACTATGCGAGGCCATCGAGTCGGTGGAAGGATTGTGGATCAAGACATGGTCATGGAGAGGGGGCTGTTTTTTACGGCTTCGACAGGAGCCCCCAGGCGCAACCCCTCTGGACATGGGGCGAGCCTGTTGGGGAGGCGGCTGTTCAGGTTGAGGCTACTAAATTTGTTGATCTTGTTGAGGGGGAACATCCTCAAGTAGGGGTGGACGAGGAAGAGGGGTGGCTCTTCAGCTTAACATCGCCGCCTTACCTTTTTTCCTTTGGAGGCATGGCTGAAAACTTCTTTTACCGACGAGTATGGTTGGACTGCTTTTTCTGGTTCCCACAGACGGTGTCAATCTGTTGCTGCTAATTTTGGTGTGGGAGCAAACAGATGATTTATGAATTCTTTTCGAACCAATAAAAGCTAACTTTTTTACTACTTGCCGATGTTAATTGTTTTCAATGCTGCTGCTGACCTACAAAAAGTTCGAAACACCAGGATTGATCCCGACGAAGAACTCTCCGATGCTCAAATCAGTAATCTGAAAGATTATGAAAGAGCTTTTATAGAGAAAGATATTGATTACTTGATTCTTACGGGGATGAGGGGTATTTATAGTCACCTTTGGGACCAGTTTTGAGATAATCATTTATCTCTACTTCCCAGTGTTTTTGGATAAGAAATAGCGTTTAAATTCCTTCATGATAAGAGATTTAGTTTAAAATGTCTCTTAGGGATAATCATGAATACAAATCACTCTTTAAATTAGTTGGATTTATTTATAATGGGCTGTCATCCTAACCCAGCTAGGCAAACCCGTTTTTGGATTATTGGGCTTGGAAAAGACCTAGTTCCCATTTTTGGACCGGTTTGTAGTGGAAATTACCGTTTTACCCCTGAGAGCTTTGAGATTTGTGCCCGATTTGAACAGTCCCGATTTGACTCTATTTCTAGCCATATCAAAGGAGTTACTTGATGCTTTAATTAGAACACATTTTTCTAGTATATTGACCAAAATTTTCCATTTCTCTGAATAAGCTATCTAATCAATAAGACTAGACAATGCAGCTGAATTTACCTTACAGATCTTTAATTATTTTTGAATATCATTAGGAATAGAGGTTGACTATCATGTTATTTCGATTAGACAATATTCCCGCCATTATGGGGTGATAAAAAGAAAGATAAATGTCTCGTTCCAGAAAAACGTCGTAAATTATTGAAATACCCAAAGAACCAAAAAAGAAGCAAATGAAATAGTTCCACATAAAAAACGTGGAAGACCTAAAGGTTCTAAAATTCGGCAACCTCGAAGAGAAGATTGAATAACATAACACACCCTAATGCTCTTGAAGTAGCATCTCATGTGGAGAGAGTTCATGATGCTCCTGAAGAAGTAGCTCCTGAAGTAGCATCTTCTGTACATAGAGTTCATGATGCTCCTGAAGAAGCAACTCCTGAAGTAGTTTCTTCTGTAGAGAGAGTTCATGACGGTCTGGAAGATGTCTTGAACCAAAGATTTAATTTCTCAAAACAAAGCATATTGTTCCGGTCAAGGATATATCTCAGATCCCAGAAGAGACTAAGAAAGAGGTACCGGTACCCAACAATAATTTGTGTTTTTACACATGCTCAGGAGAAATTTGGAATCGACAAGAATTTTTCATGGATGACATTATCTCATATGCATTAGCAGAAGAGATTGAAAAAAAAAGGTGATGAAAATGAGGATAAATAGAACCACGAACATTCCTTGAATGTCGAAAGAGACTATATTGGCCAAAATGAATGGAAGTGATTCAAGCGGAACTATATTCCCTCGCAAAATGTGGAGTGTTTGGTCCTATAGTACAAACCCCAAAAAGGAATAAGCCCTGTAGGTTTTAAATGGGTGTTTGTAAGAAATGAAAAGAATGAGGTCCAAAGATATAAAGCTCGGTAAGTTGATGAAGGATTCCCACAAAGATCAGAAATAGATTATGAAGAAACATATTTCCCGGTCATGGACATCATCACATTTCATAAAGTCTCGATGTTTCTGAAAAACTCGATAGAGACTCATAGATGTGATGACAGCGTACTATATGGTAACCTACACAGTAAGATATATGTGAAAATCCCCAAAGGATTTAAACCAAGTCTAGAAATACGAGTCATATATGGATTAAAACAATCTGGATGAATATGGAACAATAGGCTTAGTGAATATCTGTTTAGGAAATGATATAAACTTGATCGGATCTCCTGAAAATATTGAAAAAACTATATCTTGAGAATGAATTTGAGATGAAAGACTTGGGAGAAACCAAATCTTGTCTCGACCTGCAGATAGAGCACAGTAAAAATAGAATTTTACTACATCAAGCCAAATATGCTAAAAATCTCTTGAAGATTCAATATAAGTGATTGTCATCTACTCAATACACCTACGGTGGTAAGGTCACTAGATGTTGACCAGGATCCATATCGGCCGAAAGAAGAAAATGAATATATTCTGGGTCCTGAAGTACCCTATTTGAATGTCAATATGCGCACTCCTTTTTAGCACAGTGCACTAGATCTTGGTTTATATTATTCATGTGAATGTGCTGACTTTGTTGGATATATAGACGCAGGATATTTATCTGATCCCCATAAAGGAGAGATTACAAGTATGATGTGTGTTTTTTCTTATCAGTGGTGCAATTATCTCACTGAGATCAGTCAAATAAACAATTGCAGCAACATCGACCAATCATTCTGAGATACTGGCACTTCATGAAACAAGTAGAGAATGTGTATGGTCAAGATCTCTAGTTCAGCATATCAGGGGGAGTTGCGAACTCCCATAAGTCACAAATAAGTCTACAATCATTTAATAAGGATAATACAGCATGTATAAAGCAATTCAAGAATGCTTCATCAAAGAAGACATGACGAAACACATCTCACCAAAAAAAATTCACCCACCAGCTTCAAGTCACAAAAGATGATTGATAAAAAGTGGATCAAGTCTTCAGAGAATCTTGCAGATCTCTTCACAAAATTCCTCTCAAAGTCCAGATTTCAAACGTTGGTAGACCGATTGGCATGAAAAGAGTTCAATAGATAGGCATATAAATGTATAGGTTGATAAATTTTTGGGCTGGAATGTGATGACCAAATGTATTTTGGGGAGGGTGATTTTTCATTCAAGTTGATGTAAGAACTAAATGTAATATTTTTTAGTGTTTTGAAGGGGAGCATCCTGAAGATGCAAGCATCCTGAAGATGCTAATGGAGACATCCTAAAGAATGACTTTGCGCATTGTACTTGTTTCCTTCGATAAGATTTTTTTCTCAGTGGGTTTTCCCTTCAAAAACTTTTAATGAGGCAATATAAGTCGAGCCCACTTAAATTCCTGAAGAACCTGATTCCTGAAGAATTAGTTGTACTCTTTTCTTTCGCTAAGAATTTTTTCTAAATGTGGGTTTTTCTGTATGAAAGTTTTTAATGAGGAAATATTTTAAAAGTGGGCATTCAGGAGGGGAGTGTTATGAAATCGTGATCACCTATTAGGTGGATGCCCATCTATTAAGGTGACGGCCACAGCCCACCTACTTAGGTGGCGGCCCAACCACACTTTAACCCTAACTTTTCTCTATATATATGTTATGAATAAGGAGCCATATGAGTTGGATTTCGGCTACATGTCTCTATCTCTCTCTCTTTTCGAAACAATTTAGAAGGCATCGAGCGGGTTGTTTTTTTTTTGAATAGGGTGGGCCTGTATAGAATGACAAAGAAAAATCTAAACTGACTTAGAAGTTTTTGAGAAATATGACTTGTAGTTCATGCTAAAAAAACAAATTACTGCTAGATTACCATCTTTTATCACAAGAAAGCATGATACTATATTAGTTCTCCATACTTAAGATGAATAAGTTATAGTTTGAAGACAGTTATTATCAACATGTATAGAAGAATTTCTTTCTATTGAGATTAATTTACTAAGTGGATAACTCCAATATGTTGTTAAGAACGTAAATTCATAGATTTATGTAATTAACTACACCGGGGAGGAATGATTTAAGAGCAAAGAAGATGTGACTAAGTTGATAATCATTTAGCATATGTTATTTTCATACTTTTTAATGTAAAATAAAATGTCAAAGTACAAATATGGATACTGCAAATTCTTTCGAGTACTTGAGTCGTACAGTCTGTTCTAAATTGCTCTTGTTATTTTCTAATGCTAGAGTCTCAACTTGAATATCTAGATCCAAAGGGAAGGTGGTTTTTAAATTCATCGCCAAAATTCAATAGTTAACAAACGAGTTCAAAAAAATACGAAACATTGCTATTAGTTAGAAAATATCATACACGATCTAATACAACTTGTAGAAGTGAGTATGATAATGGAGAAAATCCAAGTTTATAATTCACCCGACACTTGATTAGTAGAGAGTTAATTAGTAAAATACATTACATTATCCACTTTATAGGTTCCAAGCGCAAATGAGATGCCTTCTAAATGTTAGGTTTCGGTCAATACTTCAAAATATCACCGGAATCAAGTATAAAGTTAACAAACGTATTATAAAAAATACGAAACTTTGTCATTAGTTAGAAAACATTATACACGAGCTAATAGAACTTGTAGAAGTGAGTTTCGACTCACGATTTTAAAGTTATGACCTCGTATCACTTTCAACTAGTAAAGTGAACCGATACTCTGATACCGGAGAAAATCCAACTTTGTAACTCACCCGAAACTTTATTGGTAGCGAGTTAATGAGTAAAATACATAATCTCACACATTTTATAGGTTCCGAGCGCAAATGAGATGGCTTGTAATTTTAAGGTTTCAAAGGTTTCACCCATTACTTCAAAATATAAAGCGAAACAAGTAAAAAGTAAACAAACGAGTTCAAAAAGATATGAAACTTTGCTATAGTTAGAAAACATCATACACTAGATAATACAACCTGTAAAAGTGAATTTCGACTCATGATTTATAATTTATGACCCCGTATCATTTTCACCTAATAAAGTAAATCGATACTTTGTAAATCACCCTGGGGGTGAATAGGGCGATTGTGTGGAAATAAAAAACTTAAATAAAATACATAAAGTACAGATACAGATTTAAAGAAAGCAAACAGAACAAGCAAAAGAGACTCATCGATCTAATGTGGTTCGACCCCTAGGTCTACGTACACACCACCTACTTGTAGCAATTCTCCGCCACAAGCATTCCACTATACTTTAAACCCCGTACAGTGATTCTCGGAATTCAGGCCGAGAGTCCTATTACATCCGTAGGACTTCTACAAACATGTCCCGCAAAACTCACCAAAGATGTATTCTGATCTTAACTGAAGAAAACAATAAAAGCTTACACACTCGGATCGTTGATTGAATGATTAGTTCAGAAGAATAATAATAGCAAGGGGTGAAGAATACTTTGTGATTTTGCCTCTATTTATAGAGCGAAGAAATGTATCTTTCCAAAAATGACAAGATATTTCCGAAATAGTCAAAACTGTACGAGTACGGTCGACCGCTTTTTTGAGCAGTCGACCGTTCACATTTAACTCGGGAGTTGAGAGCTGACCGGTCGACTGACTTACTTTTAAGCTATAGTGAGCGGTTGATGGTTGTGACGGTTGACGACATATTGTATGGTCGACCGCTATCATGCAGATTCAACATTTATTTGGTGAATCCACTTTATATTCTTTCCAAATACTAATCAATCAATCAACGACTCTTTACATAGTATTTTCTCAAAAAACAGAAATAAATAATCGATCATTGCTGGCTTTCTTGGGCATTTGAAGCACATGTTTCTTGAGTTGAAATCTTCTTGATTTTTGCAATCTTCTTTGATACATTCCTCTTTTGCTTGATTAATAATCTTTTTGGTTCTTTGTTTTGAATTACCTTCACTGTAAATCCTGTAGATCTCAACTGAAAATATTAGTCTTAATAATACGTTTTGTACACATCAAACTTAGGGTCAACAATCTTCCTCTTTTGGTTTGAACAAAACATACCTTATAATTTTAGTTTAAAACAAATTCAACTTCTTCCCCTTAATCTAATCCCCCCCCCCTAAATTCATGCATATACAAAGTTAAATAAGTGTGTGTGTTCATGATACATTCTATATGCATAAAACAAAACATGCTTGAAAACATGCACACATAAACGTGAGTTAAAGATCAAGAACACACAAATTTGAAGGAGAAGGTTCATGAATAATAAAAAAAAATACATTCTAAGCTCTAAGATTTTCTCCCCCCCCCCCCCCCCCCCCCCCCCCCCCCCCCCGCGGCCCCTTTTGGAACATACCAAGAGAGGACAAAAAGACACAATGTATAGAAGGTTTTAAAAGACACCCTATGAATAAAAAACAAAAGAATAGGGGTCACTCGACCGTGCAGTCGGCCATTCAAGCTGTGATAGAAAGAACATTCGACTAAAAAATAGTAAGAGGAACGGTCAAATGTTCAGTCGACCGAACAAAAATTGTTCAAACTGAAATATCAATAACGTTTAATTCTCCTTTTAAAAATTTAAAGCGTTTTTCATCTAATGGTTTTATAAGAATATCAGTCAATTGTAAATCCATTGAAACATAATCAAGGGTAGTATCTCCCTTTTTGAAAATGATCTTTAATAAAATGATACCGAATGTCTATATGTTTTTGATGAAGTAGTAGCAAATATTTGTGTTTTGTGTGCTTATAAATGAGAGAAAAAAAATTACCTCATAGTCTTCCAGTATATTTTTCATTCATAATACTTTGCATTATTGTACTTGTAGTCCAATGAAGTGAATGAATTTTTCTCATCGTATTTATCTCAAACTCAACTTTCCTTTGCTTAGAAAGCTCCTTGCACATACTTTCATTAGTATAATAGAGTATAACATAAATGTCTCATATTTGTTATTGTGCTAATTCATTTGAGTTTAAGTTTATTAGCAAGTAGTAAACATTAATACTCATTTTCGAATAGTTACTTTACAAAAATTATATTATTACTAAAAAAAATTGAACCAAAATTCATTTACCTTTAACAGTTTGGCTAGTATGCATATTTATTAAAAGTAACTATGTAACTTATATCGTATAGTTGAGAGAAATGAATTGTGTTTTAATTTTATTACAAAAATTCTATATAAAAATTAAAACAAAAATTGGGTTACCTTCAAAAGTTTAAAAAAATATGTCCTTCCATTTTCTTTTCTTGATAGTGATGCAAAATGTTGTTTTCATCTGTCATGAGGTTTAGATATCCACTATCAAGATGTCACCGATCTTTAGGTGAAATGCATTGATGTACCTACATTAAGATTAGTAGGTATCCAAGTAGGTACTTTTCCTGCACTTGTATTCTTCATTATCCAAACGAAGTTAGTATTCCTTTTTAAAGCACAATTATAAGAAATATGTCTTAATCTACAACAACAGTGACAAGTAATGCGATTATGCCTTGGATCATGCACAAGTGCATAGTTATATTTTGGTTTGTAAATATTTTTGGTGGCTATGCATATGTGTATGACAAGATTACTTAAAATTTTGATATTGTATTGACACATTGTAACCAAGTCCTCGATTATCATGATACGACATTGAATTCTTTATCATAAAATAATTGGGCCCTCATATTTTTTGACCATTTTTTTTAGCTCAATTAATCTACAAAGACTTTTTCTAGTTTTCTCATCATCTTTGGTATTCCAACGAAGATTATCTAGTGTAGCATCAAGTATCCAATTATGTTCGAGTTCTTCCTTACCACCTTCCACTACCTCATCAAATTTTTTTTGCATTCATTTAGATCGTCGGTGAGTTCAGCAATATGAGCATATTTCTCATGAATTTCCTTTAGGTTTTCATTATGTATTGTCAGAGACTTTTGAATCTGTAGTACCCCACATTTTTAAAATATTGTTTTGAGAATATTAAGTGGGTTAAAATTGTTTTTGGTGATTTAATAAATATTTATCTAAAAATTTATCTTCTTACACGTGCAAAACACGTGCAAATGTTTTGTCAGGTGGTTCAAAAGCCACAATTATTTTGGGGAAACTCAGTATTTATGATTTGAGATTATTTTTTATTTTTCTAGATTTTTCTGACAATGGTTGGACCCATTTGCAAAATATTTCAAAAAGAATGACTTTTGTGCAAAATTACCAAATGGGGTGAAAACTCTAGATTTTCAGATCTTTGGGGTGGATATAATGCCTAGTCAATTCAGGAGTAAAAAAAGTTTACCTTTGTTTCAACACATGATATATTTTACAAGTTTTGATAAAAAGGATCTTTTTACAAAATTGCTATTTAAAGGGATGAAAATGCAAAATTATTTTCTGGATTTTCCCTATAGTGCCGGCTGATACTAGTGGGGGATCCTTTTGATTTTTGAACTCAATTAAATTGGTCTTAACTAATTTTCTAGTATGGGGATCTATTTATATAAAGGTATATTTAAAAAGAAGTATTTTGCAAATGTCTTCGAAAAACCATAGAATCTTTAATCCCGGACTATTTAGGGTGTAGTGCAACCATCGTCTTGCTGCACAACACAGAAGATTTCTTATTTCTTATTATTTTGGAGTTCTAAAGAGAAAATCTTGGATTTCTTGCTAAGGAAGGGCTTTTCTTACTCTCTATTTGTCTTCGTTCGATTCTTTCAACACGGTGAGTGATATATTTATTTTGTTTTGTTCTTTGAATGTTGTATGCGGTGTTTCATCTATTAGAAAACATGTTAGGGTTTGGGTATGAATATATATATGATGGATTGGATGAATTGGTAAATTAAAATTGAACCTTATATGAAAACCTAAATATTTATGAGTAGAATTGCATGTAGGTGATTTGAGATTGTTGAATGACCTATTATGAATCATGAGTAGGCTATTTCTTTTGGATTTATGCTAATTTGTTTGAGTATAGTGGATTTATGCATAATTTGATTTAAAGATGAGATTTTTGTTATTATTGAGTTTGGATGAACGCAACTTGATTATGGAAATGTTAAATTTGTTTTATGTTCTTGAACTAATAATGGTAATTGAGTTTGAAGAAGTTTGAGGAGGACTAATGAATTAAGAGATCATGTCTTGAGAATTGGATTTGGGATAAATTGAATTGGATTTGATATAATACAACTAAATTGAGGATTTTGTGATTTGTGAAAGGTTTTATTTGAATTTGGATTTCTCGAATACTAAGATTAAATGTGAATATGTTTTTATTTCTAATCGACGGATTTGTGAAGTTTCTTTGGTGCACAAACATGCACAAACAATTTACATAAATATCGTATTTCATTATTTTTGAAGAAATTGAGTCTTTATGTATTTTCGAAGGATTTGACTATATCTCAACTTATTTTGGTATTGATATGGTTTGGAACAAAATACGAAGTTATTTCGATGAGTAATTAATTCCTAAAATTCTACTTTTGATGTATGCACAAATTTGTTTTCTTTTTGAAGAGAATCAACAAATTTGTATTTTGATTAATTCAAGTGGTTTTGATTAGTTTTATGGATCTTTGTATATCCTATAAGTTGTATTTGATCATATCAGAAATATGCTTTTTACAGAATTCGTTTTCATAAAGTAAAACTTCGTATAGGTTGAAAAGTGTACAACTAAAAAACTGCAGTCTGCAGGTCGACAATCGACCGAGTGAATTTTTCAGTCGACCGTCGTTACCTGGCTGCTGTGTTTTCTCAAAATTTTGCTCTGGACAGTCGATTGATGACTTTTACAGCCGACTGCAACTACTTAGATTTTTATTTCTTAAAGTGCTGGTTTTTCGCTCTGGGCAGTCGATCGACACCGGTTTACAGTCGACTGTTACTGATGTTTTCTTGAGTTATCCTGATGTTCTTTAAACGATTGATTCTTTATATGTTTTTGGATCTATAACTTACTATTCTAAATATTATCCTTTCTACAGAACATATGTTTTCAAAATATTTTATGGTTGGGTTTGGATGGTTGAGTGTGAGTCTCTAGAAGGTGTGCGGAACCCTAGTATACCGGCAGTTAAGTTATTGTGTTTTGGTCTGTTGAGGCATATTGTTGATCAGTTGTTGAGTTAAGTCCAGTAGGGTACACCATCTCTAGGAGATTCGTAATTAAATTAATTAACTTAAAAAGATAAGGACATGCACTAGTGGTGATATGATGAATGAGAACGTGGGTTACGGACCTCAGTCTGGCTCGCGATGTGAGATAATCTCCAAAATTATCGAGGTGTGAGTGAAATAGTCTCCGAAATTACCTGCGGTGTGGGATTGATCTCAGGAATTATTGGGGTCGAGGCGACGCTCATATGGTATTCGTGTGATGTGGTGCCATAGCTTGCGATGTGGGGTATTCTCGAAGATTCCCAGGTGTGAGTGAAATAGTCTCCGAAATTACCTGTGGATAGAGATTGACCTCCGAAATTATCGGGGTATGGGCTAATACTCACAGTTTATCTATATCTCGTAGTAGTCATCGTGGTAGGACTAGTTGCTTAGCGGGGGACTAAACCCTATAAAATGGAGACGTTAAGGGCTTGCACCGGACCTATGTAGAGTGGGATGCATAGAATCCGACAAGCACGCATTAGAGAGTCAGCATATAGTATTGATGTTCTCTTGACTTTGTTTTATGCACGTGTTTTTCCTGTTTTCCTACACTTGATACTTAGTCTAGTTTCACATGATGTTTTCATGTTTCATTGCTATGTCTTATTTCATTTATTCTTGTTATTACATGTTGTTTATGATTCCATGATTTACTTATGTTGTTTTGTTTTGTGTCACTCACACTGTTATGGCTGACCCCTGTAGTTTTGGGGGTTAGGGTTATCTCTAGCCTCATGTTTTACAGGTGATTACTTATAGCTTGGATTTTGGATACTTGAGTTTAAGTGACGTGATGGCTTATGTAATTTGTAAAAGAAATGGTTGTAAAGAAAGAAATTTGTAATTCAAGGTATTTTTTATTCCATTGTGCTATGTAAAGATTAATGTAATGAAAGTTGAAAAAAAATATTGGTATTTGGACTGTGTTTAATATTGCAATTGAAGTTGATGCTGAGAATTGTGCCATGTATTTCTGAGATATCATATTGAAAATTCGGGACGCTACAGAGATTGGTATCAGAGCATGCTTCAATAGTAATAATAAACATGGTATAAAATAAACCTAGGTGTGGACACTAGAGCGTGAGTACCTAGGTATGGATATTAGAGTGTGAGTATCACATAGAGTTAAATCAGAATGTTTTATCTTTGGGGTATGGTTGAGGTTTCGCCAGAGGGTATTGATGTGAATGTGAATTGTGTTGTGATGCTCTAACTTTCCCCTCATTTTGCAATATTCAGAAATGGTAGGACCCAGAACCAGGAATGGTAACAATGGTGATGGGGCTGGAAGTTCCCAAGGGGCAGGAATTGATCTTGAGACCGAGATTGTCAGGGTGTATCAGACTTTGAATGCATTCATGGCAGCCAATATGGCACAGAATCAGAACTAGAATTAGAATCATGGGGTTGGACCAGTGTTTGTCAATGCTGATCCTATCAAGTAGATCGAGTCCTTTAAGTGGATGAAGCTGCCAGTGTTTGAGGGGCAGTCTGATCCAAATGAGGCTGATGATTGGATTAGGCAGATGGAGATGATCTTCGAAGTCTCGGAAACTCTGGCAATCAATAAGGTAAAATTGGCTATTATGCAGTTGGAAAAGGATGCTGGTGTTTGGTGGCAGTCTGTGAAGCGGACTTTTGGAGACCAGCAAGTGACTTGGGAGGCCTTTTTGGAGGAATTCAGGGATCATTTCTTTCCCCTAGATATTCAGGAGAAGAAGGCAACGGAATTCTTGAATCTATAGCAAGGCAGCATGACAGTGCGCGAGTATGAGACTAAGTTCGCTCAGCTGTCGAGGTATACACCGGAGCTGATTATTGATGAGACGAAGAAGGCCAGAAAATTCGAGCAGGGCTTGAGGCCGAATTTTGGGTTGAGGATGATTCCTTTGGGCATAAGGAGGTTTGATAAGCTGGTCAGGAGAGCAGCTATGACAGAGGAAGATATGGATCAGTTCCAGAAGAAACAAGAGACCTGGAATAGGAACAAGAGGCCAGCAGCAGGTCAGAGTGGGAAGAGGTTCCCAGTGAAGTAGGTCAAGTTCAGTGGTCCAGTTCATAAGGCACCTGCAACTGAGGATGTGACTTGTTACTACTGCAAGGAAGCAGGTCACTACAGGTCAGCATGTCTTAAGTTGGCGAAGCAGACTTGTTTTCAGTATGGGCAAGTGGGGCATTCTAAGCCTTATTGTCCACAGTTGAGGAATGGTGGTTCTGGTGGAGGTAAATTCCAGAGGCAAGGGTGAGTGTTCACATTGACTGAGGAGGATGCAGGTTACTCGGAAGATGTGATCCAGGGTATGCAAGAATTTTGAATTTATTTTTATTCAATGTATTAAGTAAAACTTTGTTTTGAGAATAATTGGATATTTGAGTATCATTCTTCATGTAACAGGATTTGTTTTGGTTAATGGAATAAAAGCAAAAGGTTTATTTGATACGAGTTCTTCGCATACATTTGTGTCGCCCAATTTTGCAAAAGTTTTAGGTGTGTAACCTAAGATATTTCCAGGCAGAGTCTTGACGGTGGCAACACCATCAGGAGAAGAGTTGGTTGTTGATCGATATTATGAAGGTTGTGATATCGAGATTGGTGGAAGATTGTTTGGCATTGATCTTATTGAGCTGCAAGTCTTAGGTGTGGATGTGATCGTGGGCATTGATTGGATGGCAATATATGATGCCACAATTGAATGCAAGCAGAAAGAGGTGTTAGTAAAAACACCAGGTGGTCCCGCAGTGACTTTTCAAAGGAAGAAGAAAGTTCCGAAAATGGCTGCTATGGTATCCAAGATGGTGATTCCAGATGAAGTCAGAGGCATTCTGGTTGTCAGAGATTTTCCTAAGGTATTCTTGGAAGATTTTCCAGGATTACCGCCGCAGAGAGATGTGGAGTTTTGCATTGATGTTCAGCTGGGGAGTACTCCGATTTCTAAGGTTCCGTACAGGATGGCACCTGTAGAGCAAGATGAAGTCAAGAAGCGGATTGAGGAGTTGTTAAGCAAGGGGTTTATCAGGCTGAGTTCTTCACTGTAGGGTGCGCCAGTCTTGTTAGTCAAGAAGAAGGATGGGTCAATGAAGATGTGCATTGACTATCGAAAATTGAACAGGGTGACTATTCAGAACAAGTATTCACTTTCGCAGATTGATTATCTGTTCGACAGGCTTCGAGGAGCAGCTGTGTTTTCGAAGATTGATTTGAGATCAGGGTATCATCAGGTTCGAGTCAAGGAGGAAGATGTGAGTAAGACAGCTTTCAGGACTCGTCATGGGCTCTATGAGTTTTTAGTGATGCCATTCAGATTGACGAATGCACCGGCAGTGTTCATGGATATGATGAATCGGATTTTGAGGCCATTTATTGACTCCTTCGTGGTTGTTTTCATCGATGATATTTTGGTGTATTCGAAGTCGGAGGAGGATCTTTCTATGCACTTGACAGAGGTATTACAGAAATTGCAGGAGCATAACTTGTATGTCAAGTTGTCGAAGTGTGAGTTTTGGAAGTTTGAGGTAGCTTTTCTTGGTCATATCCTTTCTAAGGAGGGAGTGGCCACTGATCCTCAGAAGGTTGAAGCAGTGAAGTATTGGCCCAGGCCAACGACTGTGAAGGAAGTCAGGAGTTTCTTGAGTTTGGCTGGATACTACAGGATATTCATTCAGGACTATTCTCAAATTGCAGTTCCTTTGACAGGTTTGACCCGAAAGAATGTGGCATTTACATGGACTGATAAGGGTGAAGCAAGTTTCCTTGAGTTAAAGGAGAGGTTGACGACTGCATCTATCTTAGCTTTGCTTTAAGCTGGGAAGGAGTATGAAATCTATAGTGATGCATCTCTCAGAGGTTTGGGGTGTGTCTTGATGTAAGAAGGCAAGGTTATTGCTTACGGTTTGAGGCAATTGCATCCGCATGAGAAGAATTATCCGATGCATGATCTTGAGCTAGCAGCTATTATCTTTGCCTTGAAGCAGTTGATGCATTATGTTTATGGTGAGAAGGTCAACATGTACACTGACCACAAGAGCCTGAAGTATATTTATCAGCAGAAGGATCTAAATCTTTGGCAGAGAAGGTGGTTGGAAGTGTTGGAAGACATTCATCCTGAGATCAAGTATCATCCGGGCAAGGCGAATATGGTAGCTGATGGACATAGCAAGAAGATTAGTTTATCGAGTTTGATCACTACTCAGAGTTAGTTGGCAGCAGAGACTGATCGGGCCAGTATCGAGGTGGTACTGTAGAGTTTGGGGGCGTCTTTGGCTCAATTGAGGCTATAGCCTTCTTTGAGAGAGAGGATTGTGGAAGGTCAGAGATCAGATTCAGAGATTCATAAGATGTTGCAGTAGGTTTCGGAAGGCAAGTTATCAGAGTTTCGTGTACAAGATGGAGTCCTATGAATGGGTGAGAGGTTGTGTGTTCCGGATAACGCAGAATTGAAAGAGAGTATCTTGCAGGAAGCACACAGTACTTTGTTGTCAGTACATCCTGGAGGCACAAAGATGTATAAGGACATCAAACAATACTTTTGGTGATCTGGTATGAAGAGGGATGTGGCAGATTTTGTGGCGAGGTGTCTGAATTGTCAGCAGATCCATGCAAAAAATCAGAGACCTGGAGGTTTGTTGCATTCGTTGCCCATTCCGAAGTGGAAATGAGAGAATATCAGTATGGATTTCATCATGGGTTTGCTAAGGAGTTCGAAGGGCAATGACTCGATTTGGGTTATTATGGACCGATTGACCAAGTCAGCTCACTTTTTGGCCATGAAGATTACTTGGTCGTTGGAAAAATTGGCAGAGCTGTACATTGGCGAGATTGTGAGGCTTCATGGAGTTCCTGCGTCGATTATTTCCAATAGGGATGCAAGGTTCACTTCAAGGTTTTGGAAGAGCCTGCAAGCAGCTTTGGGCACCAGAACTGATTTCAGTACCGCTTTTCATTCGCAAACTGATGGTCAGACTGAAAGGGTGAATTGAGTTTTGGAAGATATGCTGAGAGCTTGTGTTATGGATTTTGGTGGTAATTGGGAGAGGTACTTGGCATTGGTTGAGTTTGCTTATAACAACAGTTACCATGCAAGTATCGGGATGGCTCCGTATAAGGCTTTGTATGGGGCAGAAGTGCAGAATGCCTGTTTGTTGGTATGAGGTTGGCGAGAGGCAGATGTTTGGGCCTGAGATTGTGCAACAGACATCGGAGAAGATTAAGTTGATTCGCAAGAGGTTGGTTGAGGCCCAGAATTGGCAGAAGAGTTATGCAGATACTCGACGAAGAGACTTGGAGTTTGAGGTTGGGGATGCAGTTTTCCTCAAGGTGTCTCTGACCAAAGGAGTGATCAGGTTTGGTAAGGGAGGCAAGTTGGCACCAAGGTATATTGGCCATACAGGATTGTGGAGCAGATTGGAAAGACAGCATATAGATTGGAGCTTCCAGAGGAGTTGGCACAGGTGCATGATGTGTTCCATGTGTCGTTGTTCAGGAAGTATGTGCCAGATCAGAGTCATCAGTTGGTAGAGGTTCCTGAAGGTCTACAGGTGAACGTGAGTTACAAGAAATAGCCTGTAAAGATTGTTGATCGTAGGGAGAAGGTTTTGAGGAGCAAGGTGATACCAATGTTCAAGGTGTTGTGGAGGAATCGGCAATTCGAGGAGGCTACTTGGGAGCCGGAGGATCGCATGCAGAAGGATTTCTCTGAGCTTTTTGTATGATTGTATTCCTTTTTTTTTGTGATTGTATTTCTTCTTGATGGTTGTACTTTTGAGTGAGCCGTATTTCTTTTATTTGATTATGTTCTCAAGTGCAACTGTATTCTTTGAAGTATGTTTCCATGTATGAGATTTGCATTCCTTTCGTTCGTATATTTATTTGGACCCTATTAGGGGTAGTTCTGAGGACATAACTCTTCTAAGGAGGGAGTGATGTAGTACCCCGTATTTTTAAAATATTTTTTTGAGAATATTAAATGAGTTAAAATGGTTTTGGGTGATTTAATAAATATTTATCTAAAAATTTATCTTCTTACACATACAAAACACGTGCAAATATTTTGTCGGGAGGTTCAAAAGCCAAAACTATTTTGGGGAAACTCCGTATTTATTATTTGAGATTATTTGTGATTTTTCTAGATTTTTCTGACAATGGTGGGACCCATTTGCAAAATATTTCAAAAAGAATGGCTTTTGTGCAAAATTAGCAAATTGGGTGAAAACTCCAGATTTTTGGATTTTTGGGCTGGATATAATGCCTAGTCAATTCGGGAGTAAAAAAAGTTTACCTTTTGTTTCAACACATTTGATATAATTTACATGTTTTGATAAAAGATGATCTTTTTGGAAAATTGCTATTTGAAGAGATGAAAATGCAAAATTATTTTCTGGGTTTTCCCTACAGTGCCGACTGATGCTAGTGGGGGATCGTTTTGATTTTTGAACTCAATTAAATTGGTCTTAACTAATTTCCTAGTATGGGGAACTATTTATGTAAAGGTATATTTAAAAAGGAGTATTTTGCAAATGTCAACAAAAAACCCTAGAATCTTTAATACCGGACTATTTAGGGTGTAGTGCAGCCGTCGTCTTGCTACACAACACAGGGGATTTCTTATTTCTGATTATTTTGGAGTTCTAAAGAGAAGATCTTGGATTTCATGCTAAGGAGGGGCTTTTCTTACTCTCTATTTGTCTTCGTTCGATTCTTTCAATAAGGTGAGTGATATATTTGTTTTGTTTTGTTCTTTGAATGTTGTATGTGGTGTTTCATCTATTAGAAAACATGCTATGGTTTGGGTATGAATATATATATGACGGATTGGATGAATCTGTGAATTAAAATTGAACCTTATATGAAAACCTAGATATTTATGAGTAGAATTGCATGTGGATGATTTGAGATTGTTGAATGACCTATTATAAATCATGAGTAGGCTATTTCTTTTGGATTTATGCTTATTTGTTTGAGTATGGTGGATGTTATGCATAATTTGATTTAAAGATGAGATTTTTGTTATTATTGAGTTTGGATGAACGCAACTTGATTATGGAAATGTTAAATTTGTTTTATGTTCTTGAACTAATAATGATGATTGAGTTTGAAGAAGTTTGAGGAGGACTAATGAATTAAGAGATCATATCTTGAGAATTGGATTTGGGATAAATTGAATTGGATTTGATGTAATACAACTAAATGGGGATTCTGTGATTTGTGAAAGGTTTTATTTGAATTTGGATTTCTCGAATACTAAGATTAAATCTGAATATGTTGTTATTTCTAATCAATAGATTTGTAAAGTTTCTTTGGTGCACAAACATGCACAAATAATTTACATGAATATCGTATTTCATTGTTTTTGGAGAAACTGAGTCTTTATGTGTTTTCAAAGGATTTGACTATATCTCAACTTATTTTGGTATTGATATGGTTTGGAACAAAATATGAAGTTATTTCGATGAGTAATTAATTCCTAAAAACTCTACTTTTGATGTATGCACAAATTCGTTTTTTTTTAAGAGAATCAACAATTTTGCTATTTTGATCAGTTCAAGTGGTTTTGATTGGTTTTTATGGATCTTTGTATATCCTATAAGTTGTATTTGATCATATCAGAAATATGCTTCTTATAGAATTCGTTTTCATAAAGTAAAACTCTGTATAGGTTGAAAAGTGTACAACTAAAAAACTGCAGTGTGCAGGTCGACAGTCGACCAAGTGATTTTTTCAGTCGACCGTCGTTACCTGGCTGTTGTGTTTTCTCGTTTTCTCGAAATTTCGCTTTGGACAGTCGACCGATGACTTTTTACAGTCGACTGCCACTACTTAGATTTTTATTTCTTGAAGTACTGGTTTTTCGCTCTGGACAGTCGACCGACTCCGGTTTACAGTCGATCGTTACTGATGTTTTCTTGAGTTATCCTGATGTTCTTAAAAGATTGATTCTTTAAATGTTTTTGGATCTATAACTTACTGTTCTAAATATTATCCTTTCTACAGAACATATATTTTCAAAATATTTTATCGTTGGGTTTGGATGGTTGAGTGTGAGTCTCTAGAGGGTGTGTGGGACCCTAGTATGCCGGCAGTTGAGTTATTATATTTTGGCCTATTGAGGCATATTGTTGATCAGTTGTTGAGTTAGTCTGGTAGGGTACACCATCTCTAGAAGATTCGTAATTAAATTAATTAACTTAAAAAGATAAGGACAGACACTAGTGGTGATATGATGAATGAGAACATGGGTTACGGACTTCAGTATGGCTCGCGATGTGAGATAATCCCCGGAATTATCGAGGTATGAGTGGAATAGTCTTCGGAATTACCTGCGGTGTGGTTTTGATCTCCGGAATTATCGGGGTCGAGGCGATGCTCATGTGGTATTCGTGTGATGAGGTGCCATAGCTTGCGGTGTGGGGTGTTCTCGAAGATTCCCAAGTGTGAGTGAAATAGTCTCCGAAATTCTCTGTGGATAGAGATTGACCTCCGTAATACTCACAGTTTATCTATATCTCGTAGTAGTCATCGTGGTAGGACTAGTTGCATGGTGGGGGACTAAACCCTATAAAGTGGAGACATTAAGGGCTTGCACCGGACCTATGTAGAGTGGGATGCATAGAATCCGATAAGTACACATTAGAGAGTTAGCATATAGTATTGATGTTCTGTTGACTTGGTTTTATGCATGTGTTTTCCCTATTTTCCTACACTTGATACTTAGTCTAGTTTCACTTGATATTTTCATGTTTCATTGCTATGTCTTATTTCATTTATTCTTGTTATTACATGTTGTTTATGATTCCATTATTTACTTATGTTGTTTTGTTTTGTGTCACTCACACCGTTATGGCTGACCCCTGTAGTTTTGGGGGTTAGGGTTATCTCTAGCCTCATATTTTATAGGTGATTACTTATATCTTGGATTTTGGATGCTTGAGTTTAAGTGACATGATGGCTTATGTAATTTGTAAAAGAAATTGTTGTAAAGAAAGAAATTTGTAATTCAAGGTGTTTTGTATTCCGCTGTGCTATGTAAAGATTAATGTAATGAAAGTTAAAAAAAATTATTGGTATTTGGACTGTGTTTAATATTGCAATTGAAGTTGATGATGGGAATTGTGCCACATATTTCTGAGATATCATATTGAAAATTCGGAGCGCTACAGAATCTGTTGTTTCAAACATTCATTTTCTACTATCAACACATCATGATCATTCCTGAATGACTCAAATTTTTTAATAATCAAGGAATTTTTATTTTTCAACTTTTAGCTTTTAGCAATGCAAGAGTCATGTGCTTCATTTGACATTACTAATATTGTTTCAACTCACAACTTTATTTCTCTGCATAATCTCTTAAGTCATTACACATGTCATTACTCACTACTTAATTTTTTTAACTTTCATTACATTAATCTTTACATAATCTCCAAGAAGAGGTAATTTCTTCTTGGAGAGGTGATTGCACCTCACCGTCCTGAAGAGCCATTAATCCGACGTCGTTATGTTCTTGCTCTTCATCACTCGAGTCTGAATCAAACCATGTTGCCTTTAGTACTTTCTTTTTGAGTCTTGAATTGGAGTAATAAGGTTTGTTTGTATATTGGGATAGGGGACAGTTTGCGCAGATATGTCCAGGTTTCTTGCATTTGTAGCACACATCATTTTTATTTTTGTCTCTTCCTCCTTGTGACTTGCCATACTTTTTGAATTGGAGATACTTACATAATTGTTTAGTTAGTCCCATGATATCTTCGTCTGATCTGATTTTGATGGTCGTGAAGTTTCTGCTTTCAACGCAATGGACTTCTCTTCAATTTTGGGTATAATTCTAATATTTGTTCGGTATCTTTTTGTTTCTTTCATCTCCATCTCATATGTTTCCAACTTTACTTGGAATGTGTAGTACTCGAATCATTTTTCTTCGTGTGTCTTCCCCATTACTGCAGCCTTGACATTCAATTCAGGTGTGAGACAGCTTATGAGTTTTCCGACCTTTTGGTCATCATCTAACCATTTACTTAAGCTCTCAAGCTCATGTGCGTTAATATCAAAACAAGCAAGCATCTGATCTACGTTCTCTCCTGGAATCATGCGAAAAACATCAAATTTACATAAAAAAAACATAACGTAGCTTTTGCCTTTACCTCATATGTGGTTCCTTCATGACGTTTCAACATGTTATTCTAGATTTCATATGTTGTTTTGCAATTTCTCCCACATTGGACCAGCTATGTGTTGTTCAAGCCTGCATACAATGTCGTCATAGCGTTGGAGTTTGCAGTTTTTAGTACTGGTTCAGCTTTAGTGAAAGTTCTATTCCCATCTGTTGTTGCTGATTTTTGGTGTGGGAGCAAACAGATGAATTTTTGAATTCTTTGAGGAAACAAATAAGCTAACCTGTTGACTTTTACCTGCGTGGTGACTGGTTTCTCGCTGCTGCCGTGAACCTGCACAAAGTTTGATACACCGGAATAGGATCCCGGCGACGAACTCTCCGACGCTCTTGTTAGTAATTTGAAGGATTATGAAAGAGCTTTAGGTAGAAAAAGATTGATTACCATGTCACAGTGGGGGTAGAGGGGTATTTTTGCCTTAAGAATCAATTTCGAGATAAGGATAAATCTCTACTTTCGGATGTTTATGGATAAGAAGAGAGTTTGACTCGTTTCGTGATAAGAGGGACAGTTGAAACTGTCTCTTAGGGATAACCACGAATTTGAACCACACCTTATCCATCTGGGTTGGTTTGTAGCGGGGTGCTACTCATACCAGTAGGACAGGTCCGTTTTTGGGCTATTGGGTTTTGAAGAAAGACCCAGTTTCCCATTCGGACCCATTTGTAGGTGAAATTATTGTTTTACCCCTGAGAGCTTTAAGATTCGTGTCGGGTTTGAACGGTCCTGATTCAATCCTATTTTTAGCCATATCACGAGCCCCCCACTTCGGAAGACTGAGTTTAACAGTCTTTGAGGAGTTGTTTTGTTGTTCTCATGGCGTACGGAATTTTATCGGAGTTCTTAAGGGAGTTTGGATCTTGCTTGAGGTGTATCAATCTGAATTTGCAAAGTGCCCAAGATGATTCTCGGAATTTTCTGGATTTTTTCTAATTTTTTGATTATTTTTTGAATTTTTTATTCAATTTTGCGAAGTGGTCATCTATTTTTAAAAAGTATTAATTAATCGTTCCAATTAATAATTATTTACCCAGGAGCTCAAAGATATTTCCCCGAATTTATAATTATTTTTTAGAATTTTTAATTAACTTTCTTGGATTTTAATCATTTTTCACAGTTTTAAATAATTAATCCGAATTATAGTTAAAATAAAAGAATTAATCACGCAAATATCGACGTGGCACGATCTAGAGTGTCGATCATGTCGTCGGGGCGAATTTCCAAGTGATCCGATGGTGGATCGGCGGCTCGGAGACGTGGCGCAATCTGGACGCTCGGATCTCAAGTGTGCATCGGGAGGCAGGTGCTTTCGCCAATACGCCGCTCGGTAGCTCGGATTGTGATTCTGAGCTACGTGGCGCGATCTGGACCCTTGATCAAGATCAAGCGCGAATTATGAAGCGATAGTTTTCGCCAATTCGCAGCTCGGTAGCTCGGATTGTGAGTCCGAGCTATGTGGCATGATGTGGACCCCTGAACAAAATCTAGCACGAATTGTGAGGCGATAGTTTTCGCCGATTCGCAGCTTGGTAGCTCGGATTGTGATTACGAGCTACGTGGCGCGATCTAGACCTTTGATCAAGATCAAGCGTGAATTGTGAGGCGGTAGTTTTCGCCAATTCGCAGCTTGGTAGCTTGGTAGCTCGGATTGTGATTCCGAGCTATGTGGCACGATCTGGACCCTTGATCAAGATCAAGCGTGAATTGCAAGGCGATAGTTTTCGCCAATTCGCAGCTCGGTAGCTCGGATTGTAATTTCGAGCTATGTGGCACGATCTGGACCCTTGATCAAGATCAAGCTCGAATTTTGAGGTTCTCGGTACCTCAGTAACTCGGATTGTAATTCCGAGCTACATGGCACGATTTAGACTCCTTGATGAAGATCTGGCACAAATTGTGAGGCGGTAGTTTTTGCCTTTACGAATTCTATCGTTTAGCCTACTAATAGGCCTCATTGGGGGTCGTGGGGACCCAAAGCACTCGGAAGCCCAAGCGGCGCTCCCTTTTTTACTATAAGTCTTTCCCTCCCCTCACTATTCTCTCATTCTTCACTTTTCACTCTGAGAATTCGTTTTTGCTCTTAGGTGGCTCTACTAGCGGTCGCGGCCAAGCGCTCAATTCTCCGGCAAACTATTCCGACCGTAGCTGTCACATCAAGGTAAATATATATTTTATTTTATATATTTTCAAGATGTCTAAAGTGTCGCCGGGGAGTGAGACCTCCACCTCGGACCAAGGGAGTGATCGGCCGTTAGCAGTTTCATCTGCGGTGGACAAGGGGAAGGAGGTCACTGGGTCGGTGATCGTGGAGACGATAGTGGAGAATGTGAAGAGAGCGGGTGAGCTAGGTAGGTTGCCGTCCACACTGTCCAGCCTCGGGAAGGTTAGGGATTATTTTGCCAACCTTCTGTCCCACGCGGTATACGGGAGGTTGACTTCATACAAGGAGAATAAACCGAGGGAGCACTCTGAAGTCGCTGACATCCCCTCGATTCTTACGAAGAGGGACCTATTGCGTATTAGGAGGAGCTTCATGATTCCGTCGGAGTTCACCCTCCTCCTCCCCGGCCAAGGGTTTCGAGCATGTTCGGCGACCTCGTCCGACACATGCGTCTTTCCGTATGACGAGCTCAATGCCGATCTCCACTTTCCCTTACCGCCCTTTGTGATCGAGGTACTGCAGTGGTACGGATTGAGTCCAATCCAATTCATGCCGAACATGTGGCGGCATGTCATCGGTTTATTCTCCAATGCCAGGCAGTGGGGATCGAACCTCAGCTCGTTGTGCTCCGAAGCATGTATCAGACCAATCGTATGAGCATGATGGAGTACCGATACTACTTGTCGCAGCAGCGGGGTGTCAAACTGATCGAGAATCCGTACTCCATCAAAAATTGGAAGGAGAAGTACTTTTTGATTCGAGGTACCAAACCGTGGAACTTCCCAATGGGGTGGAGGGAAGATGTTCCGAGGTGGGCGAAGGCTGAACCAGTGTTGATTCCAGAGGAGGATGAGGTCATGTCGAAGCTCCTCAGTCGTCCAACCTTGAGTTGGAAGGATATGATCGAGGAGGTTCTCTTCGATGGGGGTCTCAGTCCGATCGAACCCAGTATGCTTCAAATTATTTTCTTGTTATATTTATTTCTGATACAGTTTTCTTCTGTCGCTAACTCTTTTGGCTTTCGTTTTCCCAGAGGCCCCGGACATGGACTTCCGAGCAATGCTGCGTAACCGAGGTGTAGGCGGCGGGAAAGGCATCGATAGCAAGAAAAGGAATAGGACAACGGCGGGACCCTCGGCTGGTTGAGCTGCTAAGGGACCATCGGCGGGGATCCCAATGGTGAACTTGGCATCCCCCTCTCCGTCCGCTCCCTCTGCCACTCTTCCCCCGTCTGCCCCTTCCGACCCCTCTGCCGAGGCCCTCTCTGTTGGGGCTGCACTAGCACTCGAGCGGCCCCCTCTTACTGCCAAGGCCGAGACGATTCTCACCGAGGAGCATAAGGGACTCTTCGTTCCCAACTGGCGGGTAATGAAACATGATGGCTTCCTCGGTGATTCCGTCATGAGCATGCAAGCACTTCGCCACTTGCCGACCCCAAAAGACCGAGCGTCGTTGAAGGCGGGGACGGTGGGCGATGACGCCCTCGAGATTGCTAGGGCGACGATGTTGGTGAGTCATTTTGTTGATTTCTCAAAATTTTCAAGCGTCTTGCGCCAAACCTTAGCTTCCCCTTCTTTCTTTATTTACAGATCACGTGCCACTTCAGCCACCTCTTATAGCAATTTGCCGAGCAGGAGAAGGAGCTCAAGGCTACGAGCGACAAGGATCGGTTGGAGAGGGCCAAGGCCGTGAAGATGTATGAGGCAGAGTGGCGTCTGTCAGAGCCTCAGGATGCTCAAATCAGACTTCTTGAATCGGCCTTGGCGAAGGCGAATGAGAGGGTTGCAGCCGAGGCAGCGAGGGCCGATCAGGAGAAGGAGAAGGCTCTGAAAGCTGTCGAGGACAAGGCGAGGGAGAGGGAAGCCGCAGTGGCAACAGCTGCGGAGGCGATCAGGGCCGAGGCGAAGGTGCAAATGCGTGAGAACATGGAACAGTCTTACGCCCGAGCCCTCAAGCATATGGAAGCTCGCCTCCCCAGTTTCGACAGCACAGGGTATAGCCGGTACACCCCTCTCGAAGGCGAGTCTGTCCCTCCCGAAGGCAAAGCTGCTGAGGGGGCAGAGGGAGCCGAAGAAGAAGATGAAGAAGAAGAAGAGGAGGAGGAGGAGGAGCAGGATGGCGTGGCGATCCCTGAGTCGGCGATCGTGGAGGTGTCAAAGACGATTGCGGAGCAACCCCCTAAAATGGCTCTTTGACTCTGTTTGTACTCGCACTTTTTTCTTTGTTTTTGTACTGCCTTATAGCGGACTGGCCACCGCTCTTGTATCTTTCTTTTTTGTTAATGATATGAAGTTTTTGGACTCAATGTTGCGTTGTGAGGCTCAAAGAAGATTAGAACTATCCTATAGCTCTGTTCGAAACCTGAGTGTTTGAATTTGCAAAAAAAAAAATCTTTTAATTGGTTTCCCAGGGTAGCAAGTATCAGCTCTCCTCCATAAGCTAGGTGTTACGGAGTTAGGCCTCACCCGATCTCGGGAGATGCATTATAAAGCAGGAGAGGGAGTTAGGCCATGTGAGGTTGACCTTGGCTTGCCGAGATGTTGAGATGAGGCAGCTCGAAGAGAGATTTCGCGAGGTGTCCCCCGACGGCGAGGAGTCTTGTCCTTGACGGCTCCCAACCAGAGTCTTAGGCTTAAGTTTCTTCATCACTCTCTATTTGAGGCTAGATCTGAAAGGGACGAGTTGAAGAACGTGGTGCTTGAAAAAATTCTAAAGGTCGTGCATCTTCGACGGACTCTTTCTAAAGTTTCGCACGGGGCAGTTCTGTAACGCCCCGAATCCCAAATACACTGAATTCGAGATGCTCTACAGGATCTTTTCACTTTCTTTGGTACAATTTTACAGGGAAATTTAAACTTTTCATCTTACATCAGAGTTTACATCAATATTACACTTTTCTTTTGCACAGCGGAAGTAAAATACAACAATTAAATAAATGTACAAGAACATGGTACAATCTTTAAGCATCCATTCCTCTTTAACATGTCATTTACCTGCATATAAGACTGTGGGTACGTCAGTTTATTCAACCGACGAACATTATACACGGCCATCCTCTCTATGCCGGAAATAGTATAACTCAACTTTCCATATTTAACAAACACAAACTTGTCACATTTCAAACTAAAAGGGACTACCCTATTGATGTCGTGTTGTGATTGTGCACTTAATCCTTAATGCATTTATTTATGTTACATGTCACTAATGCGCACTTGTTCGGATTCTATGCATCCCATACTACATAGGTCCGAGGGCAAGCCCTTATTCGTTCTTCATCTTTGTAGGGTTCAATCCCTCGTTATGACTTAGTCTACTTCTGTAATTACAGTAGTTTCTTAGATGTCCTATGATCTACGAGCCCATGTCTAGGCAGCCTGGAGGGGAATCCCACGCACTGACACGACGCATCGAGCAGGCAACCTATGGACAATTCAGCCTCCGCCATGGAACAATGGCACCACCCATAGCCACTCGAACATCCCACGAGTGTCGCCCCCGGGACGATAATTCTGGAGTAGCGCCCACGCCATGTCTTCACGCATCAAGCAGGCAGCCTGTGGATCGCTCTCACACCGCTATCCGATGGCCCCCATACTCATGTTTTTCTTCTACTTTCATCACGCCACCACTATGTGCTAATCCTTAGTTTTATTAAAAATCATGAACAAAAATTTAATCTCTAGAGTTAGCCTCTCCACTAACCGGACTTATTCATTCATTTCAACATGACCAACCTTGGTCTAATTTCATTTCATTTCATTTCTCAGTGCCGGGGGAGACTTAGCTACTCTATTTCAATTTTCATTTCACAATCTTCAACTCATAAATTTTCCATGTTGAGTTCTCATACTCACATGTATATTCTCTTTTCAATTCATGATTTTCAATTTGTTCACAAGTCCATAATTGTACATGAATTTCATGCACTTCGTCAATTATCACAACGAATCAAATTTCACTTTATTAACAAATGTGCATACTTCATTTTGTTCCACAAATGAGAAATAAATTGCATCAAGTCACACAACCAAGTTTCTTTTGCCAAATCACTTTCTAATACATCATTATTATTTATTCTTATAAGCTATACTTTTTCACAAATACATAATCTAGAACCATAGTTCTAATTATGTCTTTAGTTCACAAACCATAGTGTATTTCATTCAAATAATGCCCAAATCACTTTTATAAAATCCCTTACATTTTTATGAGAATAACCATATTTTTTTCACAATTTTTGGACATCTAGAAACCCCAAAAAAAATATTTTTTTATATATGCCGAGGGTAGGAATCGAACCCAGGCACACGGGAAACAAGGCCAAGAGCACCCGCCACTAGGCCGATCTGTGCTAGCGATATAAAGGGGGCAAAAATTGTATTTATTTCTCTCGGGTCGGAAGTTATATGCTTACAAAAAAATGTGGAATATATATATGCGGCTACAGGGGTTCGAACCAGTCACCCCCGAGAACACAACCGCACACAGTGACCGCCTGAGCTACATGCTCAAGTTGTCACAGTACGAATTAAAACCTATATGAACCATTTTGCCACTGTTTGTTAAAAATACTCGATGTTCAATTAATCTTGGTTCATATTGCCTTTGTAAAAGTTACTGAAAAATTCCAAATTAACTCCCCTTCACATGATTTTCATATCAGCATGTATAAAATAATTTTTGCACTAATAAAAATATATTTTTCACCCAATTCAATGAATCTTTTCATTATAACCACTATATTTTTCATTTTCGACATTGAATAACAATTAGTCTTCAAATCATTTCTATCCAAAATTTCTTATACTAATTTTCTGATATTAATCTTTTATTCCACACACAAATCTAATTTCTTTGAATTTGTCCAACCCCAAAATAACTCAAAAAGATCTCTTCATAAATTAGTACTAACAAAGTACTAATTTTTACATACAATTAGTGATGATCATAAATGTATTTTCTTTAAATCAACATATGCTTCTAGTCCAATCATGTACATCACAAAATATATAGCCACTTATCAATTAACATGCTCACACATCAAACATTCAAGAAGTTACTCTTTCCAAAAAGCGTGCTCTTTCTTAATCAATTTCATGCTTCCAATTTTCAATTAACCTAGCATTCTTATTAGTATTTTCAAGAATCAATACTAGCATCATTCTTAAGGAAATTTAATCACTATCATTCATTTATTCTAATAAGCATGGAGAATTTTACCCACAACTTAATTTAACAATAGAACCACATGCAAATTGTTCATTAACATACCAATCAATTTATGAAATAACTTTCCATTAAAATATATTCTTACTAATATTTTCCATGCATCATTTCTAATTGGAAATAAAGAAAATCAAACCCACTTTATAGCCACATTCTTATTGCACACAATCACACATAATTCGCATATCAATAACTCAATCAACTAGAGATCATCTTTTCAATTAAATGCGCATTCTTATTAATCATTTCCATGCAATTTTTGCTAATTAAATCGAGCATATATTCCTATGTTAGAAATAAGGAAAATTCTACCCACCTTGTATGGAGAGAAAACAACACAATAGCAACAAAGTCCTTGCGAAAGTGCACCTCCTCCTAGGCGATGCGCGCACAAGCTCCACAACACCACCACCGAATGCTTCCTCCTTGGAATGGCCGGCCTCTCCTCCTTGGAAAATGCAAGCAATCCCACACAAACTCTCACTCTTTTTTAACTCACACTATTACTAAAATAAGACTATAGTTTGGAAAGATATAATTGCATATGAATATAGCCATGGGAGGGGGGGTATTTATACTAGAAAACAAGTGAAATGGAGGGCTAGGATTGACTAGTTGGTTGTAGGATGGAGGGCCAAGATTAGAGTAGGAGTTATAAAAACTACCCACATCCACATAACCACCACCATGATCACCATGACCAATTTCAAAACTCCCTCCAAAAGAATGCAACCCGGCCATGGAAAAGAGTGCATTGCACGTGTACGTGTAGTGCACGTGCATGCAAAAATTGTATATTTTAATTTGTATACAAATAAAACAGTTATAAAAATAGTATTCTACAAGACAAGTTTAAATAAAAAAATAGTTTAGTTCATGGGCTTTATTTTGGGCCAAAATACTTATTAAAAATAAAATAAATAAAATACATTTTGGGCTTTTAAGAAAAGGCCTTTTAATTAAATTAAAATAAGGCTTTCTATTTGTTTAAAGAAAGGCTTTTGTACATAAAATAATTTAAGAACACATATTTAAATATTTATACACATCATAATAACATAATTATAAGATTTAATTCAACCAAAAATATTGCACGTGCACACTACGTGCAAAAAATAAAATAATTTTCATTAATTGAAAAATCAGGGTATTACAGCACTCCCTCCTTAGAATAGTTCCGTCCTCGGAACTACAGTCAAGAGCGAGAAAACAAAAAAATACAACACACACACAAGAACAAAAAGATACAAAAATACAATCAAGCAAAAAACTCAGGATAGTCCTTCAACATCCTCTCCTCAGATTCCCAAGTAGCCTCTTCAACCAAGTGGTTTCACCAGACTACCTTGACCATCGGTATCGTCTTATTCCTAAAGACTTTCTCTCGACGATCAACAATCTCGACAGGAGACTCGATGTAGTTCAGATCTAACTGCAAACCTTCCGGCACTTCAGGCAAATGATGACTCGGGTCTGGAATATAACCTCTCAGCATAGACACATGAAAGACATTGTGCACCTGAGACAACTCTTCCAGTAGTTCAAGCCGGTAAGCAGTTTTCCCGATCCTTTTCAATAACTTGTACGGGCCTATAAACCTCGGGGCTAACTTCCCGCCTTTGCCAAATCGAACCACACCTTTACTGGGTAATACCTTCAGAAAGACGAAGTCACCAACCTCAAACTCAAGGTCCCTTCTCCGATTGCCTGCATAGCTTTTCTTCCTGCTCTGAGCTTCCACCAACCTTTTCCTGATCAGATCAATCTTCTCAGAAGTTTGCTGTACAAGCTCAGGACCAAACAACTGATGCTCCCTAACTTCAAACCAACAAACAGGAGTCCTGCACTTCCTGCCATACAAAGCTTCGTACGGCGCCATCCCGATGCTAGCCTGAAAACTGTTGTTGTAGGCAAACTCTACCAAAGGTAAATGCCTTTTCCAACTGCCTCCAAAGTCTAGTATACAACACCGAAGCATATCCTCAAGAATACGATTGACTCTCTCGGTCTGCCCATCGGTTTGCGGATGAAAAGCAGTGCTGAAATCTGTCTTGGTACCCAAAGCTGTCTGAAGACTCCTCCAGAAATGCGAAGTAAACCGCGCATCTCGATCAGACACAATAGTTGACGGAATGCCATGAAGTCGTACAATCTCGCCAACATACATCTCGGCTAACTTGTCCATCGAAGCAGTGAGTTTCATCGCCAAAAAGTGAGCAGACTTGGTCAGTCGATCGACTATGACCCAAATCGCTTCATTGCCTTTAGAACTCTTAGGCAATCCCGTGATGAAATCCATACTGATGTTATCCCACTTCCATTCCGGAATAGGTAACGGCTGTAATAGACCTCCGGGTCTCTGATTTTCGGCTTTGACTTGCTGACAAACCTCACACTTCGCCACAAATTCAGCCACATCCCGCTTCAAACCTGACCACTAGAAATGCTGTTTGATGTCTTTATACATCTTAGTACTCCCAGGATGTACCGACAAAAGAGTAGCATGCGCCTCCTGAAGAATACTCTCTTTCAGGTCCGCCTGATTTGGAACGCACAGCCTCTCTCCGAACCACAGCACTCCATCCCTGATTTGAAATCTGGGCAACCTGCCAGCACCAACCTGCTCCTTCATCTCCAAGATATCAGCATCAACCTCCTGACTTGCAATGATCCTTGCATTCAAAGTAGGCTGAAGCCTCAACTGAGCCAAAGATGCTCCCAATCCTTGCAAGACAACTTCAATACCTGCTCGATCCAATTCCTCAATCAGATGCCTCTGAGTTGTAATCAAACTGGCCAAACTGCTCTTGCGACTAAGTGCATCAGCCACAACATTAGCCTTTCCAGGATGATACTTGATCTCAGGTCGCATATCCTCAGGCACTTCCAACCATCTCCGCTGCCTCAAATTCAGATCCCTCTGCTGATATACATACTTCAAGCTCTTGTGGTCCGTGTACATGTTCAACTTTTCACCGTACACGTAGTGCCTCCACTACTTCAGGGCAAAGATAATCGCAGCCAACTCCAGATCATGAGTCGGATAATTCTTCTCATGTGGTCGTAGTTGCCTAGACCCATAAGCGATTACTCTTCCTTCTTGCATTAAGACACAACCAAGCCCACGATGTGAATCATCACTATAAACATCATACTCAACACCTGCTCTAGGCAGAGCCAAAATAGGTGCAGTAGTCAGCCTATCTTTCAACTCCTGAAAGCTCGCCTCACATTGCTCAGTCCACTTGAAGCTCACATTCTTCTTGGTCAATCCAGTAAGCAGCACGGCTATCTGAGCATAACCTTGAATGAATCTCCTGTAGTATCCAGTCATCCCAAGAAAACTTCTGACTTCCTTCACTGTAGTAGGCCTAGCCCAATCTCTCACTGCCTCTATCTTCTGAGGGTCAGTTGCCACTCCCTCCTTAGAAAGGATGTGACCTAGGAATGCCACTTCAGATTTTCAGAAATTACACTTGGATAACTTGGCATACAACTTCTGCTCTTCCAGCTTCTGCAAAACTGCTGTCAGATGCTCGGTGTGCTCCTCCTCTGACTTGGAGTACACGAGAATATCGTCGATAAACACCACGACGAAAGAATCAATGAACGGCCTCAGAACTCTGTTCATCAAATCCATGAAGATTGCGGGTGCATTCGTCACTCCGAATGGCATAACTAAGAATTCGTAATGCCCATGTCGAGTTCTAAATGCAGTTTTGTGCACATCTTCAGCTTTCACTCGAACTTGGTGATATCCTGATCGAAGATCTATTTTGGAGAATACAGCTGCTCCTTGTAGACGATCGAACAAGTCATCAATTCGAGGAATCGGATACTTATTCTGAACAGTGACCTTATTCAGCTCCCGGTAATCGATACACATTCTCATCGATCCATCCTTCTTCTTTACCAAAAGCACTGGTGCTCCCCAAGGTGACGCACTAGGTTGAATAAAGCCTTTCTCCAACAGTTCCTCAATCTGCCGTTTCACCTCATCCTGTTCCACTGGAGCCATCCTATACGGTGCCTTAGAAATGGGTGCACTTCCCGGTTGAACAGTGATGCTGAACTCTACATCACGATGCGGAGGTAACCCAGGAAAATCTTCCAAGAATACAGTCGGATAGTCCCGAACCACAGGAATCCCTTGCACTTCCACAGGAGTCTCTTCCTTGCGGATAGTTGCCACCAGCTTAGAACATTTCTGCTTCCCTTGGAAAGTGACTTCAGGTCCACCTGGAGCCTTCACTGTTACCGTCTTGGTCTTACACTCGATGCTTGCACTGTACACCGACATCCAATCAATGCCAATGATAACATCGACTCCCAAGATAGTCAGCTCGATCAGATCAATGCCAAAGATTCGATCTCCAATCACTATCTCGCAATCAGCATAATACCGATCAGTGGTTAAAGTTTCCCCTGACGGAGTAGCTACTGCTAAGATCTTGCCTGGAAAAATCTTCGGTTCAACTCCCAACACTTTAGCAAACTTTGGAGACACAAAAGTATGAGAGGATCCAGTATCGAACACCACAACAGCTTTCATTCCATATTCTGATGTAAAAGGTCCATCACATTCGAAGTATGAAACATGAACTTTCAAGTCAATATCTCCATTTCATTGAATTCCAAAGTTTATACATTCGAATTGAAAAACATTTCTTGACATCAGAATGGAAATAGCAGAAGCTACAACAGTCTAACTCCTACGGGTCCTCTTCGCTGCTCGAAGTTCTTCCCGTAGTTCATCCACCTCATTCTTCAGCACATCAGTCAGGTTCTTCCTCTTCTCGAGTTCCCATACTCGATGACTGAGAACAGAAAAGTCGTCCTTTCGTTTCGCCAGCTGAGCCTCCAACAATCCGACTCTCTCTCGCAGCATCTCAACCTGCCTCTGAAGAGAAGTCACAAGACCACTTGGAACTGGTTCTTCTTCTTCATCAGAAGAAGAGTCATCAGATGAATCCGGAGGTGGGGTGATCTCTCGGGATTCAGGCCATTCTTCACCGTCAGAATCTGCTTGTCCAGGATAGTACTCGTCCTTGGAATCAGCTTGTCCAGGATGGTACTCTTCCTCAATAATATGCCAGTCGTCGTCTCCAGCAGGGTCGAAGTGATCAGCCATCTTAGGAATAGAGAGGAAGAAGCATAAATCTTAGAGCAACACAAATGTAAGTCACTTACATTTAAATCTCTAGACTCAAACACACACTCTAATGTCCACATCTACGGTGTCGTTCCCTATAAATTTGTACAAGTGTGGAAAGCGTAGAAAGCGTGGCTCTGATACCACTCTGTAACGCCCCGAATCCCAAATACACTGAATTCGAGATGCTCTACAGGATCTTTTCACTTTCTTTAGTACAATTTTACAGGAAAATTTAAACTTTTCATCTTACATCAGAGTTTACATCAATATTACACTTTTCTTTTGCACAGCGGAAGTAAAATACAACAATTAAATAAATGTACAACAACATGGTACAATCTTTAAGCATCCATTCCTCTTTAACATGTCATTTACCTGCATATAAGACTGTGGGTACGTCAGTTTATTCAACCGACGAACATTATACACGGCCATCCTCTCTATGCCGGAAATAGTATAACTCAACTTTCCATATTTAACAAACACAAACTTGTCACATTTCAAACTAAAAGGGACTACCCTATTGATGTCGTGTTGTGATTGTGCACTTAATCCTTAATGCATTTATTTATGTTACATGTCACTAATGCGTACTTGTTCGGATTCTATGCATCCCATACTACATAGGTCCGAGGGCAAGCCCTTATTCGTTCTTCATCTTTGTAGGGTTCAATCCCTCGTTATGACTTAGTCTACTTCTGTAATTACAGTAGTGTCTTAGATGTCCTATGATCTACGAGCCCATGTCCAGGCAGCCTGGAGGGAAATCCCACGCACTGACACGACGCATCGAGCAGGCAACCTATGGACAATTCAGCCTCCGCCATGGAACAATGGCACCACCCATAGCCACTCGAACATCCCACGAGCATCGCCACCGAGACGATAATTCTGGAGTAGCGCCCACGCCATGTCTTGACGCATCAAGCAGGCAGCCTGTGGATCGCTCTCACACCGCTATCCGATGGCCCCCATACTCATGTTTTTCTTCTACTTTCATCACGTCTCCACTATGTGCTAATCCTTAGTTTTATTAAAAATCATGAACAAAAATTTAATCACTAGAGTTAGCCTCTCCACTAACCGGACTTATTCATTCATTTCAACATGACCAACCTTGGTCTAATTTCATTTCATTTCATTTCTCAGTGCCGGGGGAGACTTAGCTACTCTATTTCAATTTTCATTTCACAGTCTTCAACTCATAAATTTTTCATGTTGAGTTCTCATACTCACATCTATATTCTCTTTTCAATTCATAATTTTCAATTTGTTCACAAGTCCATAATTGTACATGAATTTCATGCACTTCGTCAATTATCACAACGAATCAAATTTCACTTTATTAACAATTGTGCATACTTCATTTTGTTCCACAAATGAGAAATAAATTGCATCAAGTCACACAACCAAGTTTCTTTTGCCAAATCACTTTCTAATACATTATTATTATTTATTCTTATAAGCTATACTTTTTCACAAATACATAATCTAGAACCATAGTTCTAATTATGTCTTTAGTTCACAAACCATAGTGTATTTCATTCAAATAATGCCCAAATCACTTTTATAAAATCCCTTACATTTTTATGAGAATAACCATATTTTTTTCACAATTTTTGGACATCTAGAAACCCCAAAAAAAATATTTTTTTATATATGCCGAGGGTAGGAATCGAACCCAGGCACACGGGAAACAAGGCCAAGAGCACCCACCACTAGGCCGATCTGTGCTAGCGATATAAAGGGGGCAAAAATTGTATTTATTTCTCTCGGGTCGGAAGTTATATGCTTACAAAAAAATGTGGAATATATATATGCGGCTACAGGGGTTCGAACCAGTCACCCCCGAGAACACAACCGCACACAGTGACCGCCTGAGCTACATGCTCAGGTTGTCACAGTACGAATTAAAACCTATATGAACCATTTTGCCACTGTTTGTTAAAAATACTCGATGTTCAATTAATCTTGGTTCATATTGCCTTTGTAAAAGTTACTGAAAAATTCCAAATTAACTCCCCTTCACATGATTTTCATATCAGCATGTATAAAATAATTTTTGCACTAATAAAAATATATTTTTCACCCAATTCAATGAATCTTTTCATTATAACCACTATATTTTTCATTTTCGACATTGAATAACAATTAGTCTTCAAATCTTTTCTATCCAAAATTTCTTATACTAATTTTCTGATATTATTCTTTTATTCCACACACAAATCTAATTTCTTTGAATTTGTCCAACCCCAAAATAACTCAAAAAGATCTCTTCATAAATTAGCACTAACAAAGTACTAATTTTTACATACAATTAGTGATGATCATAAATGTATTTTCTTTAAATCAACATATGCTTCTAGTCCAATCATGTACATCACAAAATATATAGCCACTTATCAATTAACATGCTCACACATCAAACATTCAAGAAGTTACTCTTTCCAAAAAGCGTGCTCTTTCTTAATCAATTTCATGCTTCCAATTTTCAATTAACCTAGCATTCTTATTAGTATTTTCAAGAATCAATACTAGCATCATTCTTAAGGAAATTTAATCACTATCATTCATTTATTCTAATAAACATGGAGAATTTTACCCACAACTTAATTTAACAATAGAACCACATGCAAATTGTTCATTAACATACCAATCAATTTATGAAATAACTTTCCATTAAAATATATTCTTACTAATATTTTCCATGCATCATTTCTAATTGGAAATAAAGAAAATCAAACCCACTTTATAGCCACATTCTTATTGCACACAATCACACATAATTCGCATATCAATAACTCAATCAACTAGAGATCATCTTTTCAATTAAATGCGCATTCTTATTAATCATTTCCATGCAATTTTTGCTAATTAAATCTAGCATATATTCCTATGTTAGAAATAAGGAAAATTCTACCCACCTTGTATGGAGAGAAAACAACACAATAGCAACAAAGTCCTTGCGAAAGTGCACCTCCTCCTAGGCGATGCGCGCACAAGCTCCACAACACCACCACCGAATGCTTCCTCCTTGGAATGGCCGGCCTCTCCTCCTTGGAAAATGCAAGCAATCCCACACAAACTCTCACTCTTTTTTAACTCACACTATTACTAAAATAAGACTATAGTTTGGAAAGATATAATTGCATATGAATATAGCCATGGGAGGGGGGGTATTTATACTAGAAAACAAGTGAAATGGAGGGCTAGGATTGACTAGTTGGTTGTAGGATGGAGGGCCAAGATTAGAGTAGGAGTTATAAAAACTACCCACATCCACATAACCACCACCATGATCACCATGACCAATTTCAAAACTCCCTCCAAAAGAATGCAACCCAGCCATGGAAAAGAGTGCATTGCACGTGTACGTGTAGTGCACGTGCATGCAAAAATTGTATATTTTAATTTGTATAAAAATAAAATAGTTATAAAAATAGTATTCTACAAGACAAGTTTAAATAAAAAAATAGTTTAGTTCATAGGCTTTATTTTGGGCCAAAATAGTTATTAAAAATAAAATAAATAAAATACATTTTGGGCTTTTAAGAAAATACCTTTTAATTAAATTAAAATAAGGCTTTCTATTTGTTTAAAGAAAGGCTTTTGTACATAAAATAATTTGAGAACACATATTTAAATATTTATACACATCATAATAACATAATTATAAGATTTAATTCAACCAAAAATATTGCACGTGCACACTACGTGCAAAAATAAAATAATTTTCATTAATTGAAAAATCAGGGTATTACAAGTTCAAGCTGATTGCCTCGCTTAAAAATCAAAGTGACGGACAACTCACTGAAAGAACGGGTTGTCGAGCTAGAGGCGGAGAACCTTCGTCTGCGACTACTTTCTGAGGGGAGCAACGTTAGAATCACTTCGTGCCCTTGGGGTGAGTACGCCCATGGAAGATCATTTAACAAGTTAGCACTTCATCCCCCCCCCCTGCGGAACGCCGGGGATGCACAGACTGGAGTGGCCGACTCTTCGAGCGAGGCGTCTGTTGGGGCAACAGTGAGACTCTTGGGCTCTGGTGACGCAACTCAGCTAGCTGGTTTAGAGACTTCTGTGGAAGCGAGGCGAGTGCACCACGGTGCTCACCGTCCCTTGGTGTCCCTTAATAGGAGCTTCCCACTCCCCAGAAGGGGCTAGAGTGAAATTTTGTAGTCTCTTGTATGAATTTTTTGTCTATAATTAGACTTCTATCTCAAATTTTGATAAAATAATATACCCATTTTCCAAGTTTCTTGTAAGAATTTGTGCTTCGCTAATGTTTGCAAGAGTGTCAACAGTTGTAGGATCAATTCCGAATGGCGAGCTACTCTGTAATCGCTCATTCGCAAGTAGCTAAAACGGCATCGAACCAAGTATTGGACTCCGAACTTGTCCTTTAGAGAGTATCAACAGTTGTAGGAGTAATTCCGAATGGTGAGCTACTTTGTACTCACTCATTCACAAGTAGCAAAAGCGGCATCGAACCAAGTGTTGGACTCCGAACTTATCGTTTTAGAGAGTATCAATAATTGTAGGAGCAATTCCGAATTGTGAGCTACTTTGTACTTGCTCGTTCGCAAGTAGCAAATGCAGCATCGAACCAAGTGTTGGACTCCGAACTTGTGATTTTAGAGAGTATCAACAGTTTTAGGAGAAATTCTGAATGGTGAGCTACTTTTTACTCGCTCGTTTGCAAGTAGCAAAAGCGGCATCGAACCAAGTGTTGGACTCCAAACTTGTCATTTGAGAAAGTTTGTGCTCGGTGAAAGAACATTAAGACAATAGTTTTCCTGAGAGAGAGAACTATCTTTTATTAAAAACAACTATTAAGTGGCTGCTTCTGAGTTGCGAGCCATTATTACATTTGCAAAAACAAACTAAATAAGAAAGGAAATGCTCTAGAGCTAGCTAGAAGTTGCTTGGAGCAGTGTTTTAACACCCTCTTGGTACTTCAATAGGTGCTCCGCATTCCATGTCCTCAGCACTCTCTTCCCCCCAGATCTTCAAGTTGATAAATACCGGGCCAGACAATTTTGGAGATCCTATATGGTCCTTCCCAGTTAGGTGCTAGCTTGCCTTTCTTGCTTGGAAAAGAAATTGATAGCTTCCTGAGCACTAAATCTCCTTCTTTGAGATTAGTAGGGTGAACTCTCTTGTTGTAGGATTGCTTGATCCTACGTCGATAGGTTTCTTGCCGAATAGAGGATCTTTCGCGAATCTCATTGATGAGGTCCAAGTTACCGCGAAGCTCGTTCGCGTTTTGTTCTTCGTTATAGGCGATCAAGTGGGGGGAAGGTAGACCGACCTCAAGTGGGATAACGGCTTCAGAGTCGTAAGTGATGTTGAAAGGAGATTCTCCTGTGGGGATCCTTTTTGTAGTGAGATAGCTCCAGTGCACATTGGGGAGCTGCTCTACCCATAAATCCTTAGCAGATTTGCTCAGTCTCTTTTTCAGGCTGGAGAGAATTTGTCGGTTGGCGTTGTCTGCCTGACTGTTGGGCTGTGGGTGGGCGATCGAGGAGAATCGTTTCTGAATGCCTAGGTCTGCACAAAAAGTGCGGAAGGCTGCTCCCGTGAACTGAGTTCCAATGTCCGTTACCAAGATTCGAGGCACAGCGAATCTGTAGACAACGTTTTTCCAAAAGAAGCGCTGCACTTTATTCTCTGTGATCGTCGCTAGGGGCTCAGCTTCGATCCATTTAGAGAAATAGTCGATCACCACAATGAGGAACTTTAGCTGGCCCGGCGCTAGAGAAAAAGGCCCGAGCAGGTCCATTCCCCATATTGCAAAAGGGGTTGGGCTGGATAGAGAGGAGAGCTGGGCTTGAGGTAAGCGGCGGATTGTTGAGAAATTTTGGCGGGGGTCGCATCGGCGGTGAATGTGTTTTTCGGCATCGCTAAGGAGAGTGGGTCAGAAATATCCATAATTCAAGATTTTGTGTGCGAGGGATTTGGCTCCCAAATAAGCACCACACATTCCTTCGTGGACTTCCTTCAAAGCATACAGGGCTTCCCCGGGGGAGAGACATCTCAAGTAGGGTCTGCCGTCTACTTGAGTGTAGAAGCATTTGTACATGACTCCCTCGATGAGTGTGCACAGCTCGGCTCTGGTTCAGATCTTTCGAGCCTTTTTAGGGTCTAAGGGAAGGATCCCATCTTTGAGGAACTCGAGCAGGGGCCTCATCCAATTTCCCCTGAGTTGTAAGGGTAACGTCTCCATTGGCTCGGGATCTTCTTCCTCGATGCTGAGCCTCAGGAGAACTTCTATTAAGATAGTTTGTTCGAGCTCTTGGAGGGAAGAGGAAGCTAGCTTCGAGAGGGCGTCCGCATGCACATTCACTTATAGGGGAATTCACTGGAGTTGTGCATCCTCGAAAGAGACCATCAGTTCCTTGACTTTGGCCAAGTGCTTGGCCATGCGACCGTCTCGCACTTCATATTCCCCTGATACCTGGATCACCACCAGCTGCGAGTTGCTAAATATCTTGACATGTTTGGCACCGGCCTTATGAGCCATACACAGGTCGGCTATAAGGGCTTCGTATTTAGCCTCATTGTTGGACACCTGAAATTTGATACGGAGAGAGTATTGGAGGATGAAATAATCTTGGCCGGCCAGTATGACTCCTGCTCCACTCCCATCGGCGCACGAGGACCCATCAACATACACTGTCCAGAATGGGGGTTTCTCTATTGCTTTGCTGGTGTCAGGAATTGTGCTCTCTACTATGAACTCTGCTAGGGCTTGAGCCTTGATAGCGGTTCGAGACTGATAGCTGATATCATGCTAGCTCAGCTCGATGGACCACTTCATAAGGCACCCGAGGTCTCAGGCTTGTAGAGAACTTGTTTGAGCAGCTGGTCGATAAGAACGACCACTGAATGAGACTGGAAGTAGGGGCGGAGCTTTCGAGCCACCATGACCAAGGCATAAGCCATCTTCTCTAGCTTCAGATAACGGAGTTCAGCGTCCCTAAGGACCTTACTCACATAGTAGATATGCTTCTGCGTCTTATCTTCTTCTCTTACTAGAACGGCGCTGAGCATCTGCTCCAAAGTGGTGAGGTATAAGTAGAGAGCTTTCCCGGGATTTGGCTTGCTCAAGAGTGGGGGGTTGACTAAGTAGGCCTTGAGCTGATCAAAGGACTCTTGTTGCTGTTGCCCCCACTCAAAACCTTTAGCCCTTTGAGGGCCTTAAAGAACGGGAGACATTTTTCTCCGGATTTGGAGAGAAAATGCCCTATGGCCGTGAGGCATCCGGTGAGTCTCTGTACATCTTTAACATTGGAGGGGGGAGCCATGTTGAGTATGGCCTGAATCTTCTCAGGGTTGGCCTTTATGCCCCTTTGGCTGACCATGAACCCCAGGAACTTGCCGGATGAGACGCCGAAAGCGCACTTGTTCGGTTCCGGTCTCTTATCGTGTTTCCTCAACACGCTAAAAGCCTCCTGGAGATCAGAGACATGATCCAATCTGCTGTCGCTCTTCACCTACATGTCATCTACGTAGACTTCTATGTTTGGCCTGATCTGTTCCTTAAAGACCTTGTTAACAAGGCACTGATAGGTGGCACCGGCGTTCTTAAGCCCGAAGGGCCTGAACCGGTAGCAATATAGACCCTGGTCGGTGACGAAAAAGGTAGAGTTCATGGCCCGAGGTTGCATCAATCAAGACATCAATGCTCGAGATAGGGAATGGATCTTTGGGGCAGGCCTTGTTTAGATCCATGAAGTCAATATAGATCCTCTAGTCCCGTTGGCTTTCTTAACCATCACGACATTGGATAGCTATTCCGAATAGTTGACCTCCTGTATGAACCGAGCCCTCAAGAGTTTCTCAATCTCTTCTTTGATGGCTTGCTGGCGCTTGTGGGCGAATTTGCATCGCTTTTGCTGAACATGTCTAGCCCCCGAAGCGGCACTGAGGTGGTGCATTAGGAGCTCTTAAGAGATTCCGGCATGTCAGTCGCAGCCCAGGAGAATAGTTCGCGATTTCCCCTTATACAGCGGATAATGTCGGATCTGAAGGGAGGAGAAAGGACTTTGCTAACCTGGAATGTCCTAGTCGGATCCTCTTCCAAGAAGGCCACCTCTTCCAACTCATCGACCGGCTCTGATATAGGTTGGCTACTCCCTTTGGGGAGTTCAAGAGCTTCAAGGGAGAGGACCGGTCCTCCCACCGAGGTCATGTAGCATTTACGAGCTGCCTCCTGGCTCCCTCTGACTTCTCCCACGCCCGCTATAGTGGGAAATTTCATCTTCATGTGATAAGCCGAGGGTATGGCCTGGATAGCAGCTAGGCCTGTCGGCCCATGATGACGTTGTAAGCAGCCTTCACATCTACCACCATGAAATCCATCGGCTTGGTCCTGGTGGTTGGGGTTTTGCTAGCAGTTACGTCGAGAGTTATAACACCCTCGATCGTCACTAGCACCTCTGTGAACCCGTGGAGAGTGTAGCCAGAGGGCTTAAGTCGATCCCTGGACAACTTAAGACCCTGAAAGGCCTCGAGAAAGAGAATGTTGACCGAACGGCCGTTGTCGACTAGGACCCGGTGCACATCAAAGCTTTCCATGTGGAGGTTTATTACCAACGCATCACAATGGGACGTTCGGACGCCCTCTAGATCTCTATCTGAAAAAGTGACTGGGACCTCAAGGCCCTTGGGAGGAGGACGGTTCTGCACAGAATTTACTTCCTGGATGAAGGCTTTTCGTGAGGAGTTTGAATCTCCCTGCATTGGGCCTCCATGGATGAGATGTACGACGGCCTCTGGTTCGGAGTCCGGGGTCTCCGCGTGCCCTCGGTCCGCTTATTAGGCCCCTGGGGCGGAGGAGGATCTTCCCTGTCCTTTCTCACGAACTTGGATAGTTGCCCTCTCTAAATAAGGGCCTCGATATCGTCTTTTAGGGCCTCACAGTCTTCCGTGTCGTGGTCGTGGTCCCTGTGGAAGCGACACCACTTGTCCATGTTCCTCTTTTTTCCCGGAGTGTTCATCTTTGGAGGTGGTGGGAAAAGACCCTCCTTCCCAACCTCCATCAGGATGGCTGAGACACTCGCGTTGAGCGGAGTGAACTTCTCTAAGCGAGGAGGAGGGCAATGCTGGCCTCCATTGTCTTTCTGGAGCTTCTTAGCTCCTTCTTCGGTGCCCTTCCGTTTGTTCCCGGAGGACGATCCCTCAAGGGCGAGGCGGGTGAGAGCCTCTTCCGCTCGGATGTATTTCTCATTCCTAAGTAAGAGTTCTGAGAAATCCCAATGAGGCTTCTTAGCATGGGATGCTCTGTGGTTGTCATTAGTGATGTTGGATTGGAAGGCAGCAGAGGCCACGGACTGGTCCAGGGAGGCGATGGATCTGGCCTCCACGGTGAAATGTTTAACAGTCTTTTAGCCGCTTGCCCTTCCTTTGATGAAGCATTAGCAAAGAGGTGCTCATCTTTTCATCTCGGCGGCTACTCACGAAGTGATTCAGGAAGGGGCCTTCGAGCTGGTCGAAGGAGAAGATGGAGGCCGGGGCTAGTCGTGAGTACCATTTCCTTGTAGGCCCCTTTAGCGTGGCCGAAAAAGTTTTGCAAAGAAAGATCTCCGATGCCTGGTGGATCATCATGAGAGTTTTAAAACTCTCGATGTGGTCAGTGGGATCGGACTCCCCGTTGCATGATTCAAAGTGAGGGGGCTTGAAGTTCTCTGGGACTGGTGCTTCCATTATTGTTCGGGAGAACGGAGGCCTGCTGGGGCAAAAATTCCTCGCCTGTTGCTCTTCTTCTCTGTCCAGTCGGCCAAGGCACCTCTCCATCTCGTGGAGACGGCGGTAGACAGAATCTTCCCTTCGGTCATACCTTGCTGCGGCCCGGGATTCATCCTCGCATGGAAGGGGACTGGGAGTGCGATGGCGATAGCTCGGGGCAGGTTGAGGACTGGGAGTATGGCACCGATAGCTTGGGGCAGGTTGAGGACTGGGTGCCCACTGATCGTGGTCGGGAGCAACATTGAGGGCCCTCAGGACTGCCTCTTAAAATTGCTGGAATTCTGCCCTTGTAACAGGTGCCTCCAGCTCTCGATGGTCCCGTAGAGCGGGTCGACCGATTGGAGAGCAACTTCTCTTTTTACGACGCTAGGGTGACTCTCTCTGCCTCCTGGGAGAGTTGAATCTTCTACGATCTGGTCTGCAGGGGGATTGGGCTATAAGGGACCGGATCGCTGGACCCCTTTGATATCCTCGGTGAGGTATCCCATCATGGGTCTGCCTCGCATCCAAGTGGGTCCGAAGATCTATCCCATGCTGCCTATTGACGATGACGTGCCGAAGATCCTTCGGTGTTGGGGGACAGTACGAGGCCATGGAGTCGGACGAGGGGTTATGTATCGACGCGTGGTCGTGATGAGGAGGTTGCCCCTGTCGACTTTGGCGGGAGGGTCCCACGGCAACCCCTTGTGGCCCTTGAGGAGCCTTCTAGGGCTGAGTTTGCTGAGCAAGAGGCCGTCCAGGCTGCAGTTGCTAGACGGGTTGAGGGAGAGATTGCCCAAGCTGCTGGACTTGTTGAGCGGGTTGAGGGGGGACCTCCTGGACTGGGGGAGGAGAAGGAGCGGGAGTGGCTCTGCGGTTAGAAACCGTCGTCTTCCCCTTCTTGGGAGGCATAGCTTGAAACTACTTTGGCTGATGAAATAGGATATGATTGCTGTTTCTGTTTCCCACAGACGGCGCAAATCTATTGTTGCTGATTTCTAGTGTGGGAGCAAACAGATGAATTTGTGGATTCTTTGAGGAAACAAATAAGCAAACCTGTTGACTTTCACCAGCATGTTGACTGGTTTCTCGCTGCTGCCGTGAACCTGTACAAAGTTCAATACACCGGGATAGATCCCGGTGACCAACCCTCCGTTGATCTTGTCAGAAAAAGATTGATTGCCTTGTCACAGTAGGGGTAGAGGGGTATTTATAGTCGCCTTAGGAACAAGTTTCAAGAAAGGATAAATCTCTACTTCCGAATGTTTATGGATAAGAATGGAGTTTGACTCGTTTCGTGATAAGAGGGACAGTTGAAACTATCTTTTAAGGATAACCACGAATTTGAACCACTCCTTATCCATCTGGGTTGGTTTGTAGTGGGCTGCTACCCAAACCCAGTAGGACAGATTCATTTTTGGGCTATTGGATTTTGAAGAAAAATCCAGTTCCCAATTTGGACCCGTTTGTAGGTAAAATTACTGTTTTACCCCTGAGAACTTTAAGATTCGTGCCCGATTTTAACGGTCTTGATTTAATCCTATTTTTAGCCATATCACCATCGCTAACAAGACTCTCCGTTCACCTTTAACTCGAGCGTCGAGAGGTGACCAGTTGACTGACTTACTTTTAAACTATAGTGAGTGGTCGGCCGGTTGTGATGGTCAACTGACATATTGTACAGTCGATTACTATCGTGCAGATTCAACATTTATTTGGCGAATTCACTTTATATTCTTTCCAAATACTAATCAATCAATCAATCAACGACTCTTTACATAGTATTTTCTCACAATAACAGAAATAAATAATTGATCATTGCTAGCTTTCTTGAGGATTTGAAGCACATATTTCTTGAGTTGAAATCTTCTTGATTTTTGCAATCTTCTTTGATACATTCCTCTTTTGCTTGATTGCTAATCTTTTTGGCACTTTGTTTTGAATTACCTTCTCTATAAATCCTGTATATCTTAACTGAAAATATTAGTCTTAATAATACGTTTTGTGCCCACCAAACTGAGGGTCAACACTCTAACAGCAGTGAAAATCCAAGTTTATAACTCACCTGACACTTGATTAGTAGCGAGTTAATTATGAAAATCCAAGTTTATAACACCCCCTCTCAAACTCAAGTTGGTTCAAACAACATGAGTTTGGAATATTGACTATGTTAATATGGTAGAGACGGCAAACTGTGATGCAGGAATGTCGCTCAAGTAGATGGTGCAGGGAAGGCGCTCGATGGCGCATGTGTTGGGATCTCACCCCGGACTTTAGATTAGTAGTAATAGAGGGAAAAAGTAGTGGTGGAAGGAAGTAGTGGTGGCACACTGTTGGGATCTCCATATCCTGATCTGTTGGGATCTCACCCTGAACTAAGAAGTAGAAGTATTATGTGGTGGCGCGCTATTTGCGCATGTTGGGATCTCACAATTGACTTGAGAATTGTGCTGAACTTGAAGAAGTAGTGTGTTGGGATCTCACCCTTGAATTGAGAACTGTCCCTGAATTGAGAACTGTATGCGAAAGATGGTGGATGTCTACAGAAGGTGAGGGAGACAAGAACTGTGATGATGTTGATATCTCCCCCTCTTAAACTCAGAGTGAGTTTGCTGACTAAGGCTGCAGAAGTTGAAGGACCTACAAGAAATTTTATTTTATTTTATTTAATTTTTATTTTTTTCGAAATTTTTTGTAAAAAGGAAAACAGGTTAGGGTTTGGGTGTGGGTTCGGGTAGGTTTAGGGGTTATTTGGAGCGGGTCGGGTCTGCAAACAGAAAAAACAAAACATGAGGAGGTGTTGGGTCAAATTTGGTGTGGGTTCGGGTGTAGAAATGGGGCAGAGCAGATGGATTAGGGTTTGAAGAAAGTGGCGGCTGTAGATTTCGGGTAGTAGTGGAGTCGCGAGAAGGGTGGCAGCTAGGGTTGCGGAAGGGAGGCGGCTAGGTGGAGTAGAGGGACGGGTGTTTGGGGAAGTGGTGGTGAGGTCTACGGGGGCTGGCAAGGTCGACGGGAGGTTGAAGATGGATTTAAGGGGAGACAGGGAGGTTGAAGACGAACTTTAGAGTTGCTGCTTTATGGCGGACGACGACGGCGGAGCGGAAGCCCATGAGGGTGGCGCGGTTGGTGGTGAAATCTGGTAGCATAGGGAGGTCACCAGAGTTGTTGGGTCAACGGGAAGTTGGGTTTCGAGAGGAATCTTACTCAAGATGACGAAGAGGAATGCCATGAAGCAAGGTGAGGAAGATGAATATAGGGATCTTGATGTTGTTGTTGATGATGTTGGAAGACAGTGAAGGTGGAGGAGTAGATTGATGTTGCTGCACGACGGGTGGCTAGGGTTGGAGTTTGCGGGAGTTGGTTTGAGATCGGGGGGAAGTGTTGTTGCCAGAGTTGTTGGTGTAGCCGCTTGTTGTTGTTGGGGATTAGGATTAGGGTTTAGCGGCTGATTTGATTAGTGGGGGAGATTAGGGTTTTGAGATATGATTGGGAGAGGAAGAGGGATTTCGAGAGGTGGAGTGATTCCGATGAAGGCGAGAACCACTCCACCTCGACGAGGATAAAATTAGTATAGGCCTTATAGGTGTATAGGCTCTGATACCATGTTAAAATTAGAGATGAAAAGAAATACTTTATTAATTGATTATTGAGTTTTATTAAACTGAGTACAATATGTCTCTTATATAGAGAGAGAAGGGAAGATTAAACTAATACATTATTCGATATAGGACTAAACTAATCTCTCTCATAATATAATATCTATATAATATCTAACAACATCATATTGTAGCTAATACAACTTGCAGAAGTGAATTCCGACTCACGGTTTGCAAGTTATGTCCCTGTAACACTTTCAACTAATAAAGTAAACCTATACTCCAATACCGGAGAAAATCCAAGTTTATAGCTCATCCGATACTTGACTAGTAGCGAGTTAATTAGTAAAATACACAACCTCATCAACTTTATAGGTTCCAAGCGCATATGAGATGCCTTCTAAATGTTAGGTTTCGCTTGATACTTCCAAATATCGAGCGAATCAAGTAAAAAGTTAACAAATGAGTTCAAAAAATATGAAACTTTTCCATTAGTTAGAAAACATCATACACTAGCTAATACAACTTGTAGAAGTCAGTTCTGACTCATGGTTTGCAAGTTATGACCATGTATCACTTTCAACGAATAAAGTAAACCGATACTCCGATATCGAAGAAAATCCAAGTTTATAACTCACCTGATACTTGATTAGTAATGAGTTAATTAGTAAAATATAGAACCTCATCCACTTTATAGGTTCCAAGTGCAAATGAGATTCTTTCTAAATGTTAGGTTTCACTCGATACTTCAAAATATCGAGTGAATCAAGTAAAAAGTTAAAAAACGAGTTCAAAAAATTGCCATTAGTTAGAAAACATCATACACAAGCTAATATAACTTGTAGAAGTGAGTTCCACTTACGGTTTGAAAGTTATGTCCCTGTATTACTTTCAACTAGTAAAGTAAACTGATACTCCGATACCGGAGAAAATCCAAGTTTGTAACTCACCCGACACTTGATTAGTAGCGATTTAATTAGTAAAATACACAACCTCTTCCACTTTATAGGTTCCAAGCGCAAACGAGATGGCTTCTAAATGTTAGGTATCTCTCAGTACTTCAAAATATCGAGCGAATCAAGTAAAAAGTTAAAACGAGTTCAAAAAATACGAAACTTTGCCATTAGTTAGAAAACATCATACATGAGTTAATATAACTTTTAGAAATGAGTTCCGACTTATGGTTTGCAAATCATGTCTCGTATCACTTTCAACTAATAAAATGAACCGATACTCCGATGCCATACGATTTTAGCTAACCATCTAAACAACACTATCATAAAAAAATAAAAATAAAAATACTCCTACCCAGGTGTTTTTCAAACGACGGGCTAGGTATTAAAAATATATATATATATATATATAATGTCCTATCTTACTAGGTTTTTAAAAATTAGAATTAAATTAAAACACCCTACTCCGGTGTTTTTCAAATGCCAATGCCAGGGTAGTTATCACACACACACACACACACACACACACACACACACACACACACACACACAGATTAAAACCCCTACTCCGGCGGGACGGCGGGAAAACATCGGGGTAGTTATTACACACAAAAAAAAGTATACCTACCCCGGCATTTTCCAAACACCGGGGTAGGTATTGGACTACTCCGGCATTTTCAAAAAACGTCGGGGTAGCCCCCCCCCCCCCCCCCATCTGCCACGACGCCTGATCCCCCAGTGTTTCTACCAGCATTTTCAAAAACACTGAGGTAGCCCAAAAAAACTCGGATAAGGCTATTAGTGTTGTAGTACCACTGTTTATTCGAATATTAGAAACATGACCTTACTGTCTCTTTCTTCAATTATTGTGAAATCCTAATTTTTTTCAGGCAAATTGCAAACCTTAATTTTGTTAGGGAATCAAGCGCCGGGGGGGGGGGGGGGGGGGGGGGGTACTGTTGCCGCTGATTTCGGTGTGAAGGCAATCAGATGAATTTGTGAGTTCGGGAGGAACCGAATGGGTCAAACCTGACCACTTCCACCGTTGTTGGGCTGGGCTTGTAGCTACTCCTGTTGACCTGCACGAAGTTCGAAACACTGGGGTTGATCCCGGCGATGAACCCTCCGATGCTCTTGTCAGTACTCAGAAAAGAATATGAAAGAGCTTTAGGTAGGCAAAGAGTGATCACCTTGTAATGGTAGGAGGTAGGGGTTTTTATAGTCGTCGTGGGGATCTACTTCGAGATAAGAACGAATCTCTACTCCCCGGTGTGGCTGGATAGAGGTGGTTAGAACCACCTCTTAGAGATAAGGACGAGCCAGGATTTTTTCATATCCTTGTGAACTGGTCCTTAACGGGTTGGGACCCATATCTATTCGAACGGATTCGTTTATGGATTATTGGGCCCTAAAGAAGAGACCCAATTCCCATTTCGGACCCGTCTGTAGGAGAGATTACCATTTTGCCCCTATGAACTTTAAGATTTGTGCCCAATTTGAATGGTTCCAATTTAATCCCAATTTTAGCCATATCAGGAGCCCCCCACTCCTAAAGGTTGTTTGCTACAGCCTTTGGGGAGTAGTTTTACTGTTTCACTGGCGTATAGGACTTTATCAGAGTTCTTAAAGGGGGTTCGAGTCTTGTTCGAGGAGTAACGGTGTTTTTCTGAGCTGGTGATAAGACTAAGCTTGTTCTCAGGCTCTTCTGGACTCATGGTGATTTTTCCCGATTTTTTAATTATTCTTCGAGCCATTTATTCTATTTTGCAAAGCGATGATTTATTTTTCGAGAGCACTAATTAATTATTCTAACCAATAATTATTTACCCAGGGGCTAAAAAATATTTCCCCGAATTTATAATAATTTTTAAGAATTTTTAATTAATTTTCTTGAATTTTTAATCATTTTTTGCAATTTTTAAATAAATAATTCGAATTAATAAATTAAAAAAAGAATTAATCACCGTATTTATGACGTGGCACGTTATGGGACGTCCATCAGCCATCGGGGTGAATATCTACATGATCAGACGATGGATCAGTGCTTGGCGGCGTGGTTGAATCTGGGCCATTGATCAGATTGTGACGCGAATTTTGAAGTGATCTGACGGTTCTTGTGATGCGGAAGTGTTTTCTCCATATGAGCAGCTCGGTCCTCGGTCGCTCGGTGCATGGTGCCTCGGAATGTGGCTCTGAGCGACTTGGCACCATTAGGGCCATCTGATGGAGATCAGGCACGAATCACAAGGAAAGAGTAATTTTTTTCCAATACGCAGCTCGTTGTCTCGGTTGCTCGGATTTAGATTCCGAGCGATGTGGCACAATCAAGGCCGTCTAATGGAAATCAGGCACGAATCACGAGGAAAGAGTGATTTTTCTCCAATACACAGCTCGGTACCTCGGTTGCTCAGATTTGGATTCCGAGCGACATGGCACAATCAGGGCCGTCTGATGGAGATCAGGCACGAATCACGAGGAAAAAAGTGATTTTTCTGTAATACGTAGCTCGGTGCCTCGGTTGCTCGGATTTGGATTTCGAGCAACGTGGCACAATCAGGACCGTCTGATGGAAATCAGGCACGAATCACACGGAATAAGGCATGAATCATAAGAAAAAAGGGATTTTCACGATGTGGCGAGATCTAAGCCGTTTGATAAAGATCAAACGCGAATTATGAGGAGAAGTGTGATTTTTCTCCAATACGCAGCTCGTGCCTTGGTTGTTCGGATTTGGATTCCGAGCGACGTGGCACAATCACGGCCGTCTGTTGGAGATCAGGCACGAATCACGAGGAATAAGGCGTGAATCACTTGAAAAGAGTGATTTTCATGACGTGGCAAGATCTGAGCCGTTCGATGAAGATCAAGTGCGAATTATGAGGAGTTAGTCATTTTTTCCCAATACACAGCTCGGTGCCTCGGTTGCTCAGATTTGGATTTTGAGCGACGTGGCACAATCAGGGCCGTCTGATGAAGATCAAGCACAAATCACAAGGAATAAGGCATGAATCACGAGAAAAGAGTGACTTTCACGACGTGGCGAGATCTGAGCCGTTTGATGAAGATCAAGCACACATTATGAGGAGAAGAGTGATTTTTCTCCAATACGCAGCTCGGTGCCTCGGTTGCTCGGATTTGGATTCCAAGCGACGTGGCACAATCAGGGTCGTCTGATGGAGATCAGGCACGATTCACGAGGAATAAGGCGTGAATTACGAGAAAAGAGTGATTTTCACGACGTGGCAAGATCTGAGCCGTTTGATGAAGATCAAATGCGAATTATTAGGAGTTAGTCATTTTTCCCCAATACGTTGTTCGGTGCCTCGGTTGCTCGGATTTGGATTCCGAGCGACGGGTACAATCAGGGCCATCTGATGAAGATCAGGTACGAATCACGAGGAATGAGGCGTGAATCACAAGAAAAAAAGTGATTTTTCACAACGTGGCGAGATCTGGGCCGTTTGATGAAGATCAAGCACGAATTATGAGGAGTTAATCGTTTTTCCCTAATACGCAGCACGGTGCCTCGGTTGCTCGAATTTGGATTCCAAGCGACATGGCACAATCATGGTCGTCTAATGGAGATCGGGCACGAATCACGAGAAAAAGAGCATTTAGGCTTATGACGGGCCTCTGTAGGGGCCAAAAATGTCTGAAAGCCCACCCAAATTCCCTTCAGTGCTATAAGATCTTACTCCCCTCTCACCGCTCCCCCATTCTTCACTTCTCACTTTTACTTTTCACTTTCTAAACTGTTTCTTGCTTTCGAGTGGTGCTGCTAGCGGTCGTGGCCAGGCGATCATCTTTCCGGTGAACTATTCCGACCGCAGCCATCACATCAAGGTAATTAAATATCTTTAACTTGTATGTAGAGATGTCTAGAGTGTCGTCGGTGAGTGAGACCTCCACCTCGGACCGAGACAGCGACCGACCTTTAGTGGTCTCCTCGGTAGTGAACAAGGGAAAGGGAGTAGCGAGGTCGGCAATCGTGGAGACCACCATGGAGAGTGTGAAGGGGGCTGGCACGTTAGGTCGGCTACTGTCCACGATATCGAACCTCGGGAAGGTCAGGGAGTACTTCGAAGACCTTCTGTCTAAGGTGGTATACGGGAGGTCTGCCACCTATGAGGAGAATAGTCTGTGGGATCCTTCTGAGGTTGATGAAATCCCCTCGATTTTGACCGAGGCAGATCTTCAGCGTATCAGGAAGGGGTTCCGGATCCCGAAGGAGTACACCTTGCTCCTCCCAAGTCCTGTCTTCCGAGCGTGCACGGAGACTTCGCCCGACACTTGCGTCTTCCCCTACCACGCACTCAACGTCGGCCTTCGGCTGCCTCTGCCACCGTTCATGGTCGAAGTGCTACAATGGAATGGCCTGAGCCCAGTGCAGTTCATGCCGAACATGTGGCGGCACGTCATCGCCTTCATCCTTCAATGCCAGTCGTAGGCGTCGAGCCTCGGCTCGTCTTGTTTCGTAGTCTCTATCGGGTCTGCCACATGAGTAAGATGGAGTACCGGTATTACCTATCTCCGCAGAAGGGGGTTAAGCTGATCGAGAATCCGCATTCCACCAAGCATTGGAAGAAGTACTTCCTGATCCGAGGTCCCGAGCCGTTGAATTTTCTGACGAGGTGGAAGGAAGACGTCCCGAAGTGGGCGAAAGCCGAGCCGGTGCTGACTAAGGATGAGGAGGAGGTCGTATCGAAGATCTTCGGTCTTCTGACCCTGGGTTGGAAAGATATCACCGAGGGGGTCCTCTTCGGTGAGGGACTCAGTCCGATCGACCCTAGTACGCTCCGTCTAATTTCTTTTTCTTTTTCTTTTTACTATCGTTCTCTTCAGGTGCTAACTCCCTTCGGTTTTTTCTTTTTCAGAGGCCCCCAGTATGGATTTCAGAGCCATGTTGGTGAAGCGGGGTGCAGGCGCCACGAAGGGACCGGACAATAAGAAGAGGAAGAGGACGACGACGGGACCCCCATCCAGCCGAGCAGCCCAGGCACCATCTGCTCCCGCGCCCGTTGTGGACTTGGTCTCCGCCTCTCCCTCTGCTCCTCAAGCTGCCCTTCCCTCAACCACGGCTTCCGAGCCTTCTGCCGGGGCATTCTCCGCCGGAGCCACGCTAGCGCTCGAAGTGCCGCCCCTCACCACCGAAGCTGAGGCTATCCTAACCGAGGAGCACAAGAAGCTTTCCGTCCCCAACTGGAGGGTGATGAAGCTCGACGGCTTCCTCGACAATGCCGCGATGAGTATGCAGGTCGTGCGCCACCTGCCCCCAAAGGACCGAGCGGTGCTGAAGGCGGGTACCATAGGCGACGACGCGATTGCCCGGGCCACGATGTCGGTAAGTGCCCTTGTTATGTTTCTTCGAAATTTTGAAGTTTGTGGTTTTTGATACTCACGCCTCTTTTTTTCTCTTTGGCTTTCAGATCACATGTCACTTTAGTCACCTGTTGGAGCAGTTCACCGAGCAGGAGGAGGAACTAAAGACGACGAGCGACAGGGACAGGGCCGAGCGAGCAAAGGCCGTGAAGATGTACGAGGCCAAGCAACGGCTCTTGGAGTCCCAAGCCGTTCAGATCAGCATTCTTGAGGCGGCGCTGGCCAAGGAGATCGAGCGCATCACGGCCGAAGCGACGAGGGCGGATGAGGAGAAGGCCCAAGCCGAGCTGGAGAGGGAGAAGGCCTTAAAGGCCTCGGAGGAGATGCAGAAGGAGCGGGATGCGGCAGTGGCCGAGGCAACGAAGGCTATCCAAGCCGAGGCGGAGGCTCACATGCTCACCAACATGGAGGAGTCCTACGCTCGGGCCCTTAAGCATGTCGCGGCTCGCATCCCCGACTTTGACTGCTCGGGGTATCAGGTACGACCCGATCGAAGGCGAGGAAGTTATTCCCATAGCAGAGGCCGAGGCCGAAGGAGGGGAAGCCGAAGGGGTCGTGGAGGAGGTGGTGAATCCGGAGGGGGCGCTCGTGACGGTGCGGAGCGAGAGTGCGAAGCAGCACCTCGAGGTGGCTCCTTGACTTTGTTTTCACTTTTTTTTTTTTGATTTTGTATCTCCTTGTTGCGGACTGGCCATCGTATTTTGTACTTAATGAAATGAGAAAATTTTTGACTAAGTGTTGTGTTTGCGTCGAACTCTGCCTCTGAGCTGTCCTGTAGGAGCCGTTTAAACTTAGTACCTTCATGTTTTGGTTCTTTTCAGATCGCCGAAGCATTACAAATTGTTGGAATGCCTCCAATGGCCGAAGTAGCATGCCTCCGATCTGGTCTAGGGGTCACGAGGTTGGGCCTCACTCGCACTCGAAAGAGGCTTTTCAAAGCCGAGTCGGAACTGAACCATCTTAAGCTGACATTGGCTCGCCGTGACTCCGAGCTGAAGCGTTTAAAAGAGAAGGCTCACGAAGTGCCCCCCATTGGAGAGGAGACGTATCCCTCGATGGCCTTCGGCCAAGGCTTGCGGCTCAAGTAACTTCGTTAGTCTTTGTTCGATGCCAGGGCCGAACGAGAGGGGTTAAAGAATGTCGTGCTCGAGAAGAGCTTTGAAGCGGTGCACCTTCGAAGGGCTATTTTCGAGGATTCTCGTCAGGGAAGCTCTAACCGAATCCCTCGGCTGAAGATCAGAGTGACGGACGACTCGTTGAAGGAACGGGTCGTGGAGCTAGAGGCAGAGAACCATCGGCTACGGCGACTGTCCGAGGGGAGCAACGTCAGAACCACTTCCTGCCCCCGAGGTGAATACTCCCAAAGAAGGTCGTTCCACGAGTTAGCGTTATGCTCGCCCCCCATCTCGAGGAGCCCCAGGGACGCGCAGAGCGGAGTGGCTGGCTCGTCGAGCGGAGCGTCTGTTGGGGCGACACTTAGGCTTTTAGTCGCCGAAGATGCAACTCGGCTCGCCGGTTTGGATATCTCCACGGAAGTAAGGCCGCAGCAGTACGGCGCTCGCCGACCTCAGTTATCTCTTATCATAAGTGTCCCACTCCCTAGGAAGGGTTAGGGTAGTCTTTGTATTTTGGTTGTCTTTGTTGTACCTGAGTTGTATCTCGATGTAAAGATGAGTTGTCGATCAGTAATCAGACTTGTACCTCAATTTTTTGAAATAATATGCTTTGAGCTTCTTGATCTTGTGCGTTTTACTAGCATTTGCTAGTGTCAACAGTTGTAGGAGCATATCTCGGGTCGCCGAAGTCCACGAGATCGATTTTTCTCGTATTTGGACGTCGATGGCAAGAATGCTCGATCCTCCTTGCCGAAATCCACGAGATTGATTTTTCTCGTGTTTGGACGTCGGTGGCAAGAGTGCTGGGCACACGTTGCTGAAGTCCAAGAAATTGATTTTTCGCACATATGGACGTCGGTGGCAAGAATGCTCGGCACTCGTTGCCGAAGTCCACGAGATTGATTTTTCTCGTATTTGGACGTCTTCCAAGCTTGTCGTTAAAGAATGTTTTTCGAACTTATCATTAGAGAATGTCAACAGCTGTGGGAGAAATTCCGAATGGTGAACCACTTCGTACTCGCTTAAAAGCGAGTAGTTGAAGCGGAATCGAACCAAGTGTTGAACTCCAAGCGTGTCGTTTAGATAATATCAACAGCTGTAGGAGTAATTCCGAATGGTGAACTGCTTCGTACTCGCTTAGAAGCAAGTAGTTGAAGCAGAATCGAACCAAGTGTTGGACTCCAAGCGTGTCGTTTAGAGAATATCAACAGCTGTGGGAGCAATTCCGAATGGTGAACCACTTCGTACTTGCTTAGAAGCAAGTAGTTGAAGCAGAATCGAACCAAGTGTTGGACCTCAAGCCATTGTTCTTAGTGTTTTGCGCGTCTCAAGCAAACCAACTAGGTTATTATAGACAAAAATTTCCAGGATGTAACTTTCCTTTATTAAAGATGACTTGAGTGGCTGCTTCTGAGTTGCAAACCACTTTTACATTTTGAAAAAAAAAATTAACAAGGTAGATAAAAACATGGAATAAAAACTGTTCGACTCAGGAGTCGCCTGAAGTTGCTTGGAGCGGTGTTACGAAACCCTCTTGGTACTTCATTAAGTGGTCAGCATTTCAAGTCCCCGGTATTTTCCTGCCCCCCAGGTCTTCGAGTTGGTACGCGCCTAGGCGAATAACTCTGGAGACCCTGTATGGACCTTCCCAATTGGGTGCTAGCTTGCCCTTTTTACTCGAGATGGAGATTGACAACTTCCGGAGTACTAGGTCCCCCTCTTGAAGATTAGTGGGTCGGACCTTTTTGTTGTAGGACTGAATGATCCTTCGTCGATACGTCTTCCTGTCTGATGGACGCTCTTTCACAGATCTCATCAATGAGGTCCAAATTGTTGTGAAGCTGGTTCACGTTCTGCTCTTCATTGTAAGCGATCAATCGCGGCGAGGGTAGGCCGACCTCGAGGGGGATAATGGCTTCGGAGCCATAAGTAAGATTGAAGGGGGATTCACCCGTCGGAGTTCTCTTCATGGAGCGGTAGCTCCATAGCACGTTGGGCAGCTGTTCGACCCATAATCTCTTAGTGGATTTATCGAGCCTCTTCTTTAGGCCGGAGAGTATTTGTTGATTAGCATTCTCCGCTTGGCCGTTGGAATGGGGATGGGATACTGAGGAGAACTGCTATTGGATACCGAGGTCAGTACAGAAGTTGTGAAAGGTTGCCCGTGCAAACTAGGTTCCATTGTCGGTTACAAGGATACGAGGTACACCGAACCAGCAAACAATGTTCTTCCAAAAGAACTTCTAAACCTTGTTCTCAGTAATCGTTGCAAGGGGCTCGGCCTCAGTCCACTTGGAGAAGTAATCTATCGCCACGACCAGGAACTTCAGCTAGCCTGGTGCTGGAGGGAATGGTCCGAGCAAGTCCATCCCCCACATTGCAAAAGGGATTGGACTTGCCAAGGAGGAGAGCTGGGCTTGTGGTAGGCGATGGATTGGAGAGAATCTCTGGCAGGAGCCGCATTGGCGGACGTACTCTTCGGAGTCACTAAGTAGTGTGGACCAGAAGTAGCCATAATTTAAGAGTTTGCGCGGGAGGGATCTCGCTCTTAAGTGCGCGCCACACATACAGTCATAGGCCTCCTTCAAGGCATAGAGTGCTTCTTCGGGGGAGAGACACCTCAGGTTGTAATATCCTAGATTTCTATTTATAATTAATTGAAGAGTTATTGATTTTACTTGTTTTTCACGTATAAATTCTTGTACATTTTTCCTTAAAATTATCTCTTTTATAACATGAACAAATGATCATTTTAAATTCTTCTTCTTAATTTCTAAAAGCCTAAGGCCTATTTTTCTAATTTAAGCTCATCCTAATTAATTAAATATTTTATTAATAACCCATGAGTCTAAGGCCCACTATTTTGAAGCCCACTAATTAAATTACCTGTTAATTGTTATAACATGTAGTGTAGACACATTTAGTAGACAATAAATTAATTGATCTTGTACAATAATTAATATGGGGTACTATGGGAGACACGTGCATTGCACAAGCACGTGTCTAGTAAGCATGGGGAGTGTGGCCGGATGGGAGCAAGAGAGATGGAGAGAGTGGTGTAGTGAATGGGGTGGTTATGTGATCATAGGTAGTTGCTACAACTCCCTAACACATTCTAGCCTTCTATTCTTAACCATTTGATCTAATCCTAGCCATCTATTTTTCTCTCAAAAAAGTATTAATACCCCCTTACCCTTCTCATGTAGTACATTAGGAATTTGAAAGAAAGAAAAGAATTAGAGTGAGGAAAAGATTAAGAGTATTTGTGGATTAAAAGAGTGATAATCTTTGTGTGTGTGTGCTCACCAAGGAGGTGGCCGGCCTACTTCAAGAAGCAAGAGAGAGAGCTCAGGTTCCATACAAGCAAGGAGGGGGAGACGCGTTGGAGGCCCAAACTAGGAAGAGAATGATCCATTCGTTCATTCTAGGAGATTTCTAGGGGTTTTCTATTCGTTTTTCTCCAATAGGTGGGCAATTTTCTCGAACTTCGAATTAGTTATCATGCTAGGTTTGTGTTGTGATCATGTTAGAATAAATAAGAGAACATTGCTTTATGATTAGTTACCATGATTAAGGAGAAAGTGAACCCATGTGAAATTGCATGAAATCATTAGAAAAATTGATTGAATGATGTGAATAGAAATGTTGTCGTGATACCTCGATAATGCATTAGTATGCTAATTAAGAAAGTATGAATCTCTATATTAAGATGTTCTTGTATGTGGGAAAATTGCAATGTGAAGAAATGTGTTTATGAATGAATTTTAAATTATGGGAAACTTTCATGCTATGAAAGGAGAACTGACTAATAAATTATACATGTTTATTGTTATTGAGATTAGTATTAAAAATCCCAAATTTTGCATGTCTGTTTTGTTAGAAAAAGAAACGAACATTTTGTGAATTAGGACTAATTTATTTAAAAGAATAGATTTTTAGTAATAAAGAGAAAAAGTAATTTTGCGGAAACTTCGACTATGAATAAAGTGAAAATTGTGAGTTTGTTCTCAAATGTCAAAAATATATCCATGATCTACTTTAAATTGCAACCTGGTGCAATCGACAATCGATCGAACTAGAGTCGACAGTCGACTGTCAGGTAATAAATTTCGGATTTTAGTTGCAGAATAGTCGACCGACGATATTTTGACAGTCGACTGCACTGATCATTGGTTCCAAGTTTTAAATCGTGACATAACAGTCGACCTACTATATTTTAACAGTCGACTGCCCTGACTATTTGGTTTTCGAGTTTTAAATCTTCGCAGAACAGTCGACCGACTATGCTTTAACAGTCGACTACCCTGACTATTTGGTTTTCGAGTTTTAAATCCTCGCAGAACAGTCAACCGGCTATGCTTTAACAGTCGACTGCCCTGACTATTGGGTTTCAAGTTTTAAATGTCTTTAGATAAAGAAAAATAAATGTATTGTTTAAAAGAGTTCTTGAAAAGAGATTTTGATAATGAGAAAATCAAAAGTGTGAATTTTAGATTTAGTATTGATAAAATGAGAATAAGAGAATTATGTGGAAAGAATGAATTATGAATGTGACAAATTAATTTATTCTATGCATGAAATTGTACATGAAAGTGAAATCAAATATCATGATGAATTATGAAATATCTTATGAATATGAATATACAAATGCTATGAACATGAAATGGAATTGAAAGCTAGAGGGTAGTTAAGCCTTATACCGGCGGTGAAAGAGTATTTTTTAGATGAGATATTGGAAAGAAAAGACCAAGTTTGGGTCATATTGTTGAATTGATGGTTAAGTCTGGTATAGAGGAAGTGCTAACTCTAGGGGATTGATTTTATTTATGATTCAAATAAATTTAGGACTGACTAGATACATAGTGGAGATGTGACGAAAGTAAGAGAAAAACACGAGTATAAGGGCCATTGGATTGGCGGTGTGAGAGTGATTCACAGACTGCCTGTTTGATGCGTCATGTCATGGCATGAGCACTACTCCCGAATTATCGTCCCGGTGGCGATGCTTGTGGGGTATTTGGTGACTACGGGTGGTGCCATCGTTCCATGACAGAGGTTGAATTTTCCATAGATGCCTGCGTGGTGCGTCATGTCAGTGCATGGGATTCCCCTCTAGACTGTCTGGACATGGGCTCGTAACCCATAGAACATCGAGGATACTTATTGATGTCAATATTTGCAAGTGTACAAAATCGCAACAAGTAGTATAGTTAAGTGAAAAGAGTGTCGAACCCACAGGGACTAATTATTTTATTGAGTACCGATATTACTAGATGAACTACTATTTGGAAAATCAAAATTAAATGAAGAAAACAACTAAATTAAATTAATCTAAAAATCTAACTAAATTAATTAAGAGTAGCGGGATGTGAAATTTTTGTGATTTGTTAATAGGAAAATTAATTCTAGGGCTTTTGGTTTAACCTAGTTTATCCCACACAATTTATAACTCCATATGAATAAAGAATTTATTTTTCCAAGTTGTAAACCGAAATCCCCAATTTATTCAATGTTTTCTCTCGAACAACACCAAAAATATCTCCAACTAACAGTTTGTCATAGTTCATGCACAAATTTAATTAATTGAAGACTCATTAAATTCTGTGGATTTCTTAACCGTCACATCAATGGCGGTAAATTATCTCTAATTTCGCTCAATCAATGGTGTTTAATTTATAGTTCTAAATCACAAATTACCTCTCGGTCTCTCCATGATCCAATAAATCATACAAATGTCTGTCACCAATTGTACGCATTAAGAATAAAAATCAAACACACAACCATGGAAAAATAGAAAAATAATGTGGAATTAAAATTGTGTTCTCAAAACTAGGCTACATCGAAGCCCTAGAAAAATAAAACTTTGTTCATAATGGTTTTGCAACTAACAAACATTGTCCTGGATTGCATTATAAAATTAGAGAGAGAAAAGAGATACAAAAAGAGACTGCTTTTTAAAAGAAATTGCAAATCGAATAGCCTCAAAAAGCGACTCAGCAAATACAATCAAATCTTCTCTCTCTGTGTCTGTCGTCTCTGAATTCCGAGCCGAACACGTAGGCTGTTGTCTCTGTCCCGTCAGAACGCGTCGCCACGTTAGCAACCGGGCCCACACGCGCAAGGACGTCACGTGCTGTCTTTGTCAGGTGGGACCCGCACGTCAGCCACATTCACTGTCTGAATTCCGAGCCGAATGCGTAGGCTGTTGTCCCTGTCCCGTCAGAACACGTCGCCACGTTAGCAACCGGGCCCACACGCGCAAGGACGTCACGTGCTGTCTTTGTCAGGTGGGACCCGCACGTCAGCCGCACTCACTGTCCCTATTCTCTCTATCTTTGTCTTGGACTGTCACGTCGAACAGAGAGAGAGCAGAGAAGCTGCTCTCTATTCTGTTGTATTATTTTTTTATTTTTTTATTTAGTAGCCGTCACGTCTATCCTTTTCTCTCTCTTGGTCTTGTATTTATAGGCATACGGATAGGAGAATTAGGATTTACTTTTGCAGAAAATACCTCTCTTCTTCGTTTATTTACTTCCTTCCATGATTTGCTCTTTATTTTTTTTGCTTTTTTTTTATCTCTTTCTTTTTCTTTAAACACGTGTTGCACACACAAAATAAAATCAAAAATTAGGATTTTAAAATAAAAATAAAAATAAAATTAATTAGTTTAAAATTAATTAAACTAACTAAAAATCATAGTAGCTCATTTAAACCCTTCTAAAATTGTTTATTACACTTTCACCTCTATTGGCAAATTAAAATTTATATTTTGCTTTTTTACAAGGCCAAATTGTAAAATTTAAATTCAACAAATCAATAAAATTAAATCAATCAATGCTTTTATTTTGTTTGTTGATTTTTACCAAAAATCTTCACTTTTTACATCAAAAATCTTATTCCTTCAAAGAAAAATTAACTGAATTTTATGGAAATAAGATAAATTATAAACAAGATAAACGAAAACAAGCAATTTTTATGGGTAAATGAGTACAAATATTTGTATAAAAATTAGGCACATCAAATATCCCCAAACTTAAGATTTTGCTTGTCCTTGAGCAAAAAATCAAATCATGAATAAAAGAAAAAAATAATCAATAATAGCTCAACTCGTCACACTAAGAGATCTTATCATGCAAGCATCAAAATTTCAATTAAAAATATAAACAATAGCAAATAAAGTAAAATCAAGAATACCCACTTTCTCCAATGCAATTATTTATTCATAATTTCAAACCCAGTCATAACTGTCATGCAATTAATGTAATTATAGTATGTAACAACTCCATCTGTGATTACCCCTTCTCACTACTACAAACCGAGTAGCAAACTAGAATTTTTTTTTGTCTTTTCTCTAAGTTGTCACTTGCCTTTTGACGCGAATACAAACATTTGTGATGAATTCACCCGGTTACTCAACAAGCCACTAACTTAGAGTGCTTTGCATACTCATATTTCAAGTTGTCATTTGATGAAAAAGTAAACATTTGTGATGAATACCCCTAGTTACTAAGCAACTTAAAACATTGGAGTAGATAGACTTTTTTTTTAAAAAAAAAAATTCATTATTACTCTATTTACTTAAACTCTATTTAGAACTAGATCAAAGGTGATAATCACAAGAAAAAGCTTCACATTTTTTTTTCTTTTATGTATAATCACATGATTCATACAATTTTGTAAGGAATTTTGAAATTCAATAACCCTAAAGTAAATAAGTATGCTTAATCTTGTTTTATAAGCAATTTTCTATCCTAAAAAAAATATTTCAATGCTTTAGCACAATAAAGAACTCAAAAGTGTAATGGTGAGCTTAATTGAAATCAATTTTGTTTTTTCTTTCAAATATATATAAAATAAAATAAATAAATTTGTAACCCTTCCCCCCAAACTTGAATATCACATTGGCCTCAATGGAAAAGGAAAAACAAAAACAAAAAGAATGCAAAAAGTTCAGAATTTCTCCTCTGATTCGTCTTAAAAATTCTGCATGCGCGACGTTCACTGTTTCAGCGATATCTGGAGCTGTAGATGTCCAAATGGGCTGATTTTGTTTTTTGGAAAGCTGAGACAATTGCCTACAGTTTCTCTTTAGAACACTTTTCCAGATTATGACTCCATTCTGCTCAAAAACAACCATCAATGTAGGTGTATAAAACAGCTCTGCCCGGCGACTTTCAAACTCATACAATCCTACAAAATAAAATCAAAAATTAAAATTTAAAATAAACTAAAATAAAAATTAAATCTAAATGCAGTAAAAAAATTAAATCTAAATTCTGTGGATTTCTTAACGGTCATATCAATCGCGGTAAATCATCTCTAATTTCGCTCAATCAATGGTGTTTAATTTATATTTCTAAATCAAAAATTACCTCTCGGTCTCTCCATGATCTAATAAATCATACAAATGTCTGTCCACCAATTGTACGCATTAAGAATAAAAATCAAACACACAACCATGGAAAAATAGAAAAATAATGTGGAATTAAAATTGTGTTCTCAAAACTAGACTACATCGAAACCCTAGAAAAATAAAACTTTGTTCATAATGGTTTTGCAACTAACAAACATTGTCCTGGATTGCATTATAAAATTAGAGAGAGAAAAGGGATACAAAAAGAGACTGCTTTTTAAAAGAAATTGCAAACCGAACAGCCTCGAAAAGTGAGTCAGCAAATACAATCAAATCCTCTCTCTCTCTCTCTGTCGTCTCTGAATTCCGAGCCGAACGCGTAGGCTGCTGTCTCTGTCCAGTCAGAACGCATCGCCACATCAGCAACCGGGCCCACATGCGCAAGGACGCCACGTGCTGTCTTTATCAGGTGGGACTCGCACGTCAGCCGCACTCGCTATCCCTATTCTCTCTGTCTTTGTCTTGGACTGTCACGTCGAACAGAGTGAGAGCAGAGAAGCTGCTCTCTGTTCTGTTGTTGTTGTTTTTTTTTTTTAAGTAGTCGTCACGTCTCTCCTTTTCTCTCTCTTTTGGTCTTGTATTTATAGGCATGCGGATAGGAGAATTAGGGTTTTCTTTTGCAGAGAAAAAATCTCTTCTTCATTTATTTACTTCCTTCCATGATTTGCTCTTTATTTTTTTTTTTGCTTCTTTTTCTTCTCTTTCTTTTTCTCCAAACACGTGCTGCACACATAAAATAAAATCAGAAATTAGGATTTAAAAATAAAAATAAAAATTAGCTTAAAATTAATTAAACTAACTAAAAATCATATTAGCTCATTTAAACCATTCTAAAATTGTTTATTGTACTTTCACCTCTATTGGCAAATTAAAATTTATATTTTGCTTTTTTACAAGGCCAAATTGTAAAATTTAAATTCAATAAATCAATAAAAAAATCAATCAACCAATGCTTTTATTTTGTTTGTTGATTTTTACCAAAAATCTTCACTTTTTGCATCAAAAATCTTATTCCTTCAAAAAAAATTAATTAACTAAATTTTATGGAAATAAGATAAATTATAAACAAGATAAACGAAAACAAGCAATTTTTATGGGTAAATGAGTACAAAAATTTGTATAAAAATTAGACACATTACTTATCGTAGTTACCATAGTAGTTTAAGTCATGGCGAGGGACTGAACCCGACAAGATGAAGAACAATTAAGGGCTTGCCCTCGGACCTATGTAGTATAGGATGCATAGAATCCGAACAAGTGCGCATTAGTGTCATATTATATGAATAACTGCATTAAGAACTAAGTGCACAGCACAATACGACATCAATAGGATAGTCCCCGTAGTTTTGTTTGTGACAACTGTGTGCTTTCTAAGTAAGAGAAAATTGATGTATTATATCCTTGCGTCAGTTGAATGAACTGACGAGCCCACTGTCACGCCCCGCTTCCCAAAAAGAATATGGAATACGGATACGAGACAAAATCCCAGCGAATGGTTTTCATCATCCATAAGCTGTTCAGGAATCTTTACAATATCTCACAGGAATAATCAGAGTCGGAAGCAAAAGATACAACCAGACATGAATAATTGAAATAAGATACCAACAGAAATTACTTGAAACTAAATACAATAATCTCAAATAATCAGGTTCTGAACAAGTCAAGTATCCTGGGTCACATCACCCAAATACAAGATAAATATCCAAGTCATCAAGTACATTTTATTCAAGTTCAAGCAACAAGTAATAATGATAATAAAGCAGAAAATCCAGCACTAGTACATCATCTTGCCAATACCATCTGGCAGTCGTCCATCCTGATCTGCAATTAGTAAATTTGTAGGAGAAGGAAAGAGAAAACAAGTACCCGTCAATTGCAAGTTATGGGCCACTTATAATGTAGGATACAAGTACAGGGGTTAGAAAATTCTAAGTAACAGGCCTAGCATGGTATAAGTGTGTCAATAGAAATATAATATCTAACATGAATCAGGAAAATAGAAACAAGTAGCATGGTATACTAACAGGTACAGGTAACATGTATCAAGTGTCAAGTAAACAGGTAAATATGTAATAGGTATCAGGTAACAGGTAAATAGGTAAACATGTAAAAGATATCAGGTAACAGGTAAACTGGTAAACAAATTATGTCATGTCAAGTCTTGTTATATTACTATCTAGGTAGCACTTTATGCATCCCAGCTTTTACTACATGGTTGCTACAACAAACAGTTTCGCTTTAGATTTCATAGTGGAGTCCATAGGGCAGTGTACTCATGTACAGGAAATAGGTATAACAGGAACAGGTAGAACCTAGTGGTTCTCTTCCGAGTACACCTTCCTAAGGGAAGTATGCAGTCAGGTACAGGAAACTGGGATAACCTAGTGGTTATCTTCCGAGTACATCTTCCTATAGGGAAGCATGTAGTCAGGTACAGGTAACAGGATCGTAAATCATGTAGTCATGAACACGTAACAGACAGACAGGACACAGGTCCTCTTCTAAGTACACGTTTCTATATTTTCACTACTAGATCTTTCTCTTAACCCCGGCTTGGTTATTTATTATTATAATCAGGCATGCAAGTATGTGTCGCAAAACAAAGCAAGGATAGCATGGTATAAATATGTATTAGGTTCAGGGTGCAAGATAAACAAGTACAGGTATAAGATATCACATAACAGGGTAAAACAACTAGTTTTCTAATTCAGGACAGCACGACAGTGTTGTACTAAAATAGTGATTCCCACTACTACAAACATCTAAATCTAGATCCGTCGATGGATCTAGAAAATAGACTTCCACACGAATCCAGCGAGTATAATTAAGTCATATGGTAATTCACAACATCATAACTCAAAACAGATTTGAAACAGAAAAACATGTTCAGTCAGAAATCAGGAAAATGAATTCTCAATCAGGAAAACTGCATCAAAACCTTGCAAATAAATTCAGGAAAAATCTGGGATATTCCCCTATATGTCTAGAATTCAAATATAAAGTTTCATAATATTCCAGTAAAATTAGTTTAGTCATCAAAAATAAGAACACATCAAGAAATGACACTTTGGAAAATCTGGAATTCCCAACACTGCTGTACGAAAACTGAAGTATCTCGCAACCAGTGAAACGAAATATAAATCCGCCAAAGGGATAAGAAAATAGATAAAATATATTAACTTTCATATTTCACAAATATTTTCCCTACAGTAAAAGGAATCATAGTGAAAATAAGGTTCTTTACAGAACAGCGAGCGAAATACAGCAAGTATAGATTTCATAAACGAGCATGAAACAACACATAAAACTCATCAATAAAATTCACCAAAATTCTGGGTAATCCCTAGATATGTATAGAAAGACTAACCAAAGTTTTTGGTCAAAATAATATATGTAGCATAGTTCTTTAAAATGATTGGTCATCAAAATTATCGAAAAACAGAATCTGGAAAAGGTCAACACATCTGTAGTAAAACAGCCATAACACACTCATACAAAAACAAAATCAAGCAAGGTCATAAGTATTTGAAAGTAGACGAAATTATCCAAAACTCATGTTTTATACTGAAATTACGATACTGACTTTAAAACAGTCCAAAACAGCAAACAAAACAGATCAGCGACAAACTACAGATTTTTCCCTTAAAAACAAAATCGACATAGATTCAAGAAAATTGATCCAAACACACCCAAACATAAAATCGAGCCTACCAAGTGTCTAAACATCATAATTTAGGGTTATTAATATATCCACACCAAATATATCACATGGGTCTCAATCAAATCACGAATTCTCACAAAAGTCTCACATACATGGTCAAAATCAAGAACAGGTAAATCCTAAGTTAATTCATGTCAATATTGTGTCATGAGGCAACTATGGTCAAGTTTTCACAATAGAGACAAAACCCATCAAGGAAAACACAAATAAGAGTCGTCTCTAGACCCAACTACACTATAGGTGGTATTTTTGACTTGTATCAAATAAATGAATTAGAGTACAAGTTACTTGCCTTAAATTGAAGATGAAAAACAATGAGATCCAAGAGTAGGAGCAAAACCCTCGAACGAAAATTCGCGAATCAACGAATCCAAGCAACTCGAGCGAGAATCTCCACACGAACAACTCGCACGATCCCACATGCGAATTCTTAAGCAATCGAGAGAGAGGCCAACAGACTGAGAGAGAGAGACGATGGATTGTGGTGCAAGAGGTCTGGTTTGGGGGTGCAATGAGTGGTTGGATGATGGTGGTGTAGGAGATGGTCAGGATGGACAAGGAGAGGGGAGATGCCGATCAGTGTAGGGGCTCGGGTGTGGGGTGTTGCCGGGGTTGAACACAAGCCGAGAAGAGGGAGGAGTGGGGGCTGTCGGCCTGGGGTTGCTGGCCAGGTTGGGGGCTCGGGTGTGCAGCTGGGAAGGAGAAGGAGAGAGAGCGGGGGCTAGGGTTTTAGATGTTAGGGTTAGGGTTTGTGTGAGGGGATGTAGGGTATATATATAAGGAGGAGAATAGGGTTAATGGGTATTTGGGTTGATGGGTTTATTAGGAGTATTAATAGGATTGACCCAATAAGACAAATGGGGATCAAATTGAATAGGGTTCAAACTAGGATTGGGTAATATGGCTGTGGTAATCAATTAGGGATCAAAATAATAGGATTAGAAATGGGGTAGAACACCAAATCACCAAGCGCACCCCAAAAAAAAACAAATAAAAAGAAGAGACAACAATAAAGAGCGAAACAACAACCAAGAAATCGGAAATAACTCGCAAAAATCAAAAATGAGAACAGAAAATGAAAAATATTGAAACAACTCAATATACGGTTCAGAAAAAATACGAGAGATAGTACAAATACACGAGAAAGAAAAATACACCAAAAATACGAAAAATAAAAAACATGGGTTACACCCACAGTTTCCATGCAGGACAAAGTGAATGAAAAAAACTAAGGAGGAATTGATGCTTAAAGAATTGTTCAAGTGTTGTTTTATTTCATTCATGTAATTAATGTAAATTTGCTTCCGTTGTTTAAATGTAACTTGATGTAATAAAGTTTTAAATTTTCTTGTAAAATTGTACGAAGAGAAGTGTAAAGATCCTGTGGAACTTTGAATTCGGTCTTATTTCGAATCCGGGGTGTTACAGAGTAGTATCAGAGCCACGCTTCCAAGTAGTACAAATTTATAAGGAACGACACCGTAGAGAGGACATTAGAGCATGTGTTGAGTCTAGAGATTTAAATGTAAGTCACTTACATTTGTGTTGCTCTATGATTTATGCTTCTTCTTCTCCTTTCTCTAAGATGGTGGACCACTTCGACCCAGCTGGCGGTGATGACTGGCACATAGTTGACGATGATTACTACCCAGAGCAAGCTGACTCCGACGAAAAAGATTCTGAAGATTTGGAGGAGGAATGGCTTGAGTCCCAAGAGATCACTCCACCTCCGAATTCATTTGATGATTCCTCTGACAAGGAAGCACCAGTTTTGAATAGTCGTATTGTGTCTCTTCAGAGGCAGGTGGAGACTCAGAGGGAGAGAGCAGAACTACTGCAGGCACAGTGTGTGAGGTGCAAGGAGGATATTGCAACTCTCAGTTATCGTGTTGGGGAACTCGAGAAGAGGAAAAACATGTACGATGTACTGAAGAAAGAAGTGGCAGAACTACGGGAAGAGCTTCGAGAAGCCAAGAGGAACCGTAGGAACTAGAATGTTGTATCTTCTTACTACTTTCATTTGATGTCAGAAATGTTTTAAATTCGAATGTATAAAGTTTGGAATTCAATTAAATGAAGAGTTGATTTAAATTCATGTTTTCTACTTCGAATTTAATGGATCTTTTGCATCAGAATATGGCTGGAAGAAGAGCTAGAAGCGGAGAAGGTCTAGACTTGGAAACTGAATTAGCAAGGTTTTATCACACTCAATACCGTTTCCATGAATCAGAACCAAGGGAGGGTGCCTGTGAATCCAGTACCCGAAACAATCAAACTCGTGGAATCATTCAAAAGGATGAAACCACCCATGTTTGAGGGGAAGTCAGACCCTGATGTGGCTGATAATTGGATCAGACAGGTCTAAACTATCTTCGAAGTCTTGGAGACTCCGGAGGGCAACAAGGTGAAGTTGGCTGCACTGCAGTTCGAGAAGGATGCGGCTGTGTGGTGGCAGTCGATGAAGCGGACGATGGGAGTTATTTTTCTTAGCTGGAAGAAATTCTTGGGGGAGTTCCGCAGTCATTATTTTCCATCAGACATCCAGGAGAAGAAGGCCATGGAATTTCTGGCACTGCAGCAGGGCGGTATGTCGGTCAGAGAGTATGAGACAAGGTTCACTCAACTCTCGAGGTATGCGACCGAACTGGTGACGGACGAGGCAAAGAAGGCTCGAAAATTCGAGCACCGATTAAGGCCAAGTCTGAGATCCAGGATGATACCCCTCGGTATCAGGAGGTTTGACAAGTTGGTCAAGTGCGCGACAGCCACTGAGGCAGATATGGAGCAGTTCCATGCTATTCAAAATCGAAGGAACAATTGGCAAGTTGGGAAGAGACCCGCCGTTTCCGAAAATGTCAGAGGACAGCTGTCGGCTCAAAGGTCTACTGGGGCTACGTCAGTTTATTCAACCGACGAACATTATACACTGCCATCCTCTCTATGCCGGAAATAGTATAACTCATTTTCCATATTTAACAAACACAAACTTATCACATATCAAACTAGAGGGACTACCCTATTGATGTCGTGTTGTGATTATGCACTTAGTCCTTAATGCAGTTATTTATGTTACATGACACAAATGCACACTTGTTCGGATTCTATGCATCCCATACTACATAGGTCCGAGGGCAAAGCCTCTTAATCGTTCTTCATCTTTGTAGGGTTCAATCCCTCGTCATGTCTTAATCTACTACTGTAACTACGGTGAGTATCCTAGATGATCTATGAGTACAAGCTCGTTACAGAAAACCTGGAGGGGAATCCCACGCCATGTCTTGACTCATCAAGCATGCATTCTGTGGCAATTCAGCCTCCTTCATGGCACACGATCCTCTTGCAGTCACCAAACATCCCACAAGCGTGGCTAAAGTCTGATCATTACTGAGTAGTGCCCACGCCATGTCTTGACTCATCAAGCATGCATTCTGTGGCTCACACCCACACCGTAAACTCTAGTTCTCATACTCGTGTTTTTCTCTATCTTTCATCACGTCTCCACTATGTACTAATCCTTAGTTTTTATTAGAATCATGAACAAAATCAAAGCTCTAGAGTTAGCCTCTCCACTAAACCGGACTTATTCATTCGTTCAAACATGACCAACCTTGGTCTTCCATTTCAAATTTCATTTCATTTCTTTCCAATTGCCGGGGGAGACTTGGCTACTCTTTTGTTTCAATTCCAATTCACAATTTCCAAAATTGAGCGTTTACAGCTCATAAGTTCATCTTCATAATCATAACAGATTTTCTTTTTCAATAGCATGATTTCTAATTTATTCATGAGTCCATAGCCACACATGGAATTCAATTAATCATTATATATTTCATCAATTATCAATTTCACATTAAAATCACATCACTAAATGAATATCCGCATTTCATAATTTTCACATTATTCTCCAATGAGAATAATTCACATCACATCACTACATATAATTTCTATCTTTCTTACACTTCTTTTCTAACATTTTATTTCAAGTCCTTTTTCAAAGTGTAACTTTCATAACATACAAGCGTAGGACATTTATTCTCAAAACATACTCCATTTCATGTAAATAATTTCCAAATTATTTTTCATAACTCCCCCATATTTTTAGAATAAAAAATATATTTTTTTCATAATTTTTCAATCAACAAAAACACCAAAAAAAATATTTTTTCCCAAAGTTTAATACTGGCCGAGCCCCAGATTCGAACCAGCAACCACCGAGAAGCAAACCGCACGCTCTGGCCACTAGGCCGAGTGTGCCAATCGATATAAAGGGGGTTGAGAGCTTAAAATGCTCTCGGCTGTAGTTATTTATTTTTTTTCAAAGAATACAAAAAAGTATGGTGCTAAGGGGATTCGAACCAGCGACTCGCCGACCCACTGTAGCGATTAAAATCATCCCGACCACTTGAGCTATGCGCTCATGTTGTCATATTTCACCCGTAGTCTAGTTAAATCTATCCTCTCTGTTTAGTAAACATTTCGATGTTCAACAATCTGTCATTTAATTTTGGCTTTACTAAAGTTGCTGTAAATGTCCAGATTGCATATTCCCAACATAAATTTTACTCCAGTATAATAAAAATAATTTTTTTTTTTTCAATAATTAACACATAATTTTCATATAATTAATTCGAATTATAAACTACCACCACCACATTTCTTTTTCAACATTTCTTATTAAGTTTAACAACCCTAATCTTTTTATTAGCAATCAATTCTCTGTTTTTAATCATTTCCCAAACATACAACCTATATCTTAATTTATCCATCACAACATTATCACAAAAAGTCCATTTAAGCACATAAAGTAATATTGCCAATCTACTAACTTTTGCATATAGTTCTCGATGTTAATAATGAAGTTTCCTTCATCAATCCATGGCTATAATCAATTTACTCACAACTTAAATTTAACGATAGAACCACATATAATTACATATCCACATTTCAATCAATCAATAAGCCATTTTCTAATCAAATATGTACTCTTATTAATCTTTTTCATGCATCATTCTTTCACTTCAAATCTAGCATGCTTCCTAATTAGAAATATAGAAAATGTACCCACCTTAATTGGAGAGACTACACTTAGCAACACCTCCTAAACCAATGTCCTTGCAAAAGAGCGATCCTCCTCCTTGATGCGCGCACACAAGCCTCCACAATGCCAACCGAGCCTCCTCTTAATGCCGACCTTCCTCCTTGTTGCAAGCACAAACCCCTCACAATCTCTCAATCTTTTACTCACTTGTATACTACTAAATAATGTATTTTAAACTATAGGTTTGGAGGAATAATTAGCACAAGAATACTAGGCAAAGGGGGGGGGGGGGGTATTTATACTAAAAGTTTAGGAAAATGGAAGGCTAGGATTAACTTAGGAGTTAGGATTAGAAGGCTAGGATTCAAGGAGGAGTTACAATAACCAACCATGATCAAGTAACCACCACCCATGACTCCACTCAAATTTTTCCTTTTCCCTCCAAAAGCTCCAAACCGGCCATGCTCATCATGTGCATTTTGCACGTGTACGTGCAATGCACGTGCATGCATCTTGGCACCATTTAAAAATTTGTACATTATATTTTTACATAAAAATAATCTTTAAAATGTATTCTACATTACAAGTTGTATTTAAAAATAAAATAGCTCATGGGCTTTAGTTTATGGGCCAAAATAATAATTATAAAAAGATAACCAATAAATTAGATTTGGCTTTTAAAAAGAAAGGCTTTTGTCTATTTGAAAAAGGGCTTTATACAAAAATAATTAAAGAGCACATATATAAATATCTATACTCATCATAATGAAAATAATTACCAAAATATTGCACGTGCACACTACGTGCAAAATAAATAATTTTCATTTAATGAAAATCGGGGCATTACAACACTCCCTCCTTAGAATAGTTCCGTCCCCGGAACTACAGTCAAGAGTGAGAAACAAAATACAACACTCATATCAAGCACGAGAAGAAAAATACAAAGATACAAAATACAAAATACAAATCAAGCAAAAAGCTCAGGATAATCCTTCAACATCCTCTCCTCAGACTCCCAAGTAGCCTCTTCAACCAAATGGTTTCTCCAGACTACCTTGACCATCGGTATCGTCTTATTCCTCAAGACTTTCTCTCGACGATCAACAATCTCAACAGGAGACTCGATGTAATTCGGATCCAACTGCAAACCTTCCGGCACTTCAGGCAAATGATGACTCGGATCTGGAATATAACCTCGACATTGTGCACCTGAGATAACTCTTCCGGTAACTCAAGCCGGTAAGCAGTTTTTCCGATCCTTTTCAATATCTTGTACGGGCCTATAAACCTCGGGGCTAATTTCCCGCCTTTGCTAAATCGAATCACACCTTTACTGGGCGATACTTTCAGAAAGACGAAGTCACCGACCTCAAATTCAAGGTCCCTTATCCGGTTGTCTGCATAGCTTTTCTACCTGCTCTGAGCCTCTACCAACCTTTTCCTAATCAGATCAATCTTCTCAGAGGTTTGCTGCACAAGCTCAGGACCAAACAACTGACGCTCCCCAACTTCAAACCAACAAACAGGTGTCCTGTACTTCCTGCCATACAAAGCTTCGTACGGCGCCATCCCAATGCTAGCCTGAAAACTGTTGTTGTAGGCAAACTCTACCAAAGGTAAATGCCTTTCCCAACTGCCTCCAAAGTCTAGTACACAACACCGAAGCATATCCTCAGGAATACGGTTGACTCTCTCGGTCTGCCCATCGGTTTGCAGATGAAAAGCAGTGCTGAAATCCGTCTTGGTACCCAAAGCTGTCTGAAGACTCCTCTAGAAATGCAAAGTAAACCGCGCATCTCGATCAGACACAATAGTTGACGGAACATCATGAAGCCGGACGATCTCGCCAATATACAACTCAGCTAACTTGTCCATCGAAGCAGTAAGTTTCATCGCCAAAAAGTGAGCGGACTTGGTTAGTCGATCGACTATAACCCAAATCACATCATTGCCTTTAGGACTCTTAGGCAATCCCGTAATGAAATCCATACTAATGTTATCCTACTTCCATTCCGGAATAGGTAACGGTTGTAATAGACCTCTGGGTCTCTGATTCTCGGCTTTGACTTGCTGACAAACCTCACACTTTGCCACAAATTCAGCCACATCCCGCTTCAAACCTGACCACCAGAAATGCGGTTTGATGTCTCTGTACATCTTAGTACGTCAAGGATGTACCAACAAAAGAGTAGCATGCGCCTCCTGAAGAATACTCTCTTTCAGGTCCGCCTGATTCGGAACACATAGCCTCTCTCCAAACCACAGCACTCCATCCCTGATTTGAAATCCGGGCAACCGGCCAGCACTAACATGCTCCTTCAACTCCAAGATATCAGCATCAATCTCCTGACTTGCAATGATCCTTGCATTCAAAGTAGGCTGAAGCCTCAACTGAGCTAAAGATGCTCCCAATCCTTGCAAGACAACTTCAATACCTGCTCGATCCAATTCTTCAATCAGATGCTTCTGAGTTGTAATCAAACTGGATAAACTGCTCTTGCGACTAAGTGCATCAGCAACAACATTAGCTTTCCCAGGATGATACTTGATCTCAGGTCGCATGTCCTCAAGCACTTCCAACCATCTCCGCTGCCTCAGATTCAGATCCTTCTGCTGATATATGTACTTCAAACTCTTGTGATCCATGTACATATTCAATTTCTCACCATATACGTAGTGTCTCCATTGCTTCAGGGCAAAGATAATCGCAGCCAACTCCAGATCATGAGTCGGGTAATTCTTCTCATGCGGTCGTAGTTGCCTAGACCCATAAGCGATTACTCTTCCCTCTTGCATTAAGACACAACCAAGCCCACGATGTGAAGCATCGCTGTAAACATCATACTCAACACCTGCTCTAGGCAAAGCCAAAATAGGTGCAGTAGTCAGCTTCTCTTTCAACTCCTGAAAGCTTGCCTCACATTGCTCAGTCCACTTGAAGTTCACATTCTTCTTGGTCAGACTAGTAAGCGGAACGGCTAACTGAGCATAACCCTGAATGAATCTCCTGTAGTATCCAGTCATTCCAAGAAAACTTCTGACTTCCTTTCCTGTAGTAGGCCTAGCCCAATCTCTCACTGCCTCTATCTTCTGAGGGTCAGTTGCCACTCCCTCCCTAGAAAGGATGTGACCTAGGAATGCCACTTCAAATTTCCAGAAATCACACTTGGATAGCTTGGCATACAACTCCTGCTCTTCCAGCTTCTTCAAAACTGCTGCTAGATGCTCGGTGTGCTCCTCTTCTGACTTGGAGTACACGGGGATATCGTCGATAAACACCACAACGAAAGAATCAATGAACGGCCTCGGAACTCTGTTCATCAAATCCATGAAGATTGCGGGTGCATTCGTCACTCCAAATGGCATAACTAAGAATTCGTAATGCCCATGTCGAGTTCTAAATGCAGTTTTGTGCACATCTTCAGCTTTCACTCGAACTTGGTGATATCCTGATCGAAAATCTATTTTGGAGAAAACAGCTGTTCCTTGCAGACGATCGAACAAGTCATCAATTCGGGGAATAGGATACTTATTCTGAACAGTGACCTTATTCAGCTCTCGGTAATCGATGCACATTCTCATCGATCCATCCTTCTTCTTTACCAAAAGCACTGGTGCTCCCCAAGGTGAAGCACTAGGTTGAATAAAGCCTTTCTCCAACAGTTCCTCAATTTGCCGCTTCACCTCATCCTGTTTCACTGGAGCCATCCTATACGGTGCCTTAGAAATGGGTGCACTCCCTGGTTAAACAGTGATGCTGAACTCCACATCACGAGGTGGAGGTAACCCAGGAAAATCATCCAAGAACACAGTCGGATAGTCCCGAACCACAGGAATCCCTTGCACTTCCACAGGAATCTCTTCCTTGCGGATAGCTGCCACCAGCCTAGAACACTTCTTCTTCCCTTAGAAAGTGACTTCAGGTCCACCTGGAGCCTTCACTGTTACCGTCTTGGTCTTGCACTCGATGCTTACACTGTACACCGACATCCAATCAATGCCAATGATAACATCGACTCCCAAGATAGTCAGCTCGATCAGATCAATTCCGAAGATTGTGTCCCCAATCACAATCTCGCAATCCGCATAGTACCGATCAGTGGTTAAAGTTTCCCCTGATGGAGTAGCTACTGCTAAGATTTTGCCTGGAAAAATCTTCGGTTCAACTCCCAACACTTTAGCAAATTTAGGAGACACAAAAGTATGAGAGGATCCAGTATCGAACAACACAATAGCTTTCATTCCATTCAAATTCTGATGCAAAAGATCCATTAAATTCGAAATATGAAACATGAACTTTCAAGTCAATATTTCCATTTCATTGAATTTTAAACTTTATACATTCGAATTGAAAACATTTCTTGACATCAGAATGAAAATAGTAGAAGCTACAACAGTCTAACTCCTACTGTTCCTCTTCGCTTCTCGAAGTTCTCCCCGTAGTTTATCAACTTCTTCCTTCAGCACATCGGTCAGATTCTTCCTCTTCTCGAGTTCCCATACCCGATGACTGAGAACTGCAAAGTCGTCCTTACGCTTTGCCAATTGAGTCTCCAATAATCCGACTCTCTCTCGCAGTGTTTCTACCTGCCTCTGAAGAGATATCACAAGATCATTTGGAACTGGTTCTTCTTCTTCGTCAGAAGAGTCATTAGATGAATCCGGAGGTGGGGTGATCTCTCGGGATTCAGGCCATTCTTCTCCGTCAAAATCTGCTTGCCCTGGGTAGTACTCTTCCTCGGAATCTGCTTGTCCAGGAAGGTACTCTTCCTCGATGATATGCCAGTCGTCGTCTCCAGCAGGGTCGAAGTGATCAGCCATCTTAGAAATAGAGAGGAAGAAGCATAAGTCATAGAGCAACACAAATGTAAGTCACTTACATTTAAATCTCTAGACTCAAACACACACTCTAATGTCCACTTCTAGGGTGTCGTTCCTTATAAATTTGTACAAGTGTGAAGCGTGCCTCTGATACCACTATGTAACGCCCCGAATTCCAAAATACACTGAATTCGAGATTCCACATGATCTTTACACTTCATTTAGTACAATTTTACAAGTAATTTAAAAACTTTTCACTTTACATCAGAGTTTACATGAAACTTTACACTTTACATTGCACAGCGGAAGTAAATTTACAACATTTAAATAAATGTACAACAACATTTAATGATCTTTAGGCATCTGTTCCTCTTTAATCCTTATCATGTCATTTACCCTACATACAAAACTGTGGCTACGTCAGTTTATTCAACCGACAAACATTATACACGGCCATCCTCTCTATGCCGGAAATAGTATAACTCATTTTCCATATTTAACAAACACAAACTTATCACATATCAAACTAGAGGGACTACCCTATTGATGTCGTGTTGTGATTGTGCACTTAGTCCTTAATACAGTTATTTATGTTACATGACACAAATGCACACTTGTTCGGATTCTATGCATCCCATACTACATAGGTCCGAGGGCAAGCCTCTTAATCGTTCTTCATCTTTGTAGGGTTCAATCCCTCGTCATGTCTTAATCTACTATTGTAACTATGGTGAGTATCCTAGATGATCTATGAGTACAAGCTCGTTACAGAAAACCTGGAGGGGAATTCCACGCCATGTCTTGACTCATCAAGCATGCATTCTGTGGCAATTCAGCCTCCTTCATGGCACACGATCCTCTTGCAGTCACCAAACATCCCACAAGCGTGGCTAAAGTCCGATCATTACTGAGTAGTGCCCACGCCATGTCTTGACTCATCAAGCATGAATTCTGTGGCTCACACCCGCACCGTAAACTCTAGTTCTCATACTCGTGTTTTTCTCTCACTTTCATCACGTTTCCACTATGTACTAATCCTTAGTTTTTATTAGAATCATGAACAAAATCAAAGCTCTAGAGTTAGCCTCTCCACTAAACCGGATTTATTCATTCCTTCAAACATGACCAACCTTGGTCTTCCATTTCAAATTTCATTTCATTTCTTTCCAATTGCCGGGGAAGACTTAGCTACTCTTTTGTTTCAATTCCAATTCACAATTTCCAAAATTGAGCGTTTACAGCTCATAAGTTCATCTTCATAATCATAACAGATTTTCTTTTTCAATAGCATGATTTCTAATTTATTCATGAGTCCATAGCCACACATGGAATTCAATTAATCATTATATATTTCATCAATTATCAATTTCACATTAAAATCACATCACTAAATGAATATTCGGATTTCATAATTTTCACATTATTATCCAATGAGAATAATTCACATCACATCACTACATATAATTTCTATCTTTCTTACACTTCTTTTCTAACATTTTATTTCAAGTCCTTTTTCAAAGTGTAACTTTCATAACATACAAGCATAGGACATTTATTCTCAAAACATACTCCATTTCATGTAAATAATTCCCAAATTATTTTTCATAACTCCCCCGTATTTTTAGAATAAAAAATTTTTTTTTTTCATAATTTTTCAATCAACAAAAACACCAAAAAAAATATTTTTTCCCAAAGTTTAATACTGGCAGAGCCCCAGATTCGAACCAGCAACCACCGAGAAGCAAACCGCACGCTCTGGCCACTAGGCCGAGTGTGCCAATCGATATAAAGGGGGTTGAGAGCTTAAAATGCTCTCGGCTGTAGTTATTTATTTTTTTTCAAAGAATACAAAAAAGTATGGTGCTAAGGGGATTCGAACCAGCGACTCGCCGACCCACTGTAGCGATTAAAATCATCCCGACCACTTGAGCTATGCGCTCATGTTGTCATATTTCACCCGTAGTCTAGTTAAATCTATCCTCTCTGTTTAGTAAACATTTCGATGTTCAACAATCTCTCATTTAATTTTGCCTTTACTAAAGTTGCTGTAAATGTCCAGACTGGCTATTCCCAACATAAATTTTACTCCAGTATAATAAAAATAATTTTTTTTTTCAATAATTAACACATAATTTTCATATAATTAATTCAAATTATAAACTACCACCACCACATTTCTTTTTCGACATTTCTTATTAAGTTTAACAACCCTAATCTTTTTATTAACAATCAATTCTCTGTTTTTAATCATTTCACAAACATACAACCTATATCTTAATTTATCCATCACAACATTATCACAAAAAGTCCATTTAAGCACATAATGTAATATTGTCAATCTACTAACTTTTGCATATAGTTCTCGATGTTAATAATGAAGTTTCCTTCATCAATCCATGGCTATAATCAATTTACTCACAACTTAAATTTAACGATAGAACCACATATAATTACATATCCACATTTCAATCAATCAATAAGCCATTTTCTAATTAAATGTGTACTCTTATTAATCTTTTTCATGCATCATTCTTTCACTTCAAATCTAGCATGCTTCCTAATTAGAAATATAGAAAATTTACCCACCTTAATTGGAGAGACTACACTTAGCAACACCTCCTAAACCAATGTCCTTGCAAAAGAGCGATCCTCCTCCTTGATGCGCGCACACAAGCCTCCACAATGCCAACCGAGCCTCCTCTTAATGCCGGCCTTCCTCCTTGTTGCAAGCACAAACCCCTCACAATCTCTCAATCTTTTACTCACTTGTATACTACTAAATAATGTATTTTAAACTATAGGTTTGGAGGAATAATTAGCACAAGAATACTGGGCAGGGGGGAGGGGGGTATTTATACTAAAAGTTTAGGAAAATGGAAGGCTAGGATTAACTTAGGAGTTAGGATTAGAAGGCTAGGATTCAAGGAGTTACAATAACCAACCATGATCAAGTAACCACCACCCATGACTCCACTCAAATTTTTCCTTTTCCCTCCAAAAGCTCCAAACCGGCCATGCTCATCATGTGCATTTTGCACGTGTACGTGCAATGCACGTGCATGCATCTTCGCACCATTTAAAAATTTGTACATTATATTTTTACATAAAAATAATCTTTAAAATGTATTCTACATTACAAGTTGTATTTAAAAATAAAATAGCTCATGGGCTTTAGTTTATGGGCCAAAATAATAATTATAAAAAGATAACCAATAAATTAGATTTGGCTTTTAAAAAGAAAGGTTTTTGTCTATTTGAAAAAGGGCTTTATACAAAAATAATTAAAGAGCACATATATAAATATCTATACTCATCATAATGAAAATAATTACCAAAATATTGCACGTGCACACTATGTGCAAAATAAATAATTTTCATTAAATGAATATCGGGGCATTACACTAAGATGCAAGATGTCGTCCGTAAGGGACCAACTCAGCAAACGGGGAGGAAGTCATACCAGCAAGGGCGAGTATTTGCCTTAACTGAAGCTGATGCTAATGAAGTGGATCACGTCATCACTGGTACGAGGGAGGATGTTTAGAAGTATTTTCTATTGTTCTCTTTTCCCCCTTTATTTAGTAAACTGTTATGTAACGAGTGTGTGTTATGTAACAGGAGAACTTTATTTGAATGGAAAGAAAACTATTGTTTTGTTTGGTACTGGATCCTCCCACACTTTTGTATCACCTAAGTTTGCTAAAGTTTTGGGAGTTGAACCGAAAGTCTTTCCAAGCAAGGTCTTAGCAGTAGTTACTCCATCAGGGGAGATTTTAACCACTGATCGATACTATGCGGACTGCGAGATCATGATTGGGGACAGAATTTTTGTGATTGATCTGATCGAGCTGAATGTCTTGGGAGTCAATGTTATCATTAGCATTGATTGGATGTCGGTGTACAGTGCAAATATCGAGTGCAAGACCAAGGAAGTAACAGTGAAGGCTCCAGGTGGTCCTGAAGTCACTTTCCAAGGGAAGAAGAGATGTTCAGGTTTGGTTGTAGCCATCAGCAAGAGGAATGTTCCTGTGGAGGTGCAGCAAATTCCAGTGGTTCGGGATTATCCGACCGTATTCTTGGAAGATTTGCCCGGGTTACCCTCGTATCGTGATGTAGAGTTCAGCATCACTATTCAGCTAGGGAGTGCACCCATTTCCAAGGCACCGTATAGGATGGCGCCTGTGGAACAGGATGAGATCAAACGGCAGATTGATGAACTGTTGGAGAAAGGCTTTGTTCAACCGAGTGCGTCGCCTTAGGGAGCACCGGTGCTGTTGGTAAAGAAGAAGAATGTTTCGATGAGGATGTGCATCAATTACCGAGGGCTGAATAAGGTCACTGTTCAGAACAAATATCTGCTTCCACAAATTGATGACTTGTTCGATCGTCTACAAGGAGCAGTTGTTTTCTCCAAAATAGATCTTCGATCAGGATACCATCAGGTTCGAGTGAAGACTGAAGATGTGCATGAGACTGCATTCAGAACTCGACACGGGCATTACGAATTCTTAGTTATGCCATTTGGAGTGACGAATGCACCTGCAATCTTCATGGACATGATGAACAGAGATTTGAGGCTGTTTATTGATTCTTTCATCGTGGTATTTATCGACGATATCCTTGTGTACTCCAAGTCGGAGGATGAGTACACTGAGCATCTGGCAGCAGTTTTGATGAAGCTCCAGGAGCATGAGTTGTATGCCAAGTTGTCCAAGTACGATTTCTGAAAATCTGAAGTGGCATTCCTAGGTCACGTCCTTTCTAAGGAGGGATTGGCAAATGATCCTCAGAAGATAGAGGCAATGAGAGATTGGACAAGGCTTACTACAGTGAAGGAAATCAGGAGTTTCCTTGGGTTAACTGGATACTACAGGAGGTTCATTCAGGGCTATGCTCAGATAGACATGCCGCTCACTGGTCTGACTAAGAAGAATGCAAGCTTCAAGTAGACCGAACAGTGCGAGGCAAGCTTTCAGGAGTTGAAAGAGAAGCTGACTACTGCTCCTATTTTAGCTTTGCCTAGAGCAGGTGTTGAGTATGATGTCTACAGCGATGCTTCACATCGTGAGCTTGGTTGTGTCTTAATGTAAGAAGGGAAAGTGGTCGCTTATGGGTCTAGGCAACTACGACGGTATGAAAAGAATTATCCGACTCATGATCTAGAGTTGGCTGCGATTATCTTTTCCTTAAAGCAATGAAGACATTACGTGTATAGTGAGAAGCTGAACATGTACACGGACCACAAAAACTTGAAATACATCTATCAGCAGAAGGATCTGAATCTGAGGTAACGGAGATGGCTGGAAGTAATTGAGGACATTCATCCAGAGATTAAGTACCATCCTAGGAAGGCTAATGTTGTTGCTGATGCACTTAGCCGCAAGAGCAGTCTAGCTAGTTTGATTACAACTCAGAGGCATCTTGCAGTGGAGTTGGATCGGGCTGGTATTGAAGTTGTTCTACAAGGCTTGGGATCATCTTTAACTCAGTTGAGGCTCCAACCAATGCTGAATGAAAGGATTATCGCAAGTCAGAAGAAAGATGCAGAGATTCAAAAGATGAAGGAGCAGGTTGGTGCTGGCAGGTTGTTAGAGTTTCAGATCAGGGATGAAGTGTTGTGGTTTGGAGAGAGGCTATGTAATCTGGATTGAGCAGAATTGCGGGAGAGTATTCTTCAGGAGGCACATGCTATTCTTTTGCCTATACATCCTGGGAGTACCAAGATGTATAAGGACATTAAGCAACATTTCTGGTGGTCAGGTTTGAAGCGGGATGTGGCCGAGTTTGTGACGAACTGTGAGATCTGTCAGCAGGTCAAAGCCGAGAATTAGAAGCCCGGAGGTTTATTGCAACTGTTACCTATTCCGAAATGGAAGTGGGATAACATCAGCATGGATTTCATCACAGGTTTTCCCAAGAGTTCAAAGGGCAATGATGCGATTTAGGTCATAGTCGATCGACTAACCAAGTCCGCTCACTTCTTGGCGATGAAACTCACTTCGTCTATGGACAAGTTGGCCGAGCCGTATGTTGGGGAGATCGTCAGGCTTCATGGTGTTCAGTTAACCATTGTGTTTGATCAAGATGCTCGGTTTACTTTGCATTTCTAGAGGAGTCTTCAGACAGCTCTGGGTACCAAGACGGATTTCAGCACTACTTTTCATCCTCAGACCGATGGGCAGACCGAGAGAGTCAACCGTATTCTTGAGGATATGCTTCGGTGTTGTGTTCTAGATTTTGGAGGTAGTTGGGAAAGGCATCTAGCTCTGGTAGAGTTTGCCTACAACAATAGTTTTCAGACTAGTATTGAGTTGGCGCTGTACGAAGCTCTATATGGCAGAAAGTGCAGAACATCTGTTTGTTGGTTTGAAGTTGGAGATCGGCAGATGTTTGGACCTGAGACTGTGCAGCAGACCTCTGAAAAGATCGATCTGATCAGGAAGAGGTTAGTGGATGCTCAGAGTAGGCAGAAGAGCTATGCAGACAACCGGAGGAGGGAAGTTGAGATTGATGTTGGTGACTTTGTCTTTCTGAAGGTTTCACCTAGCAAGGGTGTGATTCGCTTCGGCAGAGGTGGGAAGTTAGCCCCAATGTTCATAGACCCGTACAAGATATTGAAGCGGATTGGGAAAACTACTTACCAGTTGTAGTTACCAGAAGAGTTGTCTCAGGTGCACAATGTCTTCCATATGTCTATACTGAAAGGTTATATTCCATATCTGAGTCATCATTTGCCCGAAGTGCCGAAGGGTTTGCAGTTGGATCTGAGTTACATTGAGCTTCCGATTGAGATTGTCGATCGTCGAGTGTAACCCCTGTTTTCCCAAAAATGTATTTTTGTGTATTCTATGTATTTAAAAAAATTTGCAAATTATTTTTTCGGTTTTCAAATTCTTTTGTCAATATGTATTCTTGACTCTTCTATTAAAATCTTTTTTTTATCAATAATTTTATTTATTTTCGGTTATTATTAATATTATTATTATTATGTTTATGTTTATGATTATTGTTATTACTGTTATTAGTATTATTACTTTGATTGCTTATTTAAAAATCTAGTTCTATTTATGAATTATATTTGTAGTTATTTCACATAAATTCTATGTTACAATACAAATTATATTTTGTTGAAAATCTCTATTTTATTGGTTATTTTATCTCTTTTGGATTTTAAACCCTATTGGATATTTCCCCTAACCCATTACCAATACTCAAACCCAATACCCATTTATTTAAAACCCTATTCTACCCAGACCTGTTAAGCTATCCCCAAACCGTAACCCACTTTCACCCTATATATGTTTACCCTGCTTTTTCCCCTAACCCTAAAAGCCTGTTCATCTTCTTCACTAAAATACAATCGCCTATACCCAGTGTTTCATTAACATGTTCATCTACCCAACCCTAGACGCCTTCACACTTCGTCCCTTACCTCCAAGAAACCCATCTCCTTACCAGATCATTATCCCGACCTTCTACTCCTGTCCTCTACCCATGCACCGTTCACCCTCATCCCCTCTCCCGACTTTCTTCTAATCCCCCTGCCTGGCTCCTGTACTGCACCGCACGCCAGACCGCAGCCACCGCCATGGCCGCCCTCTCATTCCCCTGTGCTCTGCCTACCCTTGCACTGCCTCATCGTCTCCCTCCTCTCCGCCCTATCCCCCGCTCCTCCCGAGCACTGATGACACAACCACCTCCCTTCTTCCCCGTCTACAGTGCCAGCAACAATAGGCAGTAGTGACCTCCTGCGTCGCGCCCACCACTGCGACCTCCCCCCACCTGCAGCAGCCCCCGTGCTCCCTGTGCAGCGCCGCCGAATTCGTTGTGTGCTGTCTCTCCGATGCACGGCAGCAGTGGCTAGTCGCACCCGTCTGTCGTCTCGCCGTTGTCCCACTTTGCTCGCCTCACCCCCTGGCCGTTGCTTCTCTTCCCTGACATCCGACTGCAGCAACCGTAGTGCGCCAGCCCCCTATGAGCACTCCTCCCGATGCCAACTTTCGTCCTCTGCCTTGCCGGTGCTGCCCCTCGGTGCCGTCCATCGACAGCCAGAGCCTTTGATGTTGCTGTTGTGCATGTGCTGTGATGGTGGTTCTTGACCAAGTGGATCTCGGCCACCCGATCTTCTTGATCATCGTGATCATCATGTCCCCTTGGTTTTGAATGTGAGCCGTTGATCTCATCATGATCATCATGTCCCGTTGATTGATTGATTGATTGATTCCTAGCTGCCCGTTGATTTGATCTTGATCATCACCATCGGGGTGATCTTGGCCGTCCATTGGATCTTGATCATCATGCTTGATTGGTTGTGGGCCGTCGATCTCCTCTTGACCATCCGATTAGATCCTAGCCGTCCGATCTCTCTTGATTGTCACGATCATAATGATCATCAACTTCCTTTGATCGTAGTAGTTTGATCGATTGATCGGATCTTCATCATTATCTTCTTCATCGGGAAAATCTGACCGTCCGATCTGATTCGATCATCTTGATCTTGATCTTCGATCTCAGCCATCCGATTGTGTTCGTGATCTCGATCGTCTTCATCTTATTCGTGATCGTGTGTTCGTGATTGGTTCGTGATCCGTTCGTTGTGTTTGTGTTCGTGCCCCCGGAATCTGTTCCCGTTATTCTTGCTTGGAGTCGTTTTCGTCGTCAGTTAAGGCAAGTAACTTGTACTCAATGATACAAGTTATAAATACCGCTAGTAGTGTAGTTGGGTTCTAAAGACAACTCGTGTGTGATGTATTTTTGATGAGTATTGTCTCTATAATGCTATTGACCATAGTTGCCTCACGACACAAATTTGACATAAAACAATTTAGGTTTTGACCGTTCTTGATGTGATTATATTGTGGGATAATTTTGAGAAATCGTGTGTTTGTTTGGATCCCTGTGATATACTTGTTGTGAACATGCTATATACCCCATTTCATGTTATTTGGACACTTAGTAGACTCTATAACATGTTTGGTTGTGTTTGGAACGAGTTTCGTATGTTGTATGTTGATTTGTTGTTAAAAGAAAAATCTGTATTCTGTCGATGATAATTTTTTATTGCTATTTTAGACCATATTAAGGTTAGTATCTTAACTTCAGTATTAAACATAATTTTTAGAGAAATCCGTCTTCTTTCCAAACTTTCTTACATTGATCGATTTCGTTTTCGTATGTGTGAGATACGATTGTTTTACTACAGAGGTGTATTATATTTTCATATTTCGTTTCTTGATGATTTCGATGAGTAAACTATTTTGATACTAGTGCTATACATATTATTTTGATCTGAAATTTTGGTCATTATTTCTACACTTAATTAGGGATTACCCAGAATTTTGGTGGATTTTATTAATGACTTTTATGACCGATTTCCTGCTTGTTTACAAAAGCTATACTTGCAGGATTTTGCTCGCTGTTCTGTAAAGAAGTGTATTTTCACCCTAATTCCTTTTACTGTATGAAAAATATTTATGAAATATGAAAGTTAGAATATTTTGTCTATTTTCATCTTCCTTTGGCGGATTTGGATTTCGTTTCATGGTTTGCGAGATATTACAGTTTTCGTACGGCAGTGTTGGGAATTCCAGATTTGCCAAACTATCGTTCCTTGATGTTTTGTAAATTATTTGGCTAAACTAATCTTACTAGAAAATTATGAAACTTTATATGATGATACTAGACATATAGAGGAATAACCCAGATTTTTTTCTGAATTTATTTGAGGTGTTTTGATGCTGTTTTCCTGACTGTGAATTCAATTTATTGATTTCTGGCTGAACGTATTTTTTGGATTCAAATCAGTTTTGAGCTATGTTTTTCTAAAACACTATATGACTTATTTATACCCGCTGGATTCTTTTGGAAGTCTATTTTCCAGATTCTTCGACGAATTCAGGTTTCGATATTTGTGGTAATGGAAATCGCTGTTTTAGTACTGTACTGTTGTGCTGCCCTGAATTAGGAAGTACTCTATTTTGTTCTGTTATGTGACTATCTTACCATCTGTGCATGCTCATCTGTTATTCTGAACTTGTGGGTCGTTATATCATGCTAAATTTATTCTGTTTCATGTACATACACATCTGTCTGATAATAATTATAAAATGATCAAGCCGGGATTTATGAAAAAGATCTAGTAGTGGGAAAGCATAGAAATGTGTACTTAGAAGAGGGCCCGTGTTTCCCATATAATTATCTGTTATCTGTTATCTGTTATCTGACCTTGTCTACATTACTTCCTATAGGAAGGTGTGGGAAAGAAGATAACCACTAGGTTCTATCTGTCTGTCTGAATCTGTTACCTAACCCTGTCTATATTACTTCCTATAGAAAGGTGTGGGGAAGAAGAGAACCACTAGGTTCTATCTATCTGTCTGGATCTGTTATCTGATATCTGTCTGAACCCTGAGTACATGGCCCTATATGATCCCCTACGAAATCTACAAATGTAACTATTTTGAATGTAGCAACCATGTGATAAAAGGATGGCACATGAAGTGCTACCTAGTTAGTAATTAATACAAGACTTATAAAAATCTGAATCTAACATCTGTATCTTTATCTGAATCTGAATCTGTTATCTATATCTGCTATCCGGCTATTTGTTATCTGATTATCTGTTATCTGTCTGACATTATCACTTGACATCATTATTGGACACTATCTGTATATCTGTCTGCATGCTATTTGACTTTTAACACTTGACACATGTTAGTATACCATGCTAGTTGATTCTACTATACCATGTTATATTTGTTTCTGCCATTATTTTAGATTTGTTAGTTTTCCATGTACTTGTATCCAGCATTACAAACGGCCCATAACTTGCATTAACGAGAATCTTGTTTCTTTTTCTTTCTTCCTGCAATTTGTCAAATTGCAGATTTTGGTGATCAGCTGCCCGATGGAGTATGTGATCTAAAGTTCTAGTTGGCTGGAGCTTTTGCTATCTTCATTTATTTCCTGTTGCTCATTTTGAACAATGTATATGTTACTTGGATTCTTTGTGTTTGGGCAGTATGGCCCAGGATTTTTGACTTGTTCAGATCTGATTTATTTGAGATTAATACATTTTGTTTCAAGTAAATTCTGTTGGTATATTGATTCGATTATGCATGTGTGGTTGATTCTCTTGCTTCCGACTCTAATTATTTTGTGAGATGTTGTAAAGATTCCTGAACAGTTTATAGATGATGAAAATCATTCGCTGGGCCAATGATACGTGATCATATTCCGTATTTTTGGGAAGCGGGGCGTGACATCGGGAGAAAGTCTTGAGGAATAAGACAATACTGATGGTCAAAGTAGTCTGGAGAAACCAGTTGGTTGAAGAGGCTACTTGGGAATCTGAGGAGAGGATGATGAAGGATCATCGTGAGCTCTTTGCTTGATTTGTATCTTCTTTTCTTTTCCTTTTTTTGTGTTCTGTTTTCTCACTCTTTAAATGTAGTTCTGGGGACGGAACTATTCTAAGGAGGGAGTGTTGTAATATCCTAGATTTTTATTTATAATTAATTGAAGAGTTATTGATTTTACGTGTTTTTTACGTATAAATTCTTGTACATTTACCCTTAAAATTATTTCTTTTATAACACGAACAAATGATCATTTTAAATTCTTCTTTTAATTTCTAAAAGCCTATTTTGAAAAGTCTAAGGCCTATTTTTCTAATTTAAGCCCATCCAAATTAATTAAATATTTTATTAATAACCCATGAGTCTAAGGCCCACTATTTTGAAGCCCACTAATTAAATTACCTATTAATTGTTATAACATGTAGTGTAGACACATTTAGTAGACAATAAATTAATTGATCTTGTACAACAATTAATAGGGGGTACTATAGGAGACACGTGCATTGCACTAGCACGTGTCTAGTAAGCATGGGGAGTGTGGCCGGATGGGAGCAAGAGAGATGGAGAGAGTGGTGTAATGGATGGGGTGGTTATGTGATCATGGGTAGTTGCTAAAACTCCCTAACACATCCTAGCCTTCTATTCTTAACCATTTGATCTAATCCTAGCCATCTCTTTTTCTCTCAAAAAGGTATAAATACACCCTCACCCTTCTCTTGTAGTACATTAGGAATTTGAAAGAAAGAAAGAAAAGAATTAGAGTGAGAAAAAGATTAAGAGTATTTGTGGATTAAAAGAGTGATAGTCTTTGTGTGTGTGCGCTCATCCAAGGAGGTGGCCAGCCTACTTCAAGAAGCAAGAGAGAGAGCTTGGGTTCCATACAAGCAAGGAGGAGGAGGCGCGTTGGAGGCACAAACTAGGAAGAGAATGATCCATTCGTTCATTCTAGGAGATTTCTAGGGGTTTTCTATTTGTTTTTCTCCAATAGGTGGGCAATTTTCTCAAACTTCTAATTTGTTTTTTTTTTTAGGTTAAAGGTGGAATAACGCCAAACTTCTAATTTGTTACCATGCTAGGTTTGTATTGTGATCATGTTATAGTAAATAAGAGAACATTGCTTTATGATTACTTACCATGATTAAGGAGAAAGTGAACCCATGTGGAATTGCATAAAATCATTAGAAAAATTGATTGAATGATGTGAATAGAAATGTTGTCATGATAACTCGATAATGCATTAGTATGCTAATTAAGAAAGTTTGAATCTCTATATTAAGATGTTCTTGTATGTGGGAAAATTGCAATGTGAAGAAATGTGTTTATGAATGAATTGAGAATTATGGAAAACTTTCATGCTATGAAAGGAGAACTGACTAATAAATTATACATGTTTATTGTTTTTGAGATTAGGATTAAAAATCCCAAATTTTGCATGTTTGTTTTGTTGGAAAAAGAAACGAACATTTTATGAATTATGACTAACTTATTTAAAAGAATAGATTTTTAGTAATAAAGAGAAAAAGTAATTTTGTGGAAACTTCGATTATGAATAGAGCAAAAATTGTGATTTTGTTATCAAATGTCAAAAATATATCCATGATCTACTTTAAATTGCAACGTGGTGCAATCGACAGTCGACCGAACTAGAGTCGACAGTCGCCTGTCAGGTAATAAATTTCAAATTTTAGTTGCAGAACAGTCGACCAACGATATTTTGACAGTCGACTGCCCTGATCATTGGTTTCCAAGTTTTAAATCGTGACATAACAGTCGACCTACTATATTTTAACAGTCGACTGTCCTGACTATTTGGGTTTTAAGTTTTAAATGTCTTTAGATAAAGAAAAATAAATGTATTGTTTAAAAGAGTTTTTGAAAAGAGATTTTGATAATGGGAAAATCGAAAGTGTGAATTTTAGATTTAGTATTGATAAAATGAGAATAAGAGAATTATGTGGAAAGAATGAATTATGAATGTGACAAATGAATTAATTCTATGCATGAAATTGTAGATGAAAGTGAAATCAAATATCATGATGAATTATGAAAGATCTTATGAATATGAATACACAAATGTTATGAACATAAAATGGAATTGAAAGCTAGAGGGTAGCTAAGCCTTATACCGGCATCGAAAGAGTATTTTTTAGATGAGATATTGGAAAGAAAAGATCAAGTTTGGGTCGTATTGTTGAATTGATGGTTAAGTCCGGTATAGAGGAAGTGCTAACTCTAGGGGATTGATTTTATTCATGATTCAAATAAATTAAGGACTAGATAGATACATAGTGGAGATGTGACGAAAGTAGGAGAAAAACACGAGTATGAGGGCCATCGGATTGGCAGTGTGAGAGTGATTCATAGACTGCCTGCTTGATGCGTCATGTCATGGCATGAGCACTACTCCGGAATTATCATCTCGGTAGCGACGCTTGTGGGGTGTTTGGTGACTATGGGTGGTGTCATCGTTCCATGTTGGAGGTTGAATTTTCATAGTCTGCCTGCATGATGCGTCATCTCAGTGCGTGGGATTCCCCTCCAGACTGTCTGGACATGGGCTCGTAACTCATAGAATATCTAGGATACTTATCGTAGTTACCGTAGTAGTTTAAGTCATGGCGAGGAAATGAATCCTACAAGATGAAGAACGATTAAGGGCTTGCCCTCGGACCTATGTAGTATGAGATGTATAGAATCCGAACAAGTGCTCATTAGTGTCATATAATATGAATAACTGCATTAAGGACTAAGTGCACAGCACAACACGACATCAATAGGATAGTCCTCATAGTTTTGTTTGTGACAAGTGTGTGCTTTCTAAGTAAGAGAAAATTGATGTATTAAATTCTTGCGTCAGTTGAATGAACTGACGAGCCCACAGTTTCCATGCTGGACAAAGTGAATGAAAAAGACTAAGGAGGAATTGATGCTTAAAGAATTGTTCAAGTGTTGTTTTATTTCATTCATGTAATTGATGTAAATTTGCTTTCACTGTTTAAATGTAACTTGATGTAATAAAGTTTCTAATTTTCTTGTAAATTTGTACGAAGAGAAGTGTAAAGATCCTGTGGAACTTTGAGTGTAGGAGCGTTTGTACATGACTCCATCGAGGAGTGTGTACCGCTCGGCTCTGGTCCAAACCCTTCTCGCCTCTCTTGGGTCTGTTGGAAGAACTCCATCTCTAAGGTACTCAAGTAGGGGCTTCATCCAATTCTCCCTAAGTGTGAGGGGCATGGCCTCCATCGGCTCCAATCTGTCTTCCTCAATACTTAGTTTCAGGAGGACTTCTATCAGTACGCTCCAAACCCTGGAGGGTGGAGGAGGCGAGCCTCAAGAGGGCGTCCACCTATGTGTTTTCCTCTCGAGGGACTCGCTGGAGTCGAGCGTCTTCAAATAAAGCCAATAGTCCCTTTACCTTCGCCAAGTACTTGGCCATGTGCTCATCTCTTGCTTCGTACTCCCCTAACACTTGATTCACAACCAGCTGCAAATCGTTGAAGATCTGGATATGCTTGGCCCCTACTTTGCGGGCCATGCAGAGCCCCGCTATGAGGGCCTCGTACTCGGCTTCATTGTTCGATGCACGGATGTTTATGCGGAGGGAGTACTACAGAACGAAACCATCTGGGTCGGTCAAGATGACGCCAGCTCCACTGCCGTCGGTGCACGAGGATCCGTCAACATAAACAGTCCATACCAGAGGTTCATTAGTCGACTCGCGGGGGTCGAGAATGGTGCTCTCCACAATGAATTCCGCTAGTGCTTGTGCCTTGATAGCGGTTCTGGGTTGATAGCTGATGTCATGTTGGCTCAACTCTATGGAATATTTCATCAAGCGTCCCGATGTCTCGGGCTTGTGGAGGACCTGCTTAAGTGGCTGGTCGGTAAGAACAACCACCGAGTGAGACTGAAAGTAGAGGCGGAGCTTTCGGGCCTCCATAACCAAGGCTAGGGCCATCTTCTCTATCTTCGAGTAACGAAGTTCAGCGTCCCGGAGGAACTTACTCACATAGTAGAGAAGGTGGGGAGTTGTAAAAATGAACCATATAAACCCAAACCCGATCCTGACTGTTTTAGGGCCCAAATATTTTGCCTGGCCCGGGTCCTGACTTTTCATATCAAAGCTCTAGCTCTGCCCACTGGATCCTACGGTCGGGCCTTGGGCATTCCAGCTAGCCCTAATTTTTCAATTTTGGTTAATGTTTCATAGGTGACTACAAATTACCATGATAAAAGAGATGGGAACTAGAGATATACATAACCTCCTCAACCTCATTAAAAAAAGCTAATAACCTATTAACAATGTTTGCTTTATTAATTTTAGGAAAAAATTATGTTTGGTTTATTAATTTTAGGAAAATTTTTTGATGCAAACAGGTAACTAACTCAAATTTCAAAAATAATATTTAACTAACCTAAATCCACTCTAAACCATTGGATCATCATATCCACTTCAAAATCATGATGAGAGTAGATATGTAAATAACCAAAAAAAATAAGGTCTTATTATTTCAGCAAGAGGGACTCTGTTATTTTAACAAGCCCATCATATTTTTTCTCATTCTCTCTCATGTTATCTCTCCCATATTCCTTTTTTGGATAACGAGGATAGAATCTCAAGATTCTAGCCTGGTATATTGATAAAAAAAAGTTACAGTGAGATAGAAATAGATTTACAAGAGATAAACACACAGTGCAGAAAACAACACCGACAACGAGCAATTAAGGCAATTGCCGCAACACCCTATACCCAAACACAACCAAAACCACCAACTGAGCACGATCCACAGACCGTCATGAAGCAGGACTATAGGTCCAACGGGGGCACCCTCGAGTCGCGACCCAGGACGGATCCAAAGACGACCCTCGCCAAGCGAATCCGACAGCAAGGGAGGCAATCCAGCCTGGGTGAAAGTCGACAATCCCAACACAGAGAGGGGGGGGGCACGCCACAAAACAAAGCCAGCAGGCAAACAACTCACCTGCGATCACAAAAAGCCACCAAAGACACCCAGCCACACCCAACCGAAAAAAGACCACAAATAGTCCAGAAAATAAAGCAGCGGGAAAGGTCGGGTGAGTTCCAGTCTCAAGCACCACAACACCACAACAGAGTCGACTACCGAAAACCCAAGAAAGGAAACACAATAGCAGCGCAAGAGCTGCAGAAACCCACAGTAAAAAGAAAAGCAACAAAACACCACAGACAGGAGAAGAAAAGATACTATAATCTCTCCCATATTCCTAAGATCTCGTTGCATTTTCAAACTTTCTACAACCAATTTAGTTAATTTAATTGTTTGAGAATCTTTTATATTTTTGTTTTCTTATTTGTTATCTAATATTTTTACTTGCTTCTATATAAGATATATTATTAAAGAATTAATAATGTGAATTGTTGAATTGTAATATCTTGTTTGAGTAACATAAATTAATATTTTCTCTTTTGTGGTTGTTGCTGTTTATTTTCGGTGTGGGAACAATCAAATAATGAGTTCTTTTTAGGGGAAAACTTACAAGACCATCGATCAAATCTGAATTGTGATTGTTGTAAGCTCCTTGATCTGAATCTGAATGGTTGAGGAAGTCTAGATCAAGGTCTGGACAGTTGAAAACGTCCGGCGAACTTGTACAAAGTTTAAACACCGAGGTTGACCCTGGCAAAAGACCCTCTGACGCTCAAGTCAGTAACTCAGAAAGGATATTAGAGTTTTAGTGGCAAAAGAATGATTACCCATAAATGAATGAGGGGGGGGGGGGGGGGGGTATTTATAGGCAAGGAGTCTTACCCCCGAAGAAAGACCTGAGAAGGTATCTTTTAAGATTTGGTTGGAGATTCCCCTAGTTAAGGGATAGAATTAGTTATTTAATTCATGATATGGGAGGTTTGGCTGCCAGCTGTAATTAGCTGAAAATTCCTCTTTCTTAGGTTGTGAGCAAGCCTTAATTGTGGATCTAGTTGAGCTGATGGGCTTGATGATGGTCCGTATTCTTCTAACAGGCCTACTGTTGATGTAAAAATATTGCACTACACTTGGAAGCTTTAAGATGTGTGCTAACATCTTCTATTCGGTGATGGAGGCTAGTGGTTCTGCTTCAATCCACTAAGAAGTTCCTATGTCCAGTCATAAGGGGAAACAGCCCAAGCAAGTCCATTTCCCATATGGTGAAGGTGATCAGACTTAACATGGAGCTAAGATCGGCTTGGGGAGAACTTCTGGTAAGCGGTGCATCGGTGAACATGTTCTTGACCATCATCGAGGAGTGAGGGCCAATAATACCCATGATTGAGAATTTTCTATGCAAGAGACCTCGTGCCAATGTGACTATCACTGATTCCTTCATGTACTTCTCTAAGAGTATACCTTGCCTCCTCAGGGGAGAGGCATCGCAAGTAAGGTCTGTCATCTATGGGAGTGTAGGAGCGCTTGCACTTGACTCCTTCGACAAGTGTGTACATTTCTACCCTTACTCTAATCTTTCTTGCTTCCTTTGATTTTGCAGGGAGGAATTCTTATCTAGAAAGTCCAACAATGATTTCATCCAATTGTTTCCAAGTGTTTGAGGAGTGATGAACATAAGATCTAATGCTTTCTCTTTGATGTTTGGCTTGAGTAGGACCTCAATAATAATTGTGTGGTCGAGTCCTTCGAAGGAAGAGGAGGCTAACTTAGATAAGGCATTTGCTTGCCCATTTTTCTTACGAGGGATGTGAGTGACTTCATCCTCTCAGAATGTAGCTAAGAGTTTCTTCACGCAAGCTAAGCACTTGACCATGTGGTCATCCTAGCTTTTATAGTCTCTTCGAATTTGGTTCGCTAACAGCTAGGAGTCACTGAACACCCTGACCTTTCAGCCCCCCCCCCCAAAGGTAAGAGGAGGCCAACAATCGGTGCCTCATATTCTGCTTCGTTGTTGGAGGCATGGATATTGAGGCGGAGTAAGTATTGGAGGATGAACTTGTCTGGGTCAAGCAAGATGACGCCAGCCCTACACACTTCGATGCAAGATGAGCCATCGATAAGTCTTGGGCCTTTATAGTCGTCCTTGATTGGTAGTTAATGTCGTATTGGCTCAACTCGATGAACCACTTCATGAGTTACCTAGAGTTCTCTGGATTGTGAAGCACTTTCTTGAAGGATTGGTTGGTGAGGGATAAGATGGAGTGTGCTTGGCAGTTGTGACTAGAGCATAGGACATGTTCTCCATCTTAGAATATCGAAGCGCAGCATCATGAAGTACTTGCTCGCATAGTAGATTGGCTTTTAGACTCTGTCATCTTCCCTCACCAAGACGACTCTGAGGGTCTGATCAGAAGTGGCCAAATATATGTAAAGTATCTCTCACGGCTCGGGCTGGCTAAGGATGTAGCACCCCGATTTTCGTACACAGGAAAACTTGAGACACAAGCCAGAATCTTACTTCAAACGAGTGCTTAACAAAGAAAATTGACAGAAAATTAAATCTTTTATTGCATCCCTGAATGTTACATTGTACAATACAATCTTTCATAAATTTTACATCATGAATTACATCAATAAAATTTACTGAACAAAATTTATAATCTCTACTTGGGCGCTCCACGCAGCTTGAGTTCCCTACTCCCACAATCAAGTAGTTCTGCAACTAACAACATGTGGGCACGTCAGTTGAATACAACTGACGCAATGCTTATAGAACCAACGACTTCCCAAACTCAACAATTATTTAATCAAAGAAAAAATGTGCAGTCAAATCACAAGTGTAGGTGTATACCATGACCTAGAATCTAATGCACACTCAAATGCACATGATGCTCCTACTCTAATGCACACTTGATTGGAGATGTATGCATATCATACTACATACTCCCAAAATCAAGCTTACGTTCTCCAAAGTTCGATCCCTCGTCATGCATGATCTCAGTTCTCCAGATGATGGGTTGCATGACGAGGGATGTTGGTAGGTCATCTAATTAATGAATTCATTAATTAGATGACCTACCAACTAGTTTCAAGGTCCTAACTTTGAAGTGAATACATGGGTCTTAGTTTAAGCAACTAATTATCATTTTGTTAGTGAAATGCTTGGTGAATACCAGATGGTTGCTTCCTAATTAATCAACCTGGTTTTTTTATCCAAACTCATACTGTCCCAAGTGAAATTCAACCCGGCCTCCAAACTAGGCCCAAGAGTTGGCCTGACTTGGCCCTAACTTGACCCAGCGACATCAGCAATTTGACCTTCGTCGATCGCAGTTTTCCCTCTTGCTTAGATTCCGACCATCTCTTCGACCCGCAATCTATTCCTTCTCGGATAATGATCCCGTCGGCGCACGAAAACTGTCTTCATCTGTTGCACTCGAGGTGACATGGGCTCCTATTTACCCAAGTAATCATATAGTATTAATAGGTCCTAGGGTACAATTTTACTACCCTAATCATCAGCAAGCTAATAGAACTCTTTGGTAATATAATCATCCCCAAACATCAATTTAAACGAGTACATGGTTATTCTAACCTTACGCAAGCAAGAAAATTTTAGAATAACAAGCCAGTTGCACCAATTTGCAAGAATGAGATAAACAACTTATTCTAATCTTAAACACATTAGATGTATACAAGCACAACTCTAACATGATCAAACATGATTCAAGAGTTAGATAAACATCATTCTAAGTCCATTTTAAAGCCCTAATATAATGGAAACATATATTCATTCAAAATAGCAAGCTAACTATTCAACCTGCAGCTTGTGTTGTTTGCAAAAATCATCATTAATTACATACTCAATGAAATTTCAAGCTTTTAGATTCTACATAAAGAACATTGTGTCTACTTTAATATCCCAAAAGGAAATTTTCTCAAATTACTTCATTTTAGAGATGGAAATGGCCTCAAACTGATATGCAGGTAAAATTCCAGAACTGATAAAACTATCGACCAGTTGCTCATCAAACTCAATTAAAAAATAACAAATGATATCCATTGTTTATAAAATTTGGTAGGCATGTTCTAGACACAAATAAGCATTACATATCCAAATCTTAGCTAAAAAATCCGAGAATTCAGAAAGATATGGTATTTTGAATTGGGTATAGTTTACAAGACTGCGCACATTGTTTCTTAACAACAATAGTAAGTTGTATTTTATAAAAGACTAGGTTTGCCCGTGGACATGTGCCTACGGCACGTCTTCCTGAACAATGCATCATATGAAAAGCCATATAAACACATAAAGAAAATGTAGACAAATCAAAGCACATAAACTGCGGCTTATATTTCGCACATTTTTACTTATGGTAAGTCTTTGGCAATTAAAATTTGAACAACTAAGCCCTTTCCACTGCCATGTTAAACTTCTTTTCATTTAGCTCTGTTAAATGCTCTGTCTCTCCAACTCTACTTTAAGCTTATTCCGTGCATTAATCTCAACGACAATTTCAACTGTATTGCTAGAATTTGAATTCATCTCATACTAAATTCAAAAATCCAAAAATTCAATGGATCCAAACCCGCAGGTCGACCCGCGGGTTGGTGGACGGGTTTAACTTGGCCAACGGGTTGAGCAGTTGGGTCTGCAAATTTTACGACCCGGGTAGACCCGCTGGTTCGACTCGGACCCGAACCGCATAGTTGTGGGCCGGGTTCGAGTGTGCGGTTCGTGGGTCAACCCGGCCCGGTTGCCATGCCTAACTGGTGAATGAACTTTTAGCTAGCTGTGAACAAAATTACCTGTGTTATGCACCTTCCAAACAAAATCAAATTTCCCTCTGTTGAAAAGACTTCGATACAAACTTTCACAGATAGTCTACTTACCCTTACATTACATTTACTGAGTGAATTCCTTCAAAAAACTTATACAGATGACCTTATCATTATACAACACTGACAACAACAAAACCGATCACATCACATGCAGGTATTGTTGCAGCACCAAGTTAATGGTGCAGTCTCAAAAATACTCCAAGAGTTATCCGCATCATAACTTACTACGTTCATCAATCATCATGAAGCAATCGTTGACAGCATGTTTTTTTTTGTTTTTTTATAAGGTTTAACTTCGCTCTTATGCATTGGCATAGTTGTAACTTACTTAAACCTAGGATATAATGACAAAAAATTTCCTTCTCTGTACACTTTTATTTATCTCAAATACAGTTTTATGATCAGGTTACCTACAGTTCTAACTCCTAACTTCTACCTTGTTGCTAGAAATATCAACTTCAAATTTAATCAAAATGTCACTTTTTCAGTTTCAAGTTAACCTGTAACAAATTAGAAGTTCTGATGTTTTCTTTGTAAAGCCGATACTCTGTTTTTTTTTGTTTTTTGTTTGCAAAGTTGTCCTGCTCTATGGTCTTCCCTTAACTAAAGTCGAATTCTTGGGTGTTATTTGTTCATAAAGCACCTATCACAATTCCTTTGATTTTCAGAGAATTCTATTATGTTTTAAATTATCGCTTCCAGTTCATTATAACATTATTCTTATGATCACAAAAGAAGAAGAGAAAAAAAAAACAATCTAAGCACGTAATTAAAATAACACTCTTTACACATTCGTCTAGATAATACAATACTTAACACTAAACAACTTTTTTTAACGAAATGTATTACAGAACAAACTTAATACAACTTTCTTGATTGTCAACAATAGTCCCAAAAATGACTTAAACTCCTTTCAAAATAGCCGCGCTTGTCAGTCCTCAGAAGGCTTCTGTTTTTTCCATTTGTATGCAGCCTCTAAAATCTTAAGATTAGGAGCCATTGCCACCTCATCTAGGGATATCAATATATTCCTCATACCTGCACATATCCATCCAAGATTAGCTTTACAGTCCAGTTAAATACACAGTTAAATAACAGTTAAATACAAATGTAAAAAAATAAAAAGAAGATGAAAACATACCCAGCTGGTTCTCCATCTTCAGATGAAATAGCCATCTTCCTCTTTACTTTCCTACTATGTTAACATCCCCGAGAGTTCCAAAGCTACTTTCCATGTTAAGACACTCCTCCAAAAGCATTGCTCTTTCCTCTTTTAGTTCAGGTACAGATGTTCTAAAGTAGTCGAATGCTCTCTCAAATACAACTGATCAAAACAAACAGGAGGTTTTAGGTCCAAAACTGAAAACCAAGAAGAAAAGGAGATAAGATGTTTAATATCTGACTCTTTAGTTACCTCAGCATCGTTGGATGCACTCCAGCTTGTGTTCATCATCATACTTAGGTTATTCGTCATCTTCTTCTGTAGCAAGGGAAGCCTCAAATTTTGCAAAACTTATCCAAACTTTCAAGTGCTTCGTCCGATCAAGAAGTCTATCATAGAGTTGTCTTGTTCTTTCGTACTCCTGTCCAGATATTTCAAAATCGATATATGCCTGAAATGTAGAAAGTAGATGATTAAGAAAAGATCTTCACTATCTTTTTTAACTTATTCATTTTGAGGCAAGCAGAAGGCCATATTGGAGATGTAAATACATCATTGGACTTTTGTTCTAAAATCTACCAAGAAATTATGAATTCATTACATCTCCACTACATTAAATTTGAAGTTTAGCCCAACATTTACCAAGAAATAAGGGCTAGCCGAATATAAAAAAGAAAAGAAAAAAACCAAGAGGAGTATATATTGGTCCCCAAGTATGTTTAATCATGTAACTGAGTTAATCAATAAACAACTCGCATCGGTTAGATTATTAAAAGTTAAAAAATTTCTCGACTCCTTCCAAATACCACTACTGGCCTACTAAATCTCCAAGTTGTTGATTGTATATGGAATGTGTATATGACCCACTTAAGTAGGTCTGCTATGCATGCATCTCATTTACGAAGTCAATTTTTGCTATCTAAAACCCATTAAACATTTCGATAAAGCTTATAAAGCAACTTAACTTTGCATAGGGCTGGGCCTATAGGCTTTCTACCTCAATTTTAATTGCCAAAGACTTACCAATTGTCTGCATTTTAATTGCCAAAGACTTGCCATTAGTAAAAATATGCTAAATATAAGCCGCAGTTTATGTGCTTTGATTTGTCTGCATTTTCTATGTGTTTATATGGCTTTTCATATGATACATCGTTTACGAAGACGTGTCATAGGCATGTGTCCACGGGCAAACATAGTCTTTAAATATTATAAGCGAAAGGTTGACATATGGCATGGCAAAAGAAAATGTGAACCTTCAATGTGATTAGTAATTTATTGCAAGCTCCAGCATAGACTCATCCAAAGACTCATCTAAAGGTTGAATATTTCATCTAATTTTAGACACCCAAGTGGTATGTTATATTTCATCTAGTAGCCAGTTAGCTAAACCATAAAAATATACAGGTGAATATATACTATGTATACCAAATAAACTTCAAAATCGCAATGAATAGTCATAGCTAATAACCCTATTATCATAATCAGACAATTTTCGTTCACTGACCAAAATAAAATTTGAAACTATTAACATTAACACTAAATACACACTCATAGTCATAGCTAATTTCCTTTTTTCCATTTAGTCAATCAACTGTCTTTTTTTTCTTTCATTGTCTTGTTTTTCCTAGATGTCAAAATCATCTGCATACACAACTCAGACCAAAAGCATGAGAATTCTCATTTGAAACTTCATCGGTGTAACCCATTTTTTCCATTTCATATCAAAACACCACACATTCCTTCGCGATTTAATTAAACATCGCGATACTCATTTCAAATTGAAAAGACTACAAAAATAGTGCAGAATGAAGCCTTTGAGAGCAGAGTCATTTAACTCCCATCCTCAATCTCCACCACTCCCAAGCAATATAGAAGTTTTTAAGAAATAACAGAGGGGTTCAAGATCTTTAAATATTATTAGCCAAAGGTTGAATTTGTGGAGAGTTTGGCAAGGAAACAGTCTTGGGAGAAAAATCCGAAGTTAGGCAAGGATTCTTCCCATATTTTGTGGTTATATTGGAAAACACAAATTTATATATGCAATAGCTTTTTGGTTATATTGTTCTTTCAGTTGTACCAACTTCTGTTTGTTGATGGTTTGACTTTCATGAAGAAATACCTACTTTTAGAACTATGTCGAACGTTTTTCAACAGAACCAACTACTATAAGCTTCATGACAACCACTTAATAAATGAAGAATGGAAGAACTAACACTATGACATTCACGGGAAATTGGGACAAACGGGTTATTTGAATCATCCATTCCTTACAAAATCTAGCAAATATATTATGAGCATAAGAAACAAAAAAAGAAAGAAAAAGAAAGAAAAGAAGACACATCCATCACATCAGGGCTTACCATTTTCAGTGATGTATACTGGGGGATTACCATACTTCTGCTTGATGTAGTTCATTAGGTTTTTCATCCCCTGGGGTACAATATTTAGCTATATCGATGCCACTTGTAATTGCAAGTGTTTTTAGCTCTTATGGTAGTTTCATGTTCATACACAGGAAATTTGCAAGTTTTGTTAAATATATATAACGTTCTAGTCCAGTGTGTTCATGAAAAAAGACAATATTTGTGTCAATGCATGAATTTATTAATTCAGAATGCTCATAAACTTCCCTGCACTTGCTTGTAAAGAATCAAAGCATTTGAAGTTTCTGTTTTGTAAAAAGTTGAATTTAGTGAAATTGCAAGAAATTGCTAAGTGCACATCATCTTTTGAAGTTACAATAAGAAAGATTATTTGTTGGAAGTCATTATATATCGTTGAACAAAGAGAAATAACTTGTAGTATATTGCAAAATTAATAAAGCTTGCACTACCTTCTATCAGACTCAAGCCCTTGAAAGCTGCCACACAATAAGAAAATCAAAGGTAGCTACCAATTCAAAGAAAGAAAATTCACACACACACACACACACACACACACACACACACACACACACACACACACACACACACACACACAGTCTTGTGATAAACAGTCAGACTTTGCTTTGCAAAGAATAGGCAGCTTTGATAAGCAAGCCATAATCGTTGCTCCCCAATCAATCATCGCAACAACTTTTCTTTTCTTTTTTCTTCATCAGTTTCTTTTTTAGGATCATGCAACTAATTATAAATGCCTTGCTATTATTATCTCACACCAGATTCTACTACTCAAAATCCATATCCATTGATTGGGGCACAATCAAAAGGTCAAGGGAAATACATCTCTTAAGCATTACCGATTGAGAGATCCAGTATATACATTGACCCAAACATAAGATAGACATAGACTTGTTGTGGTAGTCGTGAAGGAATTTTTTATTTGTGTCGGAAATTTTGGTCTTTGGTCAAAAGTAGATATAGCCTAAATTTGATTAATATGATTGATGCAAGGGAAGGGACATACCTCAATCTGCTTTCGGAAGTGAAGACTGTGCTTGTCTATTACCTAACTAATTCTTGAAAAAAGTGGGGTGATTTGTTAGAAGTTAAAATAATCATCAAAAAAGTGGGGTGATTCTTGAACCAGACACGACTCATAAATGAAAAAGTATGTTTTCCAATACATCCTGAATGTAGTACTGGATATAATCTAACAGATTGTGCAAACACCTGCCCATATTGAAGACTCGAAGCATCACGGTCGAATTCTGGATCAGCTTCTTTAGCTTTACTATATGCCTCCATGTCACATTCCATGTTCTTTGTGTGTTTCTTGTAAGCATTGCACAATGTTTTCTGATTTAAAATTGGTCACAGTAGTTGATATTTTAGTCAGGTATTAATATTGAACATTTATAACAAAAAAAATTGCCCACTAACTGAAATTTCTCGAGTATAGCTGTTGGCGAGTAGAATTGGCACAGCTAAAATTGGAAAACATCATCATTAATCAAAGAAACATGTCTATAATTTCAAAAGGAAAACTATAATCAAAGCATCTATTCTATTAAACTCCAAAAAAAGTATGTCAAGCTATTTAGCATCATCTAAGGATGAAGCTACAAATTATAATCCAAGGGTCAAATTAAAATCTACAGAATGCCCAAATTTATGTGTGTGTTGGTGGGGGAACTTACATGAGAAATAGTTTCTGGTTTCTGGTTTGTTACATGATCAAATCTACAAAATGCTTCGGTTTTGGGAGAAAATTACTTCTAAAAATTACTTCTCAATCTCACACCAAACAAATTGATCTAAAAAAATTTAATTGAAGAAAAGGGATAAAAAATTTATGATATCTACAATCTACATTCCGTAATCGTTCAATTCCATCATCGAACAAAACTAAACTAATAAATTTAACCACTTCCACATCAAATTCAGTAACAAACCAAAAGTGGAATGTTCATTACCAACCGGATCAAGCGCAACCTTTGCCTCCCCCATAAAGGCTTTCGCCGAGTTATGAAGATTCCTCTTTATCAGATAATCATAATTGTAAACATCCAGCCTACAAACATTACTAAAAAATTTATCTTAATAAACAATAAAAAAATAATTATCAAAAAAACTTCAGTTGATAGCAATATTAATTTAGTTGATAACTTCAGTTGAATGATCAAGTCTTTTGCAACTCATTTCATCTAAAAACTGCCCAAAAATCCAAACCTTACAGAATAACTAAACATATTACTGTTTGCAAAAATAGGTTTGCAAACTATAAATTCTAACAGTTCGATTGACCAATTCGATTCAACTAAAATTCTATCATTTATAACAATAATTCTAACTACAATTCACCTAGCTTTAGTTGAGAATTGTAACTAACCCAAAACGAATGCAGTCAGTTTTGTTTAGATGAGAATTAAGTTACAATCCAATCTTTAAATGAGAATTTGGTTATGCATAAAAAAAAGTAACTCATGAAAACCCAATCTAACACAAACTCAACAAAACGAATGCAGTCTGTGGTCGGGATCGGTGGTTGGGATCAACTAAATCTAACACAAACCCAACAAATTTTGATCGGTGTGCAGTGAAAAGCATGGAACACAGAGAAAGCAGTGCATAAGATTTCGGACCGAGTGCTAAACACATTGTAAGCAAAATAACACCAAGCAAAGTTAAAATCGATGAATAGTAGGGATTCAGTTCAAGAGTTGGCTGAAAATTGTAGGGAGATATTTCCTTAATAATACAAACATCTATAACATTTGCAAATGAGCATGGTAAAAATATTCGCTAGTTTCCTCTTCTAGTTATTTTGATTAGTCAGAACGGCCTACAAAAGGCAACAAAATGTATTTGTGCAATAAGGTAGGTTTTCAGTTGTCTATTCTATCATAGCTCAGTGCACATACTAACCTACAATGCTCTAAGTAGGTTTTCAGTTGAATGAACCATCACAGATTCAGATGGGAGGGTTCTGCCTCAATATCCTTGCTGACTCAACCAACTCATCTCACATACATTGAGGGTCCAATAAGATTTGTGCAATAAGGTAGGCCTGACATTTGATATATATATACATTGTAGTTATGATATGTAAAACGAAGTTTCAAAGTAAATCATCCAATTATATTATTTCCCATGCCTCAGTCGGATTGTAAACCCCAAAAGCAGATTTTTTCAATTTTGGACTTATAGGTTTATGTATGCTACCACCTTTCAAGAAAGTCAACCCCAAAACAGTGGCTACTAAAATTTGTTATGATCTAATTTGAAGATTAATAAATAGCACCGGAGTGTTTTATATTGCACAACTCCTTGTGGACAACTCAATTTGTTATGATCTTTGAGGACTATGCAATTTGGATGTATTTTACTCATATCCAGTGATTGCTTTAGTACTAATGTTCACTAAATGACTTTGCAACCGCTTGATGTATGAGTAAAATATATTATAATTTCATTAACATGAATACCACGCTGAACAACATGAAACATACATTTACCTCAAAAAAAATATGAAACATACATTTGAGAATTGAGAAAATAAATTTCAGGGTGCCATGGGAAAATTTTATGACTTCACATACATCTCCAGTTATTATTCAGAAGAAAGTCAATGATCCAATAATATAGATATCTCTAAATAGAAAAAAAAACAATATGCAAACATACGAATTCTCAAGCTAGACATAAAATCAATGCAGTGGACTTCCTTTTGTTTGCAATCAATCCCTGTTGAGTATGTTGGCATAGGAAGAAATCACTTCCTAACAATATAGTGAACAATGCAACCAAACTATCTTTTACACGAAAAAATTAGTATAAGCACCTTCTTAATCTCTTTTTTGGCCACTAAGCTTTCGGTTGAAAGTTTGACCTCTGTAAGAAATTCGAAAAAATTACAATTAACCTAAATTATAACTACAATTAACCTAAAATCCAACACAAACCCAACAAATTTTGATCGGTGTGCAATGAAGTATACCTGAGATGTAGAGACGGGAAATCGGTGATCGGGATCAACTGAGGCTGTGGTCGGGATCAATTTGGAAAAATTACAATTAACCTAAATTATAACTACAATTTATTACAATCCACGCATGTCAACTAAGCAGAGGAATTACTCCAAAGTAACCACAAAACAACAACATCACACAGCTCATGTCAACTCAAACCGCAATTTACTTCGATAAATAGATTAAAAATCAAACCTTTACATACACATGCAACAAATCCAATCCCTAAACCCTAAATAAATAGGAAAGATTAATTAAAAACCAAACCTTTCAGATCCTTCTCCATTGCTTCTCTGACTCTCCATCTGGTATAAAAAAAAAACACTAAAATCAGAAGAAGAAAAAATTCGAGATAAAACCAAACACAACAGATCAGATCGAATCAGATCGGGCCGATTCGTACCTTCAATAGCGATTCCGACAATGATCCGTTGATCACTGCTGCGGAATCCAGCAGCAGCGGCGGCGGAAACCCTAGGCCGCCGCCGAGTCGAGAGAAGGAGGGGAAGAGGCTGGAGGAGGAGAGTCAGGTTCTGGATCATCGGTTTGCTTGGAGATTCGGAGCTAGGGTTTCATGGATTTTAGTTTCTTTTGTTCTTCTTCCTCTTCACTTTTTGCCAGCTAATATGAGCTTTAAATTTTCTGCATTCATAATTAAAAGAGACAATGAGAAAGAGAGAGAGAGAGGGTTTTAAAATTGTGGGGTTTGAAATTTTGAGCGGAAAAATATGTTTTGTGAGAGTAGATCTGGTCCATTGATTTTGGAAGAAATTGAATGTGAGCCACTTGATAACTTTCATTGTAATTTATTTATTATATAGATATATATGATATTAGCATACTTATTAGAGGTATACGTGTTAAAAACCAAGTTTATAGGCTGTACAAAGCTCTCTACGGACTAAAGCAAGTCCCACCAGCTTGGTTTAGTCACATAGAGGCGCGCCTGACACCGTACCAAATCTAACGGCCTATGTCTCTCCAAATTACTGCGCCGGATATCATTTTCCCACACTTTCGTTCGCCATCTTTCCCTTTCCTCCATTTCACCCAACACATTCGTACACCCACTTCTTCGCCGACTCCCAACCCGCGGTCCCCACTCCATCTTCCTCCGTTTTCAGAAAAAAATCCCACATCTCTCCCCAATAAACCGAGAAGAATCGAGACCGACTCCATATCAATTCGTTGGACTCTCTTTCATCAAGATTCTTCTAGGGTTTTGATCGCGAATCCGCATCGATCGTAGGCGATCGACCATGATGCTCTCGCTGCAGAGCGACGGCCGCGGCCACCACCAGAACCACCAGGCGGCGCCGCCGCCGATGCTGGCGGGGTTCGGATCGGGAGCGTTAGGCTTAGGGTTTTCGAACGGATCTTTTCGGATCGGGGGCGAATTCGAGGAGTCGACGTTGTCGCTGAGTTTTCAGACCGGAGATGTGAATAATTCAGTGGATGTGAAGCCCTCGTTGCAGATGGTGAAGCCGATCGAAGGTTTTGTTTGTTTTGTTTTAAAGATCGATTATTGTTTGAATCTAGTCTTTGAGTAACTTTTGGTAATTAAAATGTTTGATGAGTCTAATATGATTGTAAATGAGGAATTTTGGTAATACATGTTAGCAAATTTGAATTTTGATGTTCTCATTTATTTCTTTTAGAAATGAAGGTTTAATTATGAATTTTGGGTTAAAATACAGAAAATTAAGACTGGATTTTTAGCAAAATTCAAAAAACTGCCAACCATTTTTTATTAATATATAGCAAAAGGTTACCCCAAACGTTGGATGGACAATTGAGAATTGATGTATAAAGTGCATTTTGTGATCACATATGGGTTTGCATTTTTTTGTTAAGGTTTGGCATTTTAATTTAAATTATATAAGTTTATCTTCCTTTGTTGGGAATGGAGAATTGGCAGGTGGTACTTGGAGAAAAATCTATATTTTCCTTATTAGCTCTTTCAAACTCCGTCTTCGCTTTCATTATATAATATTGCTAAAGGCGATAAAGGGGATATCATTTAATTGAAGTATTATTATTATTATAAATTTTATTTTAAAATTCATTTATCTTCTGCTGGAAATATATGTTTTTTTGTACTGAATATGAGAGGTACTTCATAGTGCTGTTTTGATGATGATTAATTGTGAACTTTCCATTGGTGTAGTTGATGAGGAAATGCACCTGGTCCTCGCTCATCAACATTACAAAGCTGGAAAATATAAGCAGGCGTTGGAGCACTCGAATGCAATTTATGAGAAGAACCCGCAACGTACCGACAATCTTTTGCTACTTGGTGCAACCTATTACCAGGTTTATATTTTTTGGCTTATATTGGGGATGGGAGCAAATGTTGTGGATTTACATGCTTCTATTTTTCATTGATTTCGCTGCTTGAGCTAATGAGGTGGTGTTTTCCGTGACTTCTATTTCAGCTTCATGATTTTGACAGGTGTATTGCAAGGAATGAGGAAGCTCTTGCTATCAATCCGCATATTGTGGAATGCTATGGCAACATGGCAAATTCTTGGAAGGTATAACCTGATATATATATGTTGGTCAAAATAAATTAAGTAGCTTGATGACGAGGAATGCTATCGTATAGTATGAAGAAAATTCTACACACGGCACAAAGTTGTTGGATTTTTATTGTTGTCATTCTAAATTGTGTGTTGGATATTTGTGGTTTTCATTCTTTTGCCACCATAAATGAACTCTGACTGTATATACTTACTTTTTGGCGCAGGAGAAAGGAAATATTGATCTTGCTATTCGTTATTATCTTGTTGCCATTGAGGTTTGTGACATTTTAGACTCTTGGGATATCATCGTTTCCTCAATCTAGGTTGTTTGCTTATAACAAGTCATGTAGTCAAATGCTTTGAATTTGTCATGTCAATTTGGTGAACTGCATCCTCTGCTCTTTCAACCTTATATTTTGCGGGTTTGTTATTATTTTTTAATGGATTTGATTTATAATGTGGCAATTTCTATCAAGATGGTTTCTGTTTACCTTCTCTGCAGGCATTTAAGCATGACCAGTCTCATAATAAAGTAAAGCTTTTCTATACGGTTAAGTTTGAGTTTAATAATCAATTAAGTTCATATTTTACCCACATTAGTTACTTTTTTGTCTTCTAAGCTACAGTTGAGTGTATCAAAGCACTATTTCATTTGGTGAGAAATGGGATTTTTGTACAAGTATCTAGAATTCGGATTCCCTAACTTCTAGTTGAATGATTGTTCAGCCATATTAAAATCCATACCGTACGATGTGATTTAAATCATAAAAAAATTTCATAAAAACAAATTTTAAGCTTTGATGAGTTATCCCCATCCATCAAGTGATTGAACGGTATGTATTTTCAATTGGAGTCAGTCATTTATATTGAAGCGAGGGTATTAACATTTGGATACTACTAAAAGTAGCTGTTCTCAACCCTCTCTCTCTCTCTCTCTTTCCCCTATGCGTATATACTCATCCCATTTGATTTTAAAAATAAATTTATCATTTCTGTAATTGATGTTACAGAAAGCGGTATGTGGACTACGAACTTCTAATTTGTTCCGCATGTCCCATAGAACGCATATACAGCTACAGCACATACACACTGTAAATGCATTTCACTTATTAATTTAGAAAAAAATCCAAAAGTTTCATATTTTCACTAAGCATGAAATAAAATGTAGCAATGAGCTTGATTTCCGTTGTCCATTCCAATACAAGATAAAAAGGTAAAAGAACTAAAAAAAGACATAAATCAATTCCAGATTAAAAAAATAAAATAAATTGAAGAGGTGGTTGAAGAGACAGAAAGAGAAGATAAAGTAGATCAGGAGTTGTTGCCGCCTTCAGCCACCTCTTCTTGTATCACCTCCAGATGGAGAGAGGAAAAGATATATCAGTTGTGCTCTCAATTGGATGTAGAGAATGAGAAATCTATGCCCTAAGTATCACAGATAGCTCTTCATTCAAGTGGGTCTACATTTAGGCAGTATACCTTATTATTATTATTATTATTATTAAAAAGATTCATTTCTTGCCTAAAATAAATGGGCACATGTACGTAAATTATGTGCACATACCCAAAATGTGGCCTAAGGATATGCGAGAGATTTCAATAGAATTATAGCGCATAGCCCAGACGTGCTCGCCAATGTTCGCATAATTAATCTTTTAGACATTGTTTGTTACCATTTGATCTACATAGAGATCTGTGTTCATTCTTACATTTATGCACTTAAAAAAGGCCAAGAGTACAGTATGGATCTCAGTGCTCGTCGAGTGGTTACAAAAGTGTTAAAAGTCTAATTTAAAAATCATGTAAAGTTTGGAATGTAATTCAATGTTTACAGCATACGAGTTGAACACAAACTTTCCATTTAGTTTAAAAAAATATATATTAAACACTTTTGTAAACGTTGCATGTGCATTGGGATTTGTCTTGTACAGTTTTTCTTTTCACAGGTGCTCTAGATGCACCATAAAATAAACTACAAACTACAAAGTTACAAACACATAAGTGAATCTAAATGCACATCCGATTGCCACAAAGTGTTTCTTCTACTTTTAAAAGTTAGATGGAGAATTCTTAGTCCAACAACCTCTCTCCCCCTCTCATCTATATTATTACATGTGTTACGAAAACCCATATAACATTTAGCCCTTTAGTCCCAATGGGTATTTGGCAAATTAGTCCAAAGCCTAATTTGGCCCTATCCATCTACTTGATTTTCCATGTGGATCTATATTTCAAGCAGTATGATGGGAGTACGATGAGTTTTGCTGAACTCTTTGGAAGGAATAAGTGGTGCTCTAACATGTGCATTCAATGCGCCGTGAAAATTGATAACAACCATTGTACATTGAGGGAATAAATAGGCTGTCATCATGAAAACATTTGCTAATAATCTGGTATGTGTGTTTATGCACACATACTCACTCACTCTCACTCTTATACAGTGATTTAGTTTAATTATTAATTACTCTATCTACTGCTTTGGTTACATAATCTGTTTATGTCAAATCTGATTTAATTGAATCATTATTTTTGTAGCTTCGCCCCAATTTCTCTGATGTTTGGGTAAACTTGTCGGGTGCTTATGCTCAAAAAGGAAGAGTTAGTGAAGCCGCCCAGTGCTGTAGACAGGCCCTTGCATTGAATCCGCGCTTGGTTGGATGCTTTATTTTTTTTCCTTTTCTCCCCTTGACTTGCTTCTGTGCATAATATCTTATGTGTGTACATTAGGTTGATGCCCATTGGAACCTTGGAAATCTGATGAAAGCACAAGGATTGATCAACGAAGTAAGTTTCTGCAACTCCTGATCTCATCAAAATTTCTTATTACTAAGAAATAGCATGACTAATAAGTAATAAGTTTTCCTTCTTAAGTTTAAGTTTTAAAACATATAGCGGTGGTGAGGAATTCTATCAGCTTTCTCATGGAAACTGCTGTAAATTGCAGACTGGCATGTATCCATTATGCTACCTATTTCTTCCGTATTTTCTTTTCCTTTGGGCCACAACTTGGAAAAGAAAGAAAATCGAACTTTGTTCTCCCCTTCCCTTTTCTCTTATGGTCATAAATGAAAGAAAGAAAAGAAGAGAAAAGTTGAATTGTTTCTTCAGAACTTGTTTTTCATCATGTCATCAACAGTAGCATGTTATATTCTGGAGTGCTTTCTTTGCTTTTGGTGTTTATATTCTAAATATATTCTGCAGGCCTACAACTGCTACCTTGAAGCACTGCGGATACAACCTGCTTTTGCAATTGCTTGGTGTAGTCTTGCTGCTCTATTTATGGATGCTGGAGATTATCAGAGAGCCCTCTTATATTATAAGGTCATTCTTTGAAGTAAAAGTTTTCTCTAAGCTTGACATGTCTATTAGCGTTGTACTTATTTAAATGAGGCGTCCATAATAATTTAAAAAGTAAATAATGCTTCAGTTGATCAATGGTGAAATCAGGGAGAAGTATGCTAATTAGAAGTGGCAACTTTGGATGGTATAAACCTATAAGAATTATGAAGTAAAATCTAGTAAATAAATTTAGTATAGGATGGCACTTGAGCGAGTTCAATGGAGGAAAGGATTCATGTCATTGATCTAAAAGGTTTTCACGGAAGGGATTGTTGTTATTGCTGCTGCTGAAATAAACTTTTCTAATTCTTCATTTAATCTGATTGTATAGTAGAAAGAATCACAAATGACATAGTACTAGTCAATGGTAATGTTTGTGATATAATTTGCTTATAGAAGTTACTTAAAAGATGTATATTTCAGAGTCAGGTGTGATAGAATTATATCGGAGTTAATATTATTGCATGCCTCAAATTATACACTGGATCATGAGTTAAGCTTATTTAAAGGTAATAATTTGACTTCTAACGGATAAATAAATCGGATTTTTTTACTGTTGATGTAATAATCTACATAAATCCACACAAAGCACATTTTGGGAACAACCTTGATGCATCTAATAATAATTAATAATCATTTGCATATAGTTGTTGGATGAAAATATCACTAAATTGTAGAGCCAGTATGATGAGGACATCAATTTTATTTAGTTTAGAATTTTATTTCAGTACTATATTTGTTTTTGGCAATTAGAGCCATATGTAATCTTTTTTTATGCATTAGAATATTTTTGAGATTTTGAAAATATTCTGAGATTTGTATCTTGATTTGTTTTGAGCCTATATATAGGCCTTGAGATTAATGAGAAAGATATGTCATTCTTGATTAAAAACTTATTGTGTTGAGTTTTTCTCTTCATCTCTGTCTTTTTTTGTGTGATACAATTGAGATCCAATTATTAGGATTTGTGATAAATTCTAATACAATTTTAGGGTTTGTGATAAACTCTAAAATCTACCCCAAATTAAAATCCCCCAAATAAAACCAACCAAAACCCTAATCCCCTTCTTTTCTTCCTCCCCCAAATCCCGACCAAAAATCCAACCCACTCCGGTTTTGCCCGCCCCCGCCATCAACCCGATCGCCCAAATTCGTCGCCGTCGCCCTTCCCACTCCCCACCACTCCTCTCCCTGCCTCCACCACCGCACACACCTCGACTCCCCTCCAAGCAACACCGACCACTATACAACCCATTGAAACCCTACTTCTTCCTCCTGGTCGACGACGCCCGCGCCGCCCTCGAAAACCCCCAACGCCGCCATCGAAACCACCCCAACGCCGCCATCTCCAACCTCCCTTACTCCTGTGCACCGAAACCCATCTCCCGCTCTCATCCCCTCTTTAACTCTCTCCCGTCCATCCTTCGATTGCGATGACGCCGCAGCCAGCGACTGCCTCTTGTCGCGCCACCGTGACAGCAACCGGTCGCGCCACCCGCAATGTGACGCCAGCGAAGCAGCAAGTCGACGGCAGCCCGTGCTGTCTCTATTTTACTGTTGTTACTGATTTGCTGCGTTCTGCGTTGCTGCTAGCCCGAGATCTATGCTGAGTTCTTCGAACTCTCGGTATACTCTTTCCACCTTTAAATATTTGTGTTCTACTGCTCTATTATCTATTATATTATCTGATTTGCCTATCGTCCACAAAAATAATTGAGATTGAGTGTTCCACATGCTTGATTAGAGTACGAATCAATATTGAATCTTTTACTTGCTGAGAACACTTAGGAATTTAATTATTGATTGTTATAATTGAATTATTAATTGGGATTGTTAAACGTGATTCAATTCTTAAAAATCTATCAAATCAATTAACTGTTTAAAATTTCTAACTTAAATCCGCACTACGTGTTGGTAAAATTAATCCATTAAGAATCTTGGAAATTTCTATTTAGGGTTAGTTTTACATTATTTTGGTATCAGAGCAAAGGTTCTTAGAATCCTAGTTCTTGCATCATTTAGGCATCCTTTTGTATTCATTTAGAAATGAAGTTTTTTATTTTATTTTTATTTATTTATTTATTTATATATTTTTTCTGTCGTTCTTTTAGATCACTTCAGATTTTAATTTAAAAAAAATGTTGCATTTAGGACATGCTTTTCCCAAATTTTAGCAAACGCACGACTCTGTTTCCCACTTTTGGTGAATGCGTCTTCGCAGCACCATCACAAACCCCGAAGAGCCTTTGTTCTCCATCCTCGACCACCCAATTAGGAACCTTAGACCTCCCCAAGCTGAAATGGACAACTCGGATATTTCCGCTACCCTAGCTGCCATTCAAGCAACTCTTGTCAATATCAATCAGAGACTTGAAAAAGTAGAATTAAATCAAACTGTTGCCCCTGAGCTTCATTCTAATCGTCATATCCCTCAAGGGAATGTTCGTGACGATCGACGTCAAGAACGTGACCCTGACGAACAATATAAGAAGAACGTTAATGCCGACGTTCCCCATTTTGAAGGCCACATTGAACCCCAAGCTTATCTTGATTGGATCTGTGCGATGAACCACTACTTTGTGTGGTTTGACATGAGCGAAGCCTTGAAGGTTAAATTTGCCACGATGAAATTGACTGGGAAAGCTCAACAATATGGACCAATCTTGAACACGCCTGCAGAGGCCAAGGCCTGACACCCATAACCACTTGGAAAGCCATGAAAGCGAAGCTCACTTAGAGATATGTACCGTTATCGTTCCACACCCGATTCTAGATTCGTGGAACCAATTTTATCAAGAAAGTAAATCCACACAAGAATATGTTGATAAATTTGATGACTTTCTTATTCTGTGCAATATTTTAGGTAAAGAGAGTGAAGAACAAACTCTCTCTAGGTTCAAGGCTGGATTACGAGCCGATCTGAGGAACGAGCTAATTCATAGAAATATGGACTCATTAGCGGCAGCTTATGTTCTTGTCCTCGATATGGATTTCCTTAAAGCAAGTTCCCATTACAAGTCCAGCAATTCGATGAATCATTCCTCCAGAATGAATCCTCCTGATCCCGCTAGACCTGAGCACTCCTCTCCTCAGTACTCTAACAAGTCCTACCCAAACAAACATACTTCAAATTCCTATCCACTTAGAAATGACAACACAGGTAAGAATACTGAAAGAGACTATTCTAAGATTGATTCTCTCACCAAGTGCTACAAATGTAAGGGATACGGCCATGTTGCTGGCAACTGTCCCAGCCCAAGTAGGATCAATATAGTAAAGGGTACCGCAGTCATCGCTGATGAGTCCAACACTGAGTTTACCTATGAACCTAATGTAAGTGATGACTTTGATGAAAAAGAGGATGATCAGTCTCTCAATTATATTCAGTCTGTCCAGTCACCTCCATTGAGTGTACTTGAGTTACCCATCCCATTCCAAGTCACTTGGCAGCCTATAAATTTTATCCATATGTTAGAACATCCTAGAGTCACAAAGTCTGCACCCACATTTGCATATCACATTCATGACTTGCATAGAGAAATTTTCAAGGAACTTAATGAGAATAATTTTAACTACAAGTTAATAGCAGATACTAGAAGGAAATTTATAACTTTTGATATTGGTGACGAGGTAATTATTTTGATTCATCCAGAATGGTATCCTGTTGGACCCATTAAGAACTTGAACATATGTGCTGCAGGCCCATTTAAGATTCTGCAGATAATCAATGATAATACCTATGTCGTTGACCTTCCTGGAGGCTTTGGCATAAGTAAGACTTTCAATATTGAGGATCTAGTATTCTATGAAGGCTCAAAATTCAACCATAAAAAATTTCTTATAGATGAGCCCACCCTGCAGCCTAATGGTGAGATTCCCACATTTGTCCCTCTACCTGATACTATTTACCCACCGACAGAAGAATTGAATAATATTTTAGATGATTCGATAATCTCTACAAGAGATGATGGTACGCACAAGTATTTGGTGAGGTGGAAGAACAAACCGAAGTCGGATGACACTTGCAGTGATCGTGAGGATCTCCCGCAATTGGATCCAGATCTTTTGCAGCACCATGACAGGATCACTTATTTTGGCTCGACTGGGTCAAGCTCTCTCCCACCTTGAGAGAATGATGAGGACATCAATTTTATTTAGTTTAGGATTTTATTTCAATACCATATTTGTTTTTGGCAATTATAGCCATATGTAATCTTTTTTTTATGCATTAGAATATTTTTGAGATTTTGAGAATAATCTGAGATTTGTATCTTGATTTGTTTTGAGCCTATATATAGGCCTTGAGATTAATGAGAAAGATGTCATTCTTGATTAAAAAATTATTGTGTTGAGTTTTTCTCTTCATCTCTGTCTCTTTTTGTGTGATACAATTGAGATTCAATTATTAGGGTTTGTGATAAATCCTAATACAATTTTACGGTTTATGATAAACTCTAAAATCTACCCCAAATTAAAATTTCCCAAATAAAACCAACCAAAACCCTAATTTCCTTCCTTCTCTTCTTCCTCCCCCAAATCCCGACCAAAAATCCAACCCACTCTCCGGTTTCGCCCGCCCCCGCCATTAACCCGATCGCCCAAATCCGTCGCCGTCGCCCTTCCCGCTCCCCACTACTCTCCCTGCCTCCACCACCTTACACACCCCGACTTCCCTCCAAGCAACACCGACCACCATACAACCCATGAAACCCTACTTCCTCCTGGTCGACGACGCCCGTGCCGCCCTCGAAAACCCCCAACACCGCCATCGAAACCCCCCCAACGCTGCTATCTCTAATCTCTCTTACTCCTGTGCACCGAAACCCATCTCCCGCTCTCATCCCCTCTTTAACTCTTTCCCGCCCATCCGTCGACTGCGATGACGTCGCAGCCAGCGACTGCCTCTTGTCGCGCCACCGTGGCAGTAACCGGTCGCGCCACCCGTAGTGCGACGCCAGCGAAGCAGCAAGCCGACGGCAGCTTGTGCTGTCTCTATTTTACTGTTGTTGCTGATTTGTTGCGTTCTGCGTTGCTGCTAGCCCGAGATCTACGCTGAGTTCTTCGAACTCTCAGTATACTCTTTCCACTTTTAAATATTTGTGTTCTACTGCTCTATTATCTATTATATTATCTGATTTGCCTGTCGTCCACAAAAATAATTGAGATTGAGTGTTCCACATGCTTGATTAGAGTACGAATCAATATTGAATCTTTTACTTGTTAAGAACACTTAGGGATTTAATTATTGATTGTTATAATTGAATTATTAATTGGGATTGTTAAACGTGATTCAATTCTTGAAAATCCATCAAACCAATTTAACTGTTTAAAATTTCTTACTTAAATCTGCATTACGTGTTGGTAAAATTAATCCATTAAGAATCTTGGAAATTTCTATTTAGGGTTAGTTTTACATCACAGTGCATGTTGCCAACACCATTTTAGTTTATGTGCATGTAATTGGAGTAGTTTATGTGCATGTAATTGGAGTAGTTTATGTGCATGTAATTAGAGTTTATGTCCACGTAATTATATTTGTGATACTCGCTATTTGTTCTTAAAAGGGCTCACATCCTGTTATCTTTAACCTTCTTGGTGTTTGTCCTGAACATTGATTGTGTCGCTGTAATTTCCGATGTGCATGATGCTGCATGGATTTGTTCTTAGCTATTCAATTGAATCGTTTAGATCCTATGAATGTCAACTTACTATTTCAGCACTCATATGCTACCATTATGCATTTTCACTATAGTGATATATGTTAATTTTGATGGAAGGTCAGATTAAGCAGGCTTTTATTAAGGTTGAATTATATTGTGTAGGATGATATGCTAACCAACATGGCTTGGGTTGGATAAAATTTGATAGTGTTTAGGATGTGATTGATATAATTTACTCCACAAAACCTTTAAAAACAAGAAATCAATTGTTGTATACTTTATTTACCTATGCGCAGAGTGACTACAAACTTAAGATTGTCAAAATAGATAAATACTTGAATATTTGATCATTTAATTCATTGTTAGAACAGCCAAAAGTTTCACCCTTATCTTCTAGACAGTTTAGGTGTTACCTAGGAAGCATGGATACGGGTACAGGAGACAGTTGTCTCCTGGTGCGGGTACATGTATGTGCCATACCAAATTTGTAAAAAGTATGACTCAGAGCATCCACTATCGTTCGTGCTATATTTTAGCTATATGCAAATTTGCATTTAGAAATGAATCACTTCCGCCACTATCGTGAGAGCTATAATTTGCAAAAAAAAATAGTAAAATATATAGACGGAAGAAGATTCTCTGTCTGAGGTATTTATTATTATTTTTGTTTAAAAAAAAACCCAGCCGGAAGATCTTTCGTCTGGGTTTTTTATTTTTTTTAAAAAAAATTAAAATACCTCAGCCGGAAGAAGAACCACCGTTTGGGCATAATTTTATTTTATTTTATTATTTTATTTTTTTGTCTTTTAGGAAAAAGACAAAATTTCTGATATTGCTTAATAGCAGACGATAGTGGATGCTCTCAGGGATAGAACTGCAATATTTCTGATATTGCTTAATATTAATGACACCTATGCATGAAGGTAATCAAGAAGATGTTCAAGGATATACTTTGGAGCCCGTTATCAAATAAGCAGTATTTATACTCATGGTGCATTATAAAATTTGAGATCTATAGTGTGTATGCAAGTAGTGTTAAGTACTCGTTCTAAACTCCAGCCGAGTACTGTTCACGACTCTGCTATAAACTAGGTTTATAGCAGACGATAGTGGCGTGGACTTCTCATATTTTCCATTTTTTTAAGTAAATAGCAGACGATAGTGGATGCTCTCAGGGATAGAACTGCAATATTTCTGATATTGCTTAATATTTATGACACCTATGCATGAAGGTAATCAAGAAGATGTTCAAGGATATACTTTGGAGCCCGTTATCAAATAAGCAGTGTTTATACTCATGGTGCATTATAAAATTTGAGATCTATAGTGTGTATGCAAGTAGTGTTAAGTACTCGTTCTAAGGAGTTTTTAAGAAGGTTTGAGAAGTGTTAACATTTAAGATGCATCTTGAATTTTTCATGTATAAAGAATGTCCAGCACGTGTGCATGAAGTGTCGGTGTCCGAGATGGGTACGGCTCCTTGATATAATTTTTTCCGCTACATAGGGGTTACAAGTCACATGCAAGTGTAAATTTCACATCAAAGGTGCAAAATATAGGGTGAAATGTTATTTTAATTTTGTAGATCATATTTGGAAGTGTATGCCTGATGGCGGTGAATGTCATTTCACTATCGAGTCTTATTGAAATTTACTTTCTTTTTCAGCTAACCCTATGTTTCCATCAGATAATTAATTTGCATCTCTAAATCATGTAGTTTTATCACTGTTGGATAGACTAAATTACCTGTTGTTTCTGGGGGAACATTTGCATGCATGAGACTTTTATGCCTCTGAACTTGTCTCTCCTTTTACAGGAAGCAATCAGACTTAAACCAGCATTTGCTGATGCGTATCTCAGCCAAGGAAATGTGTACAAGGTAAGTTTTCATGAGCTGTGGTAGTAAGAACTACAGCTCACAGTTGGTTTCTGTGTGAAAACAATGATTTTTCTGTGGATTTTCCAGGCTCTGGGAATGCCTCAGGAGGCTATCATGTGCTTTCAACGTGCTTTACAGTTGCGTCCGGATTATGCCATGGCTTATGGTCAGTATTCACGACTAATTATCTCCTATAGTGATGCGTTACTGTCTACTGTTTAAGGTGGCAAATAAGAAATATTTGTGACGATCACATGCTAAGTTCTACGTGTTCTTAATTATTCAGCTTGGCTTCAATAGTATTATCCCAAAGTTTATGTTACTAGATCAAATGAAGATGGTTTGGTATTCCATAATTTCTGTAAAACTACCGATGGATGGATTCTAGGGTGGAAGGAAAGATGTTTATTCAAGCAATTCAGGCACTTATTTTTTTCCTTGGCCTTTGGGCCTTTTCCAAGTGGCCATTCAGTCCCCAGAGAGGGCATTAAGCAGGTTAAAGCTGCTTGTAGTGGCTGCCAGTAACCTTGTATCAGATAATGCCAAATTTTTTGATAAAGCTAAAGCCCTTTTCCACCTCTGTCGTTGTCCATGCTTCTAATCTTATCTAGCAGCTAGGTAATTTTTCAATCTTTGCCTATTTTAATATTCTCTTTCTTGGTGGTATTATCAATTCCTGCTCGACCTTCAAACTTTCTCCGGGCAGGGAATTTTCATAGCACTGACTAGCAGGTCGAATTACCCTAGGAGTACTTATCCCACAAAAGGAATTACTAAGGTTGGGGCTGATCTCTGGCCAGGAAAATAATAGTTTCTGGGGTTTCTAAGTGCAAGTGGCAGAGGCACAATGGCAAAACTGGCAGTACTTGCTTCTGGTGCCTGCATTATCGCTGCTGGTTCTATTGCCTTTGGTAGCAGAAGACAGTTGTTTCCATGAGGGCATGGGCCAAGAGACTTGAGATAATATGCCCCCTCTATTTTCTGAGTGTCCTAATTATTGCTATATATATATATAATGGGTAAAAGGGATATGAGCAACTTGCTCATTTAGTAAATGAGCAAGTGATTATGTGGCATGCATGTGATACGCTGGATAACTAACCCTTTTAAGGAATTTTCAGTCACATGCATGCCACATCATCAATTGCTTATTTACTAAATGAGCAGGTTGCTCATACCCCGTTTTCCCATGTATATTGCTCTTTTTTTTCCTGCTGGATCCCTTCTTAAGCACCTGATGCATTTTTTTAAATATTTGTGATAATGTAGGATTTAATTTTGTTTCTTACTATTTTATGTTGTTGCTGTTGCCAAATTTTTTTTCTTTAAAGTTATGTTATTAATAGTCTTATTAAAGGAGTGTTGCTTGTAATATATATATACTGATAGGCAAATACCCATATATTGAAATAACTACAATTACCACAACCATAACCCTTCCCGAATCATGGGTGTTCGGCAAGATTATCATTTTGTTTATTCTTCTCTATTAGGAGGAACTCTTCGATCAAGGTAAGATGTATCATATCCTTCTCAACTGCTTCATCCATGTCTTTTTATGTCTACCCCTGGTCCTCTTTCATAGGGATGGTGAACGGGTCGAGTGGGCCGGGCCGAGCCCAACCTGTACGGGTTGGCACGTATAGTGGGCGGGCTCGGGCCGGTTTCCCACTTATCCGGGCCGGTCCAGGCTGGGCTTAAACTTGGTTTGGGTGGCCCGCCCAACCCGTGAACCCTTTAGGGTTCAACCCGGGTCGGGCCGGGTCGACCCGCAGGTTGGCCCGTTTATATAGGGTTAGATTTTTTTTTTGGTAGCTTAAAATAATAATAATAATAATAATAATAATAATAATAATAATAATAATAATAATAATACTAAGTAAGTAATAATACTAATAAACATTAAAAATCGTAATAATAATAATAAGATTGAAAGAGTGAAATTGGCAACAAATTTTGAAATATTATTCATATGAATTTAAGTTATACAATTTTCACAATTTCAAATGAAATGAAGAATTCAATTCACAAATAAGTTTTATACAATAACATATTTCTTATATACAATTTTAATTGACTACAATTTTTATAATTTAACATAACAAGCAAAGCTATTGTTGTTGTTGTTGTTCTTCCGGCGAGTTGCTCCCACTTGTGGACGTTGATAGTGCTTTCCCTTGTGTCCTATCTTTAGCCTTCAGCCAGTCTTCTGTGCAAACGAGCATCTCTAATGTGTCGGGCTTTATGCAATTCCTGTAATCAGTTAGAACCCTGCCACTTGAAGAAAATGCACTCTCAGAAGCAACTGTAGAGACAGGAGGAGTTAGTAAATCTTTAGCCATAATTGACAGAATACTAAAAGTGTGTTCATGGTCCTTCTACCATTGTAAAATATCTAGTGGAGAAGTAGAAGGCTCAGAATCTTGTTGGTTATACCAATTTAATTCATTTGGTTGATTAGTCTTAGGTTTTTTTGATTGAATTTGTTCAAGTAAATTAAATGTTCTATCACCAATTCTACTTTTATCCTTACCTTTAGAACTACCAGAAAAAGAACTAACTACAGAAGTTGTACTACTAGAAGCAAAACGTCTATCATAATAATCATACAAGTTATTTAACGTAGATTCAAACTGAACTAAAAATGTAGCGCAATCAATTACTAATTCTACATGTTCCTTAAGTAATGCAAAAAACATTTCTATCAAACTCTTCGTACCTTCTAATTTGATACGAGGATCCATAACCGTAGCAACACAAATCAACATAGGAGGAAAATAATACTTCAAAAATTTTTGAAATGCAGGTTTTACAATCTCACCAACATTGATATCATTTAACATTTCGTTAAATGTTTGCATCATGCTAACTAATTCAATAAAAATGCTACTAGAAGTAGATTCATATGTTTTTGAAAATTTTAAAGTTGTGGTTTTAAAAGGTTCTAAAAATTTTAACAAAGATTCGACAAAAAAACCAATCGGGGGGAGTCATTTCAAAATTGTGCATATTTTTTGCGATACAAAAATCATTTACAACTGCTTTATATTCGGTAACAATATTTAGTAAATCAAAAGTAGAATTCCATCGGTGTCTAACATCCTTTGGAAATCTTCTAAAAGGAACATTTCTAACCCTACACCAAGCTTTCCATTCTTGTAAAATGCTTGGACTTAATGCAATGAAATGTACACAATTTCTAATTTTAACTATATATAGATCGGCTATTTTTAATGCATCTTGAACACATAAATTTATAATATGACATGCACATCTAACATGAAAAATATTGTCAGATGGAGGATTTAATACGGATTTTAAAGTAGTAATTGCTACATTGTTGTTAGATGCATTATCAAAACTAATACACATAATTTTATCGCGAATATGGAAAACATCACAAATTTCTATAATACGATTTGCTATTTCAGCGCCACTATGGGGATACGGCAACGCCGCAAGTGATATGATTCTTTTTTGAAGAATCCAATCATTGTCGATCCAATGACAGGTTATTCCCATCGTTGGAATATTGTTGACACCCGTCCAATAATCCGAAGTTAAACTAACCCTACAAGTTAAACTCCATAAAATTGCAATCAAAGCGTCCTTCATTTCGATGTATATTTTAAAACAATCCGATTTGCAAGTATTTCTCGGAATTTTTCTAAAATGAGGGTTTAAGGCTGTTTGATTAAAATTTTCCAAGTTCCTACTCTCGGGATAGGAAAATGGTAACTCTTCTTTAATGACTAATCGGGCCATTTCCCGACGAACAAGATCGGGATCATAAGGGTGGCTATCAGCTAGACCGGTCCTAGGGTTGATTTTTTGTTAGCCTTGTAGTTGTTCAAGAAGTTCTTTATGGTTATGTTGGATGTGCCTACTAATTGTACCGGTGCCGTCACTCCTCTTGTATTTGTATGTTTTACCACATGTTTTACAAACTTTCAAACCTATACCCGGAGTATGTTCGTTCGGGATATAATCATAAAACTTATGCCAATCGCTAGTTTTTCCTCTACTTTTTCTATTACTACGGGGTTGTGTGGTTTCGGTTGGTTGTTGTTGTTCTTTTTCTTCCAATTGTATGTCACCTACAATTACGTCGTGTGTACCCCATTGTTCCATAGGAGGATCATGGTATTCTTGGGCGGGCTTACTAGTTGGGACAATTGGTGGCCTACGGGAAGAGGAGGAATTTTGCCCGCTACGACCGCTACCGCGTGATCTAGACATAATGTAGTAATGTGCTAAAGTACGTAAAAAAATATACAATGTAGGAACAGTGAATTATACAAAAAAAATCTAAAAAACAAGAGGGTTGAGATAGAGAAGTTCAAAAAACGAACAATAATTTTAACTACAATACAAAAAAATATAACGAGAGGTATGAAATTTTGATACCGTTCACCGTGGAATACGCGTATGTAAAAAAATCGTGAAAATAAGAATAGAATAGAACTAGAAAGAAGCGCTTTTTCCGATTCCGCAATTGAAGAGTTGAGGAGAGCTTGAAGTAGATTTGACGAGGGTTGAAGAGAGTTGAAGACGTCGAAGACGTTCAATTTTGATTCCGATACGACCGAAATTTGATCGTGTATATGCCTCGTTGTAGACTTGTTTGATGAATACTACAATTGTTGAAAAATTCTTTACAAATGATGTATAATAGTAGAGAGAGTAAGAGAGGAAAGTGTGATTTTTTATGAGATTTTTGGGGGTATTTATAGGCTCAAAATATGGGAAAAAATAAAAAAAACAAAAAAAGCCAAAAAAGGCTAAAGAGCCGTTCGGAACGGCTCTGGAGACAGAGCTGCCGTTTTCGACCATTCGACCCGCGGGTCAACGGTCGACCCGTAACGGGTCGAACGTTCGACCCGTACAAATTGTTGAAAAATTCTTTACAAATGATGTATAATAGTAGAGAAAGTAAGAGAGGAAGGTGTGATTTTTTATGAGATTTTTGGGGGTATTTATAGGTTCAAAATATGGGAAAAAACAAAAAAAAACAAAAAAAAGCCAAAAAAAGGGCTAAAGAGCCGTTCGGAACGGCTCTGGAGACAGAGCTGCCGTTTTCGACCGTTCGACCCGCGGGTCAACGGTTGAACCGTAACGTGTCGAATGTTCGACCCGTACGGGTCCAACGGGTCGGAACCCGCGGGTCGACCCGTGGGTTGGCGGATTGAACTCACGTACTTAACGGATTCGTGGGCCGGGTTTCGCGGGTTCAATTCGCGTTATTTGCGACCCGAGTCGACCCGGTATTGTTCACCGGGTTCGACCCGAACCCGCCTAGTTGTTAAACGGTCCGGGTCGCGGGTGGGTCGCCGGTTGACCCGGCCCAGTTGCCATCCCTATCTTTCAGCCTTTAATTATAATCCTGTATTCATGTTACTCTTTCGATATCTTCATAAATAGTGCGTAATTGGCATCTTTTGATTGTCTCCATTGTACACAATTAGTCTCATTGGGTCCTACTTCCGATTTTTTATAGCATTCAGTTGTTACTTATATTTTAGTCTTTTGCTGCCTATCCACCTTATAATATCCATATTTTAGGTGTGCTTAATTTCTGGATATGTTCCTTTAACTTTCTGAGACATGGCTGGTTGTAAAAAATATTTGCTTTCAATTTTATGGGTATTTTGTGATCCTACAATACTGCGTATGTCCATTTTAGAATGTCCACCATGATTCTGTTGGCACTGTCTTAATCTGATGATAAATGGTCCTGTATAATGATTTCTAGGTACATCATACTCATCAATCTGAATTATATAACCACATTTTTTCTCACTTTCTTCATAAGGCCACGGTCCATGTACTTCATTGTTGACCTACTGTGCCGAAATCTATTAGATTCTAAAATTTATCTCCACTTTTCTAATTCACATATTATACCATCTCGAAATATCATTATTATATTGGATTAAATGTGGATTCTTTTTGCAGGAAACCTTGCTAGTATATATTATGAACAAGGTCAGCTGGATTTTGCAATTATGCATTACAAACAAGCCATTTCATGTGATTCAGGATTTGTGGAGGCATACAATAATCTGGTTGGTGCGCTGGCTAATTATTATTTTAGATATTATCTTCAATCTTTTATTAGTGACATTGTATGTTTTGTAATTTCCAAAAGGGTAATGCTTTAAAAGATGCTGGTAGAGTGGAAGATGCTATCAAATGTTATCAGGTGATTAGTTTACCTCCTAACCATGATTTATCAAAATGTACTTTCTTGCATTAATATCTGCCTAATTATTCTCTCGATTTTGTTTAGTCATGTCTAGCTTTCCAGCATAACCACCCTCAAGCTCTTACAAACCTTGGAAACATTTATATGGAATGGTGAGTATTTATTGTGTCTTCGGTTTTATTGTTAAGTGGGTAAGTAGAATTTGGTTTGTTGACAAAATTCGTATGGTGATGCAGGAATATGTTGAGTACAGCAGCTTCCTGCTACAAGGCAACACTAGCTGTAACTACTGGACTGTCTGCTCCGTTCAGCAATTTGGCTATAATTTACAAACAACAGGTTCTTGCTATTTACTGCCTTCTGATGAACAGTTCATCTAATAGTGACACATTCTTTCCATCATCAAACTTTGATGACGCTAACCATTTTAATTAGTATGGTAGATGTTCTCCTCATCCCTTTTCACCTTTGACAGGGAAATTATGCTGAAGCTATAGCATGCTACAATGAGGTTCTTCGCATAGATCCCTTGGCAGCTGATGGCCTTGTAAATAGGGGTAATACATTCAAGGAAATTGGTAGAGTGAGCGAAGCAATTCAAGACTATATTAGAGCTGTTTCTATCAGGCCAACAATGGCTGAAGCTCACGCAAATCTGGCTTCAGCTTATAAGGACAGGTAAATCTAATTGTTGTGTAATTAAAATCTATATTGATAGAAGGCAAACCTATACTGATACAATGTCATTCATTGGGGCCTTTTCTGGATCATTGACAGTGGACATGTGGATCAAGCTATAATGAGTTATCAACAGGCCTTGCTTCTCCGTCCTGATTTTCCAGAAGCAACTTGTAATCTCTTACATACTTTACAGGTAAGGGTGCTACTAATATAACCAATTAATGATTATTTTGCTTCACTCTACTGCTATTATGGACCAACTTGCGTGGAATTAATTCTTTTGGTTTTGTGGCATATGGGGAACCCCTTAGAAAAATTTATATTACTAAATGTTCTCTCCTAGGAAAAGGATTGCTAACTACAAACTAGGAAGCTAACTACAAACTAGAAGTTTTGCTGCAGATTATTATGAGTTGTCCTCTCACTCCTGTGCCTACTTTACCTGATTTTATAGCACTGGGAGTTAGGTTATACACAAACTGATTCATCATAATAATCTATTCAAAAACATCCTGTGCCGTTAATTTATAGGACAGTCGGAACTTCCTCTGGATGATTTAAGGATAATATGTAGGATGGCTAACACTGGTTGAAAGGCACAGAATATTTATTCTCCTTAGAATGCTTTGAAGATCATATGTAGGATGGCTAACATTCCTTGAAAAGCACAAAATATTTTCTTACTTTTTATTTAATATCTTCAAACAGTGTGTTTGCGAGTGGGATGATCGGGAGAGCAAGTTTGCTGAAGTTGAGGGAATCATTAAAAGGCAGATAAAGGTTTGTATCATGAAATAGTTTTTCTTTAACTATCTGTGCACATATGAAATTGTTACAACCCTAATAAATTAATAAAAGGTAGATTAGGGATTGTACCGTTCACATAAAATTACTTTTTCTACAATTATTTTATATATTTAATTTTTCTGTAACATACTGACATCTAGGTTATTCTACTTACAGATGTCAGTTCTTCCAAGTGTGCAACCGTTTCATGCAATAGCTTACCCAATTGATCCTATGCTTGCTCTGGAAATCAGGTGATTTAAAAAAGAAAGAAAAAGAAATGGAAAGTTATTATTATTTTAATCTTGAGATTAGTTGTTGAAATTTTGTTGGTGTGCTATTTTTGATTGAACTGATGCTGTTGTGGTGCTAAACTATTCTGAAACTACTTTTGTCCCCTTATAGCCAAAAATATGCAGCACACTGTTCGTTGATTGCCTCCCGTTTTGCACTTCCAGCTTTTACACACCCACTTCCGCTTCCTGTAAAGCTGGAGGGTGGCAGCGGGCGGCTAAGGATTGGGTAGGGATCTTATTCCTTGTGCATATTATACCACCGGTTACTCTGTTACTAATATGCAATTATTTTCGTTCTGAATGCAAGTATTTTCATTATTGCAGTTATGTAAGTAGTGACTTTGGTAACCATCCTTTGTCGCATCTTATGGGATCAGTATTTGGAATGCACAATCAAACAAATGTGGAGGTAGTATATAATTTCATCCCAGCCCCCTGGAGAAGTTTAGTAAATATATGTACATAATTTAATTTCATCTGTAACATACAGGTATTCTGTTATGCCTTGAGTCAAAATGATGGCACTGAATGGAGGCAGCGTACTCAATCCGAAGCTGAGCACTTTATTGATGTGTCTTCCATGACATCTGATGCGATTGCTAGAATGATCAATGAGGACAAGATACAGATTTTAATCAACCTTAACGGTTATACTAAGGTATTGGCTTATAAAATACTGATGACTGGATAAATTGTGTTCCTCTTCAGCTCCATTCATTCTGTACCTCATAACTTTACAAAGGACTGTTTTGAAGGAACATATACTTTTGATGATATTTGGGGATATTTTTTGCTAGAACTGAATGAACTTTTGAGGTCATTTTTTTACTAATTTGGCTCTGTACTAGATGCTTGGTCTGAAGTAGAGTTTCAAAGGAAAAAAAAACGTTGTTGAAATTTATTTCTTAAATTTTCTTTCTAAATCCAAGACTTTCATTGATTACCATTTGAAGTGCAAGAAAGTTATTACTGGCTTCAAGCCATGTCACTCTTGCTTAGGGGCGCTGATGCTTGGTCTGGGACTCGGGTGTATAGTTTCAAAGAAATAAAACATTATCTTAAATTTATTTCTGAAAATTTTCTTCTCAATCCTTAAGCTTTTTGTCTCTATTAGCTTTTGAATTGCAATAAAATTATCGCTGGCTTCAAGCTATCAGAACTCCTGCATAGGGGGCATTATACTGATGTCTATATTTAACCGTGGTGCGTACTTTCATTATACTTTTGCCTCCAAGGCTGTCAACCTTGATGTTCTGGTAGATTTTGGTCTTTTCACTATTTTTTATCTAGCTCTAGCCTAGGACTAGTTCAATTCCATGTTGACATGGCAATATTATGTTTGCCTTCTCTGATCAGAAGGTTTTCCTCCTTAATACTGTTATTGTTTGCAGGGTGCAAGGAATGAAATTTTTGCAATGCAGCCAGCACCTGTCCAGGTTTCATACATGGGTTTTCCAGGAACCACAGGTGCCAGTTATATTGACTATTTGGTTACTGATGAGGTGCAACCAGCGTACTTTATTTTTTTTTTTTCGCACTGGCATTTTACAACTTGCATGCTTTCTTATGGTTATTGTTTCCTCCCAATTGGCAGTTTGTCTCTCCCACTTGCTTCTCACATATTTACTCGGAGAAGCTTGTACATCTTCCCCACAGTTACTTTGTTAATGATTATAAGCAGGTAATTTATGTAGTTGTTTTATTGCAATTCGATGCTATTTTGCTAGGTATGAGATGTGTAGTTGCTCAGTGTTAATACTCATTTCAGAAAAATCGTGATGTTCTGGATTCTGTCTGCCGGCACAAACGCTCTGATTATGGGTTGCCAGAAGACAAATTTATTTTTGCATGCTTTAACCAGCTATACAAGATGGACCCTGACATATTTAATACTTGGTAAGTTTATGTTCATTTGTTGCTTTTAAAAGCCAATTTCAAATTGATGGATGAGCTTTCTGATATATGGTTACCTTCACTATGTTGACTAGTGTGCCTGTTTGCTCATTGTCCTTTGCAATTTCAGGTGCAACATTCTGAACCGCGTGCCAAATAGTGCATTGTGGCTGTTGAGGTTTCCTGCAGCTGGCGAAAGAAGATTGCGCGAATGTAAGTATACATTGAATTCACTTGGAGTGTATATTAATTCATTCTTTACATTCATGTTTATAGGGGTGCGCACTGCTTGTTTGTGAGTACGGACACAAACAAGCACAAGCATGAGTTTTTTTTCCCCTTCATCTGGATTGGAACCATCCTGGAATTTCCATTCTACTTTATACGCCGAGCGGTATATTCTGCTAGTTGTTTGATAGAATGACCGAAGTGGTGCAAACCAGTCACGTTCCGTTTCGTGTAATTCGAAAATACGGGCACGCAACTAAGGCCTAGCGAATGATTTGCATTATTCATAAGTTGTACAATTAACAACAAGTATAAATCACATCCACGCAGGCAGTAAATAATCACATGAACAAGAAACATAATGAATAATCCTCAACAATAACTATCATCTGGAAAATACGTAAACTTCGGGTCAAACGCCTGGATATACAATGTACAAAATGACAATAATAATTGGGAATAAAACGTAAACGAGATAAACTAATACAGGCTAGAAATCCAGCTCCGTCATCCAGAAGATTTGATTACCAAGTTCTTCAATTGGTTTCCCATTGGTACCTGCAAGCTCAACATCTAGAGTTGGGGGGGGATCTGTCAGAGCAAGCTACAGACGGCAAGTAGTAACAAGCAGCGAAACAATAAAATATGATATAACAAGGAACAATGAACTTGAATGATATGATCATGTACAATACGAATAAGGACGATAAGATGCAATCATAACTATGAGGTTTAATCAATTGGTATGCAATAGTCGATAAACAATTGTTGGTGACATAATCAATAATCGATAATCAATGGTCGATAATTAATAATACAGTGGTCGGCAACAATAAACAATAATCAATAATGCAAGTGTCGATGCTCAGTGTCAATCTTATCAATTTTTTATTAACCTATCTAATGCACGCAATCCTATATTTCATACCACAGGTTCGGGTGCATAACAATCAAGTGATGTTTAGACTTAAATGGTGAATTCTACAGGGTCATGTACTCGGGTCATTCAATAACAAATTAACAATAACCAATAATCGATAACATTGCATGATACAATACACGATAATTGGGATACTGTAGCCATTGATTGGCAATCAATCGATAAAACAATAACCAATAACAATAATCAATTCGGGAAACACGGCCTCCTTCCGAGTACACTCTCCTATATTGTCTAATACTAAGTCGTACTTTTATTATCCCGACTTGTTATTATTTTATTATGATTAATCACGAACATGCAATCAATAAGAACGGGTATCAAGAACAATATCAAGGAGGTATCAAGAGCCATGCAATGCATGATATAAAATTCAATTCATCATATGTGAAATTAATCATATTTACATTTAAAAACAATAAAATACAATTCTGGACAACAATACATTGCTGTACAAAAACAAATTTTTTTGCTGCTAGGGGAAAACGAGAATCAGGTTTCGTCAGGGGTTTCAGAAACTAGACTAAATGCCGGTTTCAACATATTCACACGACACTCTAATTACCGCAACCATGTATACCAGTCAGTTCCTTATGGGTATACCGTTCAGACAACAACTCATTGTTAAATTCTTATATATGTAATTCGACTGAAATTTCATTAACAATTCTTACAAAAATCTAACTAGCTCGTAACATTGTTCAGTAACATTCTGATTAATCTCAGGTCTTAATTCCTATGTTAGCCTATAGTTTAACTAATTAAGCATTCTGAAACAGCATTGTGAAATTAAAACGTTTCTATGTTTACCTTGTATTTCTAAACAGTATTTTGAAATTCAACATATTCACACGACACTCTAATTACCGCAACCATGTATACCAGTCAGTTCCTTATGGGTATACCGTTCAGACAACAACTCATTGTTAAATTCTTATATATGTAATTCGACTGAAATTTCATTAACAATTCTTACAAAAATCTAACTAGCTCGTAACATTGTTCAGTAACATTCTGATTAATCTCAGGTCTTAATTCCTATGTTAGCCTATAGTTTAACTAATTAAGCATTCTGAAACAGCATTGTGAAATTAAAACGTTTCTATGTTTACCTTGTATTTCTAAACAGTATTTTGAAATTAAAACGTTGCAGTAGTAAAATCTGAATATCTTGCAATCCGTAAGTCGGATTACAAAATTGTCAGATGATCTGGATCTGGATTCCAGACACCGAGGGCTACAACTTTCATATACAAGGTTCTACATTATATTATATGGAACTAAGTCGAAATCTTAGTACAAGTTTGAGTAAACATAGTCTTATAATCAGAATTGAACATGCATTCATATTTTGTAATTAACATGATGGAAATTATTATCTCTACGGTATCAAATATAATGTTAATAATTATACCATCACATTCAATACAATCGAAATAAGGTTAACATGTATTCATATACGTATATCTCTAACATGTGTTTGTGCAGTGCATGCAATAAAAGAAGTTTTATGATCTATTACAAGTGTCGGTATGATGGAAAATGAATAAAATAGCATATGACAATGAATTAACAATTTAAGACTTGAGCTAATAACATGACACGATAAAGAAAACTAATACTCAGATTTGTCGTTGAATTAGGGGTGACATCCGGTTCGATCGGACCGGGCCAGGTCGCAAACCAGAGGTTTTGACCCAGTCCCAGGCCACGACGGGCCGGTTAGGGGAAGGGGGGCCCGGACCTAGACCCCGGCCTCTTGGTCGGGGGTTGGGCTGGGCTGGGCTGGGCTGGTGCGGGTTCGCAGGTTTTTGAGTTGTTTTTTTGAACTTAATACTTTTTAGTACGAAGATAAAGGGAAGATGTTAATTAAGACACCAATTGTAAGAACATATAGATTAAAGAGAGATTCATAAATTTTATTGTTTTACTGAACGACAACATCTCAAATATAAACAAATAGATAAGTAACATTTCATACAAATATTATCAAATTACAATGAGTGGAATATTTGTATTTAGATCGAGATGACCTCTATTTAGATTGAAGAGAAGACATTGGACTACTGTCGTGCACTTCTACTTAATCTAAATATATAATCTCATCCCTCTAAAATTTTCAATTATTTACGATACATGATTCGTAGTGCACTTCTAGTAGATCTTCAATCGTTGCTACTTGTTGAGCTGTTTTGTGCTTTTTGTAGTAAATCTTGGGTCCTCTCTTCCACTTTTGTCCAACCTCGGTGCATACAAGTATCTCCAAATTCTTCGATGTCAAGAGATTTCTGTTCGGGCTTATTATCCTGCCACCAAGAGAAAAAGCACTTTCTGATGCAACAGTTGACACCGGTCTTACTTAGCAAATCTTTAGCGATACGAGAAAGAATATGAAAAATATTTTCATTGTTTTTCCAAAAAGTTACACATTAGTTGTATCATCAATGGGAGGTTGTGCATTATACCAATTCACTTCATTTGGTGAATTAGTTCTTGGTTTTTTTATTTAATGAGATTTAAAACACTACTAGCTGCAAGACCCTTTTCCTTTGATATAGAAGAACTAACATTATGTGTTTGTGTGGTTTTAGATGAAAAAAGCCTATCATAACTATCATATAAATTATTCAAAACATGCTTAAATTGTGTAGTAAAAAAACATAATCAAAATCTTGTATTTCTTCGTGTGGAGCATACGAATAAAATTTTTAATTAAATTCTTTGTGCCTTCTAATTTAATTATGAGATTCATTACACTAGCAACATTGTATAACATTGGAATTGGTTGAAAATATTTTAAAATTTTTAGATAAGCAGCGTAAATATTTTTCCAATATGAGGGTTGCTTACCAAATCTTTAATTGTGATCATCATAGTGACAACTGCAAGTAAAATATCACTGGATGTAGATGAATAAGTTTTTGAAAACTGTAAAAATTTATACAAACTATCGGCAAAAGCCCAAAAATCATCATCTAATGCACAATCTTGCATACCCATTGCAATACAAAATTCTTTTAAATTGATTCGATAATGAAGAACATATGTAGAATTCCAACGATGTCTAAAATCTTTAAGAAAACGTTTAAATACAATACTTCTAAGTTGACCCCAATCATGAAAAACTTGATATATTGGACCACTCAAAGTAATAAAATGAACACAATTTCTCATTGCATTAATTTTATCGTGTCCGTGTTCTAGTGCGTCTTGTACACAAATTTAAAATATGACACACCTAACATGAAAAATATCGGGTTTAAAGTATTTTTCAAACTAGTAATTGCCTTAGTATTATTAGAGACGTTATCAAAACCAACAGAAAAAACTTTTTAATAAATATCGAAATTATTACATGCTTCCTTTATGTGTCGCAATTATTTCACCCTTATATGTGTATCATAATCCTCTTTTGGATTAACTAATCAGAATCTATACAATGACATGTTACACACATCATTGGTGCGCCATTAACTCCTACCCAATCATCCAATGTCGAAGAAACTCTAGTGCTTAGTGATGTTAGTGTTGCAACTAACATATCCTTAGCCTTATTGTATACTAATTTACAATCACCCTTAACCACATTCCTAGCAATTATTTTATAATGAGGGTTTAATGTGGTTTGGTTAAAAGTCTCTACATTCTTACTTTCGGCAAATGAACAAGGTAATTCATCTCTAATTACTAATTTAGTCATTTCCTACGAACGATATCGTGATCGTAGCTATGACCATCTAGTTGACCGGTCCTTAGGTGTATTTTTTGTTGTGTGAGTAGGGATGGCGAACGGGTCGTTCGGGCCGGGCCGGGCCCAACCCGTACGAGTTGGCACGAATACGTCGCCGGTCCGGACCGGGTTGCACCCTTATACGGGCCGGGCCGGGCTACGTTTTCGTTTGGGTGGCCCGCCCAACCCGTGAACCCTTTAGGGTTCAACCCGGGTTGGGCCGGGTCGACCCGCGGGTTGGCCCGTTTAATAATATAATTTTTTTTTCTTTTTTTTTGGTAGCTTAAATTAAAATAATAATAATAATAATTTTACAAATGATGTATACAAACAACCATATTTTTGTTTGATGAATACTACAATTCTTAAAAAATTATAATACTAAGTAAGTAATAATACTAATAAGTAATAATACTACAATTCTTCAAATATCCCCAAATGATGTTTAATTATAATACTAAGTATGTAATTCAGTAATAATACTAATAAGTAATAATACTACAATTCTTCAAATATCCCCAAATGATGTTTAATTATAATACTAAGTAATAATACTAATAAACAAAAAAAATCGTAATAATAATAAGATTGAAAGAGTGAAATTGACAACAAATTTTGAAATTTTATTCATATGAATTTAGGTTATACAATTTGAACAATTTATAACGAAATGAAGAATTCAATTTACAAATAAGTTTTATACAATAACATATTTGTTATATACAATTTTAATTGAGTACAAGTTTTCTAATTTGACATAACAAGCAAAGCTATTGTTGTTGTTGTTGTTGTTGTTGTTGTTCTTCGGGCGAGTTGCTCCCACTTGTGGAACTTGATAGTGCTTTCCCTTGCATCCTATCTTCAGCCTTCAGCCAGTCTTCTGTGCAAACGAGCATCTCCAACGCCTCGGGCTTCAACCGATTTCTGTAATCAGATAGAACCCTGCCACTTGTAGAAAATGCACTCTCAGAAGCAACTGTAGAGACAGGAGGAGTTGGCATATCTTTAGCCATAATTGACAGAATACTAAAAGTGTGTTCATGTTCTTTCCACCATTGTAAAATATCTAGTGGAGAAAGAGTAGGCTCAGTATCCTGTTGGTTATACCAATTTAATTCATTTGGTTGATTAGTCCTAGGTTTTTTAGATTGAATTTGTTCAAGTAAACTAAATGTTCTATCACCAATTTTACTTTTACCCTTACCTTTAGAACTACCAGAAGAAGAACTAACTACAGAAGTTGTACTACTAGAAGCAAAACGTTTATCATAATAATCATACAAGTTATTTAAAGTAGATTCAAACTGAACTAAAAAAGTAGCGCAATCAGTTGTTAATTCTACATTGTCCTCTAAATATCCAAAAAACATTTGTATCAAATTCTTTGTACCTTCTAATTTGATACGGGGATCCATAACAGTAGCAACACAAATCAACATAGGAGGAGGAAAATAATACTTCAAAATTTTTTGAAATGCAGGTATTACAATGTCACTAATATAGGGATCATTTAACATTTCGTTAAATATTTGCATCATGCTAACTAATTCAATAAAAATGCTGCTAGAAGTAGATTCATATGTTTTTGAAAACTTTAAAGTTGCGGTTTTAAAAGGTTCTAAAAATTTCAACAATGATTCGGCAAAAAACCAATCGTTGGGAGTCATTTCAAAATTGTGCATATTTTTTGCGATACAAAAATCATTTACAACTGCTTTATAATCGGTGACAACATTTAGTAAATCAAAAGTAGAATTCCATCGGTGTCGAACATCCTTTGGAAATTTTCTAAAAGGAACATTTCTAACCCTACACCAAGCTTTCCATTCTTGTAAAATGCTTGGACTTAATGCAATGAAATGTACACAATTTCTAATTTTATGTATATATGGATCAGCTATTTTTAATGCATCTTGAACACATAAATTTATAATATGACACACATCTAACATGAAAAATATTGTCAGATGGAGGGTTTAATACAGATTTTAAAGTAGTAATTGCTACATTGTTAGATGCATTATCAAAACTAATAACCATAATTTTATCGTGAATATGAAAAACATCACAAATTTCTATAATACGGTTTGCTATATCATCGCCACTATGGGGATACGGCAACGACGCAAGTGATATGATTCTTTTATGAAGAATCCAATCATTGTCGATCCAATGACAGGTTATTCCCATCGTTGGAATATTGTTGACACCCGTCCAACAATCCGAAGTTAAACTAACCCTACAAGTTAAACTCCATAAAATTGCAATCAAAGCGTCCTTCATTTCCATGTACACTTTAAAACAATCCGATTTGCAAGTATTTCTCGGAATTCTTTTAAAATGAGGGTTTAAGGCCGTTTGATTAAAATTTTCCGAGTTTCTACTCTCGAGATAGGAAAATGGCAACTCTTCCTTAATGACTAATCGGGCCATTTCCCGACGAACAAGTTCGGGATCATAAGGGTGGCTATCTACTTGACCGGTCCTAGGATTATTTTTTGTTGGCCTTGTATTTGATCAAGAAGTTCTTTATGATTATGTTGTATGTGCCTACTAATTGTACCGGTGCCGTCACCCCTCTTGAATTTGTTTGTTTTACTACATGTTTTGCACACTTTCAAACTTATATCCGGAGTATGTTCGTCCGGGATATACTCATAAAACTTATGCCAATTGCTAGTTTCTCCTCTACTTTTCCTACTACTACGGGGTTGTGTGGTTTCGGGTTGTTGTTGTTGTTCTTCTATTTGAATGTCACCTACAACATCCATGTCGTGTGTACCCCATTGTTCCATAGTAGGATCAATGTAATCTTGGGCGGGCTCACTAGCTGGGACAATTGGTGGCCTACGTGAAGAGGAGGAATCTTGTCCGCTACGACCGCTACCGCGTGATCTAGACATAATGTGGTAATGTGCTAAAGTATGTAAAAAAAATCTACAATGTAGGAGCGGTGAATTATACAAAAAAAATCTAAAAAACAAGAGGGTTGAGATAGAGAAGTTCAAAAAACAAACAATAATTTTAACTACAACGCAAAAAAAAATTTAACAAGAGAGATAGAGATATTTTGATACCGTTCACCGTAGAATACGCGTATGTAAAAAAAACCGTGAAAATAAGAATATAATAGAAAAGATGGAAAGATGGAGGAGCGCTTTGCCGATTCCGCAATTGAAGAGTTGAGAAGAGGTTGAAGTAGATTTGACGAGGGTTGAAGAGAGTTGAAGACGTTGAATTTTGTTTCCGATACGACCGAAATTTGATCGTGTATATGCCTCCTTGTACAATTATTTGATGAATACTACAATTGTTCAAAAATTCTTTAAAATGATGTATAATAGTAGAGAGTAAGAGAGTGAGGTGTGATTTTTTTGGAGATTTTTGGGGGATATTTATAGGCTAAATAAGTGGGAAAAAACAAAAAAAAACAACCAAACGGCTCTGTCCAGACCAGAGCGGCAGAGCGCAGCAAACGGGATTTTCGACCGTTCGACCCGCGGGTCAATGGTCGACCCGTCACGGGTCGAAAACCGCGGGTCGACCCGCGGGTTAACGGGTCCAACTCGCGAATTGGGCTGGGTTCGTGGGTCGGGTTTCGCGAATTTAATTCGCGTAAATTGCGACCCGGGTCGACCCAGTACTGTTCACCGGGTTCGACCCGAACCCGCGAAGCGATTAAACGGGCCGGGTTGGTGAGCCGGGTCGCGGGTGGGTCGCCGGTTGACCCGGCCCAGTTGCCATCCCTATGTGTGAGGGTGTCTTTAGAAAATTTGGGTTGACATTTTTCTAAGTGACATTTAAGTGTACCCGTTTCCGATCCTGTTTTAAACTTATATGACGTTTGGCACTTATTACAAATTTTAAGTTCTACATTTTTATCGTTTTGTGATGGGACAAGTAAAATATTGGTGTACTTCGGAAGTGGCTTGTGCCATGTCTTGTGATGTATGTCTTCATCTTTCGTGTGTGGAATATCTTGAAAATTGGGAATACTATTAAAATTAACAAATGTTTCTTCACTATCTGTTTGTGGAATTAAAGGAATGAAAGCAATGCGCGAGATGAGCTTGATTCTTGGCAAATATGTCTACTGCGTGATCGGTTAGATGCCATGTAATTAATAATTAGTGTATGTATGTTTGGAGAAAACGAAACTAGAAATAAGAAGAGAGAATTAAAAAAAAACAAAATTCAAATTATGCACTAGTGTATGTTCTAAAAAAAATTCTACAAAATATGTAAAGATAACTAAACAATTCTACAAAACACGTATGAACTAGTGTATGTTATTAAACAAATCTAAAAAAATAAGATGAGAGAGTTCAATAAAACACCAACAATTAAGAGATTAACTAATGTTTTAAAAAAAAATCTAAAAAAAAATGAGTACAACAAAACACAAAATGAGAGTAATGAACTAATAATATATTTACTACTACAATCTAATAAAGAGAGATGAGAATAATGCTAATTATAAAAATTAAACAAATACAAAAATTCCGGATGAGTGTAGAATGTATGTTTGAAGAATGAGTAGTGTTGAGAGATTGTTGATGTTTTTGATGTTGATCCTTGGAATTTTTGTTGTTGATTGTTGTTGATGTTGATCCTTGCAATTCTTGTTTGTTGCTGATTTGTTGAGAGTGATTTGAGAGAGAATTGAGTGAATTTGTGAAGAGAAATGAATGACATAGGGTTGTATATATAGATTATGTATTCGTTCAGTTTTCCAAAAATACCCCTAAAAACTAGCTAGTATAGATTCGTTGAGGGGTATTTTAATAATTTTATAAATCTATTTTTTCATTAAAAAAATTTCAGAAAAAAATTAAAATTGCTCAACCAAACGATCGGCTCGAGGGTTGAGCCTGAACCGGACCGGACCGGTTGACCCGGGTCAGGCTGTGGCGGGTTTTCAAGTCAAAATTGCGGCCCTAACTGGACCGGGTCTTGGGGGGTTCGGGGCCGGCTCAGCCCGCTCTTGGGGCGGGCCGAGCCGGTTCTGGGCCAGACTGGCCCTGATGCCACCCCTACGATGAATCAATAATAGGTTTTAATGAAATACGATAATCGATTCAAGAACTACTTGCGGGGGAGTTCAATAATGTTTCTTGAACATGAACGATAAATGAGTTAAAGAGAAGCTTGCCTTTTACGTGACGATTACGAATGCAAACGATGAATGCAAACGATCAATGGGAAGAAGAGAAGCACCACGGCAACAACGACAAGAGCGGCGACGGCAACAAACAAGCGCGACGACATTAACACGAACAGCAACGCAACAAGCGGACTTCGGGTCGTCGGGTTGGAGAAGGCATCAAGGTGGTGAGCTTGCTGGGTTGCTGGTTGTCCGGGGAGGCAACGAGGAGGTACTGGTGCGATTGAGGCAACGATCGGGCGTCTAGTGTGAAGGAGGCTGTCGGTGATGGAGAATGGCAGTGGAAGGAGGTAGGGCTGAGTTGGCTGTTGACAAGGGAAGCACGGTGGTGCGGTGAGGAGAAGGTGGAGGAGGTAGGGTGGTGCTCGGGGATTGAAGAAGAGCTCGGTTGTGCAGCAGTGGTGGTTGGCGGTGATGATCGGTGCTGTGTGGACGGTCGGGGTGCGAGGTGAGGGTGCTGTTGGGCAAAAGACGATTAGGCAGGAGGTTGAAGATGGGGAGGAAGGTGAGTTCGGGGTGAGGAGTTGGCTTGGGAGTGGATGGCTTCAATGGGTTCAGAGTGAAAGAAGAAGAGAAGTCGGGGTGTGGGAGAGATGGCTACTGAAGGAGATGGAAGTGGATTAGGGTTTAATTAATTAGGGTTAATGGAGTTTAGGGATATAAATAGGCAGCTTGTAAGTGGGCTTGGGGTTTCGGGATGTGCTTTAGGTGAGTTGAAAAAATATTAAACCAAATGATATAAGGCTTTGACAAATTAATAATAATCAAGAGAAAAAGGAATAAGATTGTAGAATGAAATACGATTTGGGTTCTAACAAAATAATCAAATATCCAAGTGAATGCAATCAGGTTCAAAAGAATAAAAAAATTGGAATACAAGAATACGAAGAAAAGAAAAATAAAAATCCGTAAAATCGGAAATGAGGGTTGCAAAACCCTTCCCTTCCTTTTTTTGGGTGGAAATTGTGGACTCTATAATTGTCACTCTCATATGAGTAATATGTAGTATGCACTGCTTTTAACATGACTCCTCCTTAGAGGTGATCCGGTCTTCTCTTCTTTGTAATTTAGTTTCACGCGAATGACATATTGCCAATCATTTTACTCAAGAAAACATATTGGTACTCTTGTCTCAATATTCCATTACTCATTCGAAGTTAAAATTGCTTCATGAGACTTATCTGTCATAAAAGGTTGCACTATTTGCATGTCGAGCCAATTGCTTGGCCTCATGAATGCTGGCATGCTTATATTGTTTGGTGAATCGAGCCTAAACCTATACATGCCTCTATCTACCTAATTTCTGGATTTTATATTGTGGAAAATGTTTCCATTGAAGTGTGTGCATCGGTATACTTGTTTGGGCATGCTCTTGATTTTGGGTTCCACTTAAATCTGACTTTGTAAACCCTCATGGTTTGGGATTATAAAGTGGTTAACCTTGCTGTCCCATGCAGATGCTAGAAGACAAGGGGTAAGGGAAGATCAGATCATATTCACAGATGTAGCCATGAAAAATGAGCATATTAGACGTGGCGCCTTGGCTGATCTCTTTCTGGATACGTAAGCATGTTATGTTTTTCCATCAATTAAGGAATGGTTTCTTTTGTTGTTGCTAGTTGACTTTTGACTTTATGGGAAAGCTCATTTTGAGCTAGAATTGACCGGACAGTTAATTTTTCAACCACCTTAAAGTTCCTTTAAGAATTTCTGCTTATAATGAACAGGCCGCTGTGTAATGCCCACACTACTGGGACAGATGTGTTATGGGCTGGTCTGCCAATGATTACCCTGCCCTTAGAGAAAATGGCAACGAGGGTTGCTGGTTCACTCTGTCTTGCCACTGGTATTGGTGAGGAGATGATTGTTAGCAGGTACTCTCTCTCGCTCTCTTGACACAGTAATTGCATAATTTGAGTTTCTCCACCTTAATTTTTTGCTGTATTTTGTGTTACTAGCATGATAGAGTACGAAGAGAAGGCTGTTGCATTAGCTCTGAATCCATCAAAACTTCTTGCACTGAGAAACAAACTGAAGGCTGTTCGACTGACATGCCCTCTTTTTGACACAGCGCGATGGGTAAGTTGCTCGTTTACAGGATTTTTTACTTTTCTACTTTTTATTTTCATTTATTTCTATTTTCTTTCTCTTTGGAAGCGTGGAATATTATGGTGCATGCCTTCATATTTATGTATTTTCTTCTCGTTGAAAAGACAATACACTTGTGTAATCCAAAATGCTACAGGTGCGGAATCTGGAGAGAGCATACTTCAAAATGTGGAATTTGTACTGCTCTACTGGAAATCCACAGCCATTCAAAGTGACTGAAGATGACAATGAGTTCCCATATGATGGATAGTTTTGAGGGATGAGGCTCTGTAAATAGAATGAGTCTACAAAATACTATCAAAAGGGAAAGAGTAATTGTGTTTGGTTGTCCAAATGATACATTGGGCTATTTACTTTCTCCCCCCAGTGTGGAAGGAGACCAAAAGCATTGTTTAATGGTGAGATGTATAGGCTGCCTAGTTTCGTGGAAGCCCCGGTTTTTTGAGTTATGGTGAGGATTGTTAAGGTAAGAGTCCTGCTGCTTTTCCTTTAATACTTGGTTACATACGAAATGTTATTTACTTTTGTACAATATGATACAATATTCAGTGGACCTTGAGGTTGTATTCAGTAGCCAATTCTAGACAGTTATATCTTATGAGAGCTGAGTTGTGTGAACTGTGCTAGTCTAGTTACTGTTGCATGCTTTTTGGCCTTTTCTTTAAGAGTGCTGGCGATTACATTGGGGAATTCTGCTGACGTAGGAACTCTGCAGTCATAATGGAAACAGTGTTGGAAATGAAGGAGATTTGATTGAATTTGATGTTTGATAATAGATTATTTTGCAGGGCGATCTCAGTAGTAAGGTATAAAATATGTTGTTTTGGTTTGAAATTCTTGTTCGAAGCTTGGGAGGCTGTTCGTACATAAGGTGGCCTCAGTATGAAGGTTTGATATTCTAATTTGAAACTTGGATGGCAATTCTATGGGAATGGCATGGCTTGAATAGGAACTGAAAGTGACGAGTAGAGTGGAACCTCTTTTGTCAATTTTGGAATTAGTAATTAATATGGGGCTGATCCTTTCTTTCACAAGCGCCACATGTTGTGTGCCTCAATATTCACTAGATGCCTGAATCATGGAAATACATGGATAGATGGGATAGTGCCACATCAAGTTGTAAGGTTTGCACCTATATTTTATTGCAGCTAAGGTCTCAGAAATGCAGTCTAGTATAATGGTGGTTGAAATTCTTTTTCGATATTGTGATTGCTCACTGTTGTGCACAAGAGAAACGATTTCTGCTGCTACTTGAGTTTGAAATGATTCTCGGATATTCAATCAAAATGAGGTTTGCCGGGTTTGCCGAGTCCGATCCTTTGGCATACCTGTTTGTTGGGATGAAGCAGATTTGAATAGATGGAAAAACAAGGAACAAATGATGGAACGAACGATTTCCTGCTATCTTGAGTATCTGCTGTTTCATTTGTGATTGCCAGCTTTGTTGTACTTGTGCGTCCATCTCATTCAGCCCTGTGTTCTTTAGCTGGGTGGTGTAGATTTTGCCACAATTACTGTTAGTGGAATGCATTAGTGCGTGAGGCTAGCAGGTTGGCACTACTTAACTGCAGGTTTGCACTACTTAACTGGAAGAAAGCAAGATCGGGCTTGGCATATATATGTTGTGGCGTCTAAGCAGCAATTCATATTACTAAATTTAGGTATGTAATTTTATCAAATGCAGGTTCACAAATCATGAAGGGAAAAAAAACAAGTGATTGATGAATAAAGATTTTTTATGTGTCAAACCACATTAAAAGTGTTGGGATTAGGGCGTTAACAAACGGCATCTGGTCGCAGCGGAACTAATTAGAGCAATGAGGAAGTTGAAGTAGACGAGGTAAATAAATTGAGCAAGCAAGTAGATCCACCAAACTAATACAAACACAATAACGATGACTTATCCTGATTAGCTTTTGCTTAATCCAGGAGAAAATATAAAGAGATCTGATATTCAACTAGAAGATATTACAAGGAGTTACTGATTCACTTGATATAAGGAATTAAACTCATCCACTAAGAACTATCTCTCTCTCGAGCCTCTCTTTGCAATGGAGAAAAGAATCTATGAAGTATTACCTCTCATATTGGAGGAGTTTTACAATATATATAGAAGAATAGAGAAAATCTAGGTCTAATCTTGATCTTCAGTCATCCGATAAAACCTGGAAAATAAGTAACTGAATAGGAGCTGCACGATCTGACTTGAAGTTGAAGATTGGGCTGAACCGACCTAACAAATCGAAGTCCAAAAACGAACCAGCGCCGCGGGCGGTCGACCGTCCAACAAGACCGGTCGACCGTACCACTCTTTGACTTTTCAGTACAACGAGCGGTCGGGGGTGCGGTCGACTGTCACCATGACCGGTCGATCGCAACTATCCTGCACCTGCTGCTGCTGCTGTTCTCCTACTCGCTTCGACGCTTCGACCTCCGTGCTTCATATTACCTTCTTTTAATCTGAACAACGAGTATATAAGATACAACCCTAACAAACTCTACCTTGGATTGCATACGAGTGCTGTCACATGATGTGTTACTCATCTCCAAACTCTAACAAATTCTACTTGCAAAGAAAACTTAGAACAATAGCTTCTTTTAATTGAAATGATCTCTACCCAATCTCACCGAATCCAGTGCAGCCCCTTAAAGGCCCACCTCCGTAGATATACTCACGAAGTTGTCAAACTCCGCACGAACTCCACCTACCCTTAGGCTTTCTCCACCTCCCGACGATATTCGAATATCGTGATCTCGTCTCGATTAATCTAGTTGCGGTAAACTAGCTGAGCTTGCGGGAATACCGAAAAAAGGAGCAACACTTGCGCAAGTATTTCGAATTCCCCAAAGCTTGTAGAGATTGTTTTGGCTTGACCCAACCATTTTTATACCTCTAATCACCTTATGACGATCCTGAAAAACAGACAGAACTCCACCTCGAGCTGTGTACCTGCAGTCCCGTGCATCAAGAGTTTCCAAGGAAATCAGATTCTGTTTCATCTGAGGAATATGCAAAACATCCCTTAAAGTGAACGTGTAGACCTGGTATCTTCAACTCAACTGTCCCCTCACCCACCACTTCACAAATCTCTCTAGTTTTCGTTGTCACACAATGTCCCATAGTAGACTTATAAGTAGAAAACAACTCATTCTTGGAGCAAATATGAGAAGAATTCCCTGAGGTAAGAAACCAACTAGAATCCACTTCTAAAGAATTTGAAACAAGAAGACACGAACCACCTGAATCAGAGGCACCAAAGGCACTAACTACACTAGCGGCTGAACTCCCGTTATTGGCACTCTTTTGATTCTGTAATTTTCAACAGTCTTTCTTGATATGCCCTGGTCTCTTGCAATATCGGCAACGGATCGAATCCTGTTGCAAAGCACTTTGTCTTCTCCCCGAAAGATCATCCACTGCTAGACAACTTGTAGGAATAGACGATGAATATTTATGGGTCTCCTTCCTAAGTTGATTTTCCTTCAATGCTTTGATTACACCATCTATCGAAATACTCTCCTTGGCAGGTCTACCGTGTAGCATGGTCGTGATCAAAGGCTCGTACGAATCCGACAGTGAATATATCAGGTTGAAAGCTTTATCTTCCTCACACACATCTGCGTTGATCGCCTTAAGTTCAAATAATACCTTATTGAACTCTGTAATGTGGTCTTGGAGATCGGTACCTTCCTTCATAGATAAACGGAACAACTTTCTCCTCCAATGCATCCAATCTAAAACGACGAATCGGAGTGGTCAGCTATGAGTCTTTCCCACAAACTTGCCGCGTCAGTTTCTTCAAGAAAACTGCACTTGACCTCGTCCGCCAAGGATAGTCGGATTAGACTTATGGCTCTTTCATGAATATCTTCCCCAAACGTCATCCTTCATATTAGTTGGCTTTTCCTTCTTCTTTACTGTTGACTGCAACCGTTCTTGAATAAGAGGATCATACATGTCAGTCTTCCAAAGATTGAAATTGATCTTACCATCAAACTGCTTGATCTTCAAAATACTGTGGCCTGTCATCTTAACCAAGGAACTCGGCAACCTGAAGCTCTGATACCAGTTGTTGGAATTGGGGCGTCAACAAACGCCCTCTGGTCGCAGCAGAACTAATTAGAGCAATGATGAAGTCGAAGTAGACGAGGCAAATAAATTGAGCAAGCAAGTAGATCCACCAAACTAACACAAACACAACAACGATGACTTATCCCGGTTAGCTTTTGCTTAATCCGAGGGGCAATATAGGAAGATCTGATATTCAACAAAAATTTTTTTACAAGGAGTTACTGATTCACTTGACACAAGGAATTAAACTCACTCACCAAGAACTATCTCTCTCTCGAGCCTCTCTTTGCAATGGAGAAAAGAATCTATGAAGTACTACTTTTCATATTGGAGGATTTTTACAATATATATAGAAGAATAGAGAGAAAACCTAGGTCTAATCTTGATCATCAGTCGTCCGATAAAACTTGGAGAAGAAGTAACTGAATAGGAGCCGCACGATTTGACTTGGAGTTGAAGATTGGGCTGAACCGGCCTAACAAATCGAAGCCCAAAAATGAATCAGCGCCGCGGGCGGTCGACCGTCCAACAAGACCGGTTGACCGTACCACTCTCTGACTTCCCAGTACAACGAGCGGTGGGGGGTGCGTTCGACTTTCACCATGACCGTTCGACCGCAACTATCCTGCACCTGCTGCTGCTGCTGTTCTCCTTCTACTCGCTTTGACGCTTTGACCTTCGTGCTTCATATTATATTTTTTTAATCTGAACAACGAGTATACAAGACACAACCCTAACAAAAAGATCTTCAAATATTCGGAGCACTGGCCCACTGTTTGGTATGGTTGTAAATGAAAAGTATAAAAAGCACCATCCCTGTGGATATGCAACCTCTGTTTGGTATAGTTGCAAATGAAAACTGTTGATATCAAGAGAAGCAAAGAAATACTGCCATCCAACTTTGTGAAAAACTACTGCCATCCAACTTTGTAGAGAACTGTAGGGGTGAGAGAGACATTGATCCCTCCGATGTAATCTCTCTTCCTTCCCTCCTCTCTCTAGTTGCATCTTTTTCTTCCTCTGATGGAACTCATTGTTCTGGAAATGTATGGTTGCACGCCTACTGAAGAGGCCCACCAACAGCCACAGACACCCCCAAACGACCTAAGCTCTCTCCCTAATCCTCCCACCCCAGCTGCCACCTCCCTACCCCCGTTACCCAACCCTACTGCCACCCCCATTGTTGTTCAAGCCCACTCTCCAAACCAACCATTGATCTATCTCCCCACCAATGAGGAGGAGAGTCGGCTCAGAGAGCCCCTCCACACTGCACATGCACACAAGAGTGCGCATTAGCAACGGCACCATAGAGAGGCACATCATCATCGCCGTTTTGCATCGCCACCTAGAGGACGGGCTCATAGAGGGAGCCCTCCTACTAGCTTCTATGAGCGTAAGAGGAGCCCCCCCAAGGACCACAAACGCTCCAGCCATGGAGGAAAGGAGCAATGGTACCACGACAAAGGTCGCCACCATCACCCCTATCACCAGCACCAACCCTCTCACCACAGGAGCTCCCATACTCAAGTCAATTATCAACCCAAATACCAACCCAAATACCAAAAGCCCACATCCAGTCCTCACCCTCATATCCCTACAGCTCAACAAAATAACCCTCCGCAACTTCCTCCCCACCTATATCCATCGCCATCGAAAGAGGAACCCACAGCTCCGATGAAATTAGTGATTGGGTGGGCCCACGAGGGGGGTCCAAACCACGCATCATCAGGAGGAGTGTCTCTAGTCCTTGATGGGGACTCGTCGGAGTGGAAGGTAGTTAACAGAGATAAAAACAAAGACAAAAATAGACAAAGCACCTCCCCCATTCCACAAACAAACAACAGAAAGAAACAAAGAAGAGGAAAGCGCAAACCAGCTCCCTGTTTTAACTGCAGCGATTTGGGTCACTTCCTCCAAGATTGCACGAAGAAGGTGAGATGTTTAAAGTGTATGAAGTGGGGGCACCTCTCGTACGTTTGCATGAATGTCACCTCTTCCACCAACATTGACGACAGGCCGGTCAGAAGAGGCAGGTCGCCTGAAAGCCCAACGCTCATCCGCCTCGCCAACAGTCTTGTGACCATCAAGCTTGAGGAAAAGTGGCTGCAGGAGTGGTGTGCCATAGCGAAGGTCAGGACAGGTCGCCCATCGGAGAATCACATTTTGGAAGAACTGAATGCCAAATGGTCTACGGCAGCACACAGGGATTAGGTGGCAAAGAAGTTGTGCCATATGCAATTCTCAGTATCGTTCCCATCACCACCAAAGATGAGGGAGGTGACAGATATGGGCGTTGTAGACTTCGACCACTTCTTCCCCTGGACGCCGAGGTTCGGGACGGAGCTACCGCAAGGGGACCTCTTCTGGATATGGGTACATAACGTACCATTACACTTTTGGAAAAAGAAAGTGCTACAGGAAATCATATCGGACTCTGGTTCCATAGAAGACATCGACGACAAGACGATTCGGAGGTCGGAATTAGTCTCCGCTAGGATTCTTATCCGGAGCACCGACATTGCCCTCATGCCAAGATTTGCTAAGGTATTCTTGTTTGAGGATTCATACCTTATTAGGTTCGTCCTAGACAAGCCAAAGGAACCGGAGTCTAGGGAGCTCCAGTCCCCCCTTTCCTCCGCCCTCAGAGATGGGCGCTTTTACTTGCAGGTGGCGGCGCCTGAATGGGAGCTCACACTAGATGGCGCCCACGAGGTGGAGAGAGCGCACCGTCAGCTTATCCTAGCGGCAAGGGGAAAGGAGGCAGGCATGCTGAATGGCGAAGCCCAAACTTCTCTGCCGCTCCACGGAGACAAAGAAGGAAACTTCACCAGAAAACCCAACGGTAGGCAACCGAAGTCAAATATGGAAAGTTTCGTAGCCCTAGAGCCTGCCGTTGGGAATCTCGCCACCAACAAAGCAAAAAATGGAAGTCAAACCCTAGATAGTAGGGTCCGAACGCCCAGAGAGGAGCAGGTTGCAGAGAAAGTAACCACCTTAGCTGAACATAGAAATGAACCAATACCCATGGGTCAAAGCAGTCTAAAGATGGCATCTTTGGGATCTTTTGTGAGGAACAAGACGAAAGGTGTTGCTTTTGAAACTAGAGGGCAGACTTCAAGTGTACAAAGAGGAAAGATTTTGGCATCGAGTGCGTCACCCACCAGAAAGGCAAGATCTGGGGAAGCGGGACAGGAGATGGTGAAAAGCGGGGGGAAAGAGGCACTCGTCCCAACCCCAAAAGAGGGGGAGCATGAAAGAGGAAAGGTTTTCAAAGGGAGCGAAGCGACAGCAAGAGCCGATGGCCATGACCCAAAAGAGGGAGACTGGAGCGCTCAAGAGAGGGGGGTGTTTGAGGTAAGAGCTTAGAAGGAAAGCTCCGAATTTTGGGAGTGGAGAGCTTTCGAGAAGAGGACGCAGCACAGATCCAAAATGGGAAGAGGAGCGGAGAGCTCGAGGCAATCACAGCGAGCAAGGAGGCAGAGGGAGTTTTCGAAGAGGCAGGGGGGTTTTCGAAGCGCCTGCGGTCTCCACCAAAACGCCATCCATTTGTGGAGTGACGCGTGGAGGGGCACAGGAAACAGAGCGTGCGATGCATCCCCAGGAAGGCATTCCTATGCGGGAGGAGTCTGCATTGGATGAGAATGGGCCCAATATGTGTGTTGGGCCCAATATGTGTGTCGTGACTCAGAGAAAGATTGGGCCTATAGAGGGGTCTACCACTGTCAACCAACTACCACTTGTGGATCTTGTTTCATCTATGGAGAATGGGCCAACAGAAGGGTCCAATGAACAACAGCTGTAGGGACCCATGATGGGGCCGCTCAGGATGTTACTGAGTACGCAAATTGCGATGAAGACATGGAAGGGCGCTTAAATTTGGATAAAGAGTTCTCATTTACGGATGAGGATGAGGAACCAAAGGACCTTGAGTTTGTTGCTGATACATAGAGAGAGATCTCACCAGAGATGGTCTTATTCACCTTTCCAGAATCTGTGCTTGGCTATAGTATGGGAATGTCAAGTAGGGCAGTTGGGTTCAGGGTACAGAGGATGCCTAAGAGGGCTCATGTGGAGTCCCTGGATGACTTTCTGGAGGTGGCTGCAGCGGCCAAAGCTACAAAGTTCGATGACGGAGGTACGAGAAGTTTTTTAGCTTCTATATTAAATTTCATATAAGATTCTGAGGTTTTTACACTAGCTCAAACCTGTGGCTTAGAGGTGTTTGACATAGAACGTAATGCTCTACTGTTCAATAAAATTAGGGGTTGGGAAATTGAACGAGTGAAGGACCTGGGGTCCTCCTCTGTGTCGACGGAGGTCTTCGAGGAAGACACCCGTCCTACACACACGATCAACCTAGAATTGGTTCCCCAATGAATGCACTATTCTGGAACGTTAGGGGGTTGGGGGATAGGGGTAAGAGAGATATGGTTAGGGACGTCATTATGAACTCCAAGGCGAAGGTGGTAGGGTTACAGGAGACCAAGCTCGCACAGGGTTTAAACTCAAAAGAGTTGGGGGCAATAGAATCAAGGAATGGGTGTTACGCTCATCCTCAGGAGCTTCGGGGGGCATCGCTATTGGGTTCAACTCGGATATTTTCACCTGTTTCGAGGAATATAGTGGAACGTTCTCCCTGACTATCCGACTAAGACGACGGTCTGACAATTGGGTGCATACGATCACGGTGGTTTATGTGCCGAACGTGGCAACAGACCGAGACGCCTTTTGGCAAGAGCTTATCAGTATTCGACAATGATGGTCGGGAGCTTGGATCGTTGGGGGAGATTTCAATATTACTAGATTTGCATTCCAGCACAGAGGAAGAGGCTCGAGCGACAGACACAGAGAAGAATTTAATAGGGTGATCACGAAGCTGGAGTTGATCGATATCCTAATTAATAACAGACTATTTACCTGGTCAAACATGCAAGCGTTCCCGATTATGGCCAAGTTGGACAGGATCCTTGTTTTGATGGATTAGGAGGCTAAATTCCCATTGGCAACCGCTAAATCTATTCCTAGACCTACGTCGGATCATACCCCGGTCCTACTTGATGCTGGGGTACAGGGATTTCAAAGGCCAAGGAAGTTCAGATTTGAAAATGCATGGCTAGAAATCTAGGGCTTTCACCACATGGTGATGGAAAACTGGGCGCTCCCAGCTATTAGATTGGACGCAGCAACCCGATGGTGTGAAAAAATCCGCAGATTGCGAAAGAGATTGCGTAGATGGAATCGGTTTAGATTCTCGACTATCTGGCGTGCAAAAGATTCCTTTTTGGAAGGAATTGATGAGCTAGAGATATTGGAAGAAACGAGAGTCCAGATACAAGACGAAAGAAACAGGCTGCTAGAGCTCCGAGAAAATATTGCCAATCTTTATAAGCTGGAGGAGATTAAATGGCAACAGAGGTCGAGGATTTCGTGGCTCAAAGAGGGAGACCCGAATACGGCCTTCTTCCACCGAGTGGCAAGCGCAAGACGTAGATCCAATCTAGTCCTGTCAATACAAGCGGAAACGGGAACATCCCAAGACGAAAATGTGATTTCCAAAACCTTTCACGACTACTACAAGGGCCTCTTTGGGAAGAAGAATGACTTCAGGATCCCACTTAGGGATGATTTCTGGCAGAGCCACCAGAACGAGTCAGCTCATTCGCTATCCACATTGGAAGCACCTTTCTCGGAGACGGAAGTGGAAAAGGCCATCACTTAAATGGGAGCAGAGAAGTCACCTGGACCAAACGGCTTCACAATGATGTTTTTCCAAGTTTTATGGGATAAATAAAAGGGGATATTATGGCTTTGATGGATGAATTTTTCTACAACAACCTCATACTGGGCATGTTCAACTTTGTTGAAGTAATTCTAATACCTAAACGGGTGGAGTCTACTCGGGTGGGGGATTTTAGACCTATTAGCCTCATAAACTGCTCGGTTAAGATCATCACAAAGGTCCTAGCCATCCGTCTGGGAAGCATAATGGACAGTTTAATTAGCAACACCCAGTGTGGGTTCATCAAGGACAAATATATTCTGGACTGTGTGGCCACTGCAGAACAAGTTATCCACCACTGCCACACGGGTAATTTTAAGAATTTCCTCCTCAAACTGGACTTTGAGAAAGCATATGACTCTGTCGACCGGGATTGCTTGCTGGAAGCTCTCAGAGGGAGAGGCTTTAGAGTTAAATGGATCAGGTGGATCAAACAATGTTTATACACTAGTAAAACGGCAATCTCGGTTAATGGGCGGCCGGGACTACCGTTTTCTTGCAAGAAGGGTCTTCAGCAGGAAGATCTGCTGTCACCTATTCTATTCACTATTGTAGCAGACGTTCTGAGAGGCATGCTAGAGAACTGTCGGAGAAAAGGTTGGATAAAATTGGTAGTTAGCAGCACCTCTAACCAAGGGTGCACGATTCTTCAGTATACTGATGACACCCTCCTCTTTGGTAACAGGAACAGGTCAGACACAGTTTGCTTTAAAGGGGTCCTCTACTGTTTTGAAGCCTGGTCAGGTCTCAGGATTAATTTCCACAAGAGTGCTTTGATTCCGATTGCACTTTCCGATGTAGAAGCACAGGACCATGTCACCATACTGAATTGTATGAAAGATTTTCCAATCAAATATTTAGGTCTGCCGCTCAGACCAGGAAAGCTTACCAAGACGAACTGGCTACCTATCATAAATAGGGTGGAGGAAAGATTATCTGGATGGAAAGAAAAGTCGCTTTCCCTCGAGAGTAGAGTGGTCCTTATCAACTCGGTGTTGTCTAATCTGTCCATTTACTACATGTCGTTCTTTGAGCTGCCTAAGTGGGTGATCCAAAGGATTGACCGAATCTGAAAGCGGTTTCTCTGGAAAGGGGCGGACTCGAATAGGGGGGATACCACCTGATCAAGTGGGGTATTGCATGCATGAAGAAGAAACATGGAGGGCTAGGCATCATCGACTTGAGAGACATGAACCTTGCCCTACTGGGAAAATGGTGGTGGAAGGTCTTTCACCACAACGGGGAAGGATGGTAGGAGTTCATTCAACCATAGCTTAGGGGGAAAGGTACAAGAAGTTTAGGCTTCCGGGTAGGGTCTAGAGTTTCTCGCTTCTGAAAAGGGATTGCTAAAGCAAGCGGGCCTTTCAACTCAACAGTTACATCGACTATTGGTAATGGACGGTCCACCAAATTCTGGTGGCACAAATGGTGTGGTGCCCATACCCTTAAAGGACCTTCCTAGATTTGTATGAGAAAACAACTCGCCCGAATGTATCTGTGGCCAAGACATGGAAGAGGGGCAATTGGAAACCGTCTTTCCGAGGACCTCTTAGCCCAGGGTTACAGCAGCGACTGAATGAACTGCAAACACACATTACACGGAATGGAGCAATGTGCGCTCAAGGCTCAGACCAGATGCGCTGGGGACTAGAGACCAAAGGAGCTTTCACTGTTAGGTCTCTGTATCATCGCATTCACTATCGAGGATGTCGACCCAGTTGGGCACATGTGTTATAGAAAGCTAAAATGCCCCCTAAAGTTAGGGTCTTCCTCTGGCTAGTGCTCAATAATGCAATCCTCACCAGAGAGAACCTTGCCAAAAGACAACCCCAGATCGCGACCAACTGTGGATTCTGTAACGTACATACGGAGAATCTGAATTACCTTTTCATTTATTGCCAAAGGAGTAAGGCAACTATGGTAGAAGTATTATGAGCCTTAGGACATGTGACTACCCCAGCGAATACGAGGAATTATGGGTTGGCCCTAAATTTGCCTCTGTTCGCCACGAAATGAAGGATGCTTGGTACATAGCCATTGCGGCAACTACTTGGGTGTTATGGCTAGACAGAAATAATTTTTATTTTCGTGCTTCATGTAATAGTACTTCTGGTAATCTTACTCATATCATGCATCTTATTTCCTTTTGGGCCACAGCTACTGTTACAGGAGCAAGAGGAAGGATTGCTAGAGTCTTCCAGGTGGAGGAATTCGATGATAAGGAGGTCGAGTTTGGACCGACACTGGACTGAGGGGTAGGCGCCCTTGATACTCACATGGAACATGATACAATTGGGAAGCCCACAGTCCGCAGCTAGCTCTATTTTGTATTTTGTTCAGGTCTATTGTACCTTGGGTTGTACTTTTGTACTTTTCGTTGGACCCACCCCCAGGGTATTGTTGGGAAATTATGTTCTACTTTCTGCACTGTTACTTTTTGTATTTTTCCCTGGTATGTCGGGGTTGTTTTATTAATTTCTTATTAATGAAATATGGTGGCATTATTCCATCTTTACCTTAAAGAAAAGAGAAGTAAAGAAATCATTATCCCGGCAGATATTATGCCTTTCTGTGGGTATGGTTGGCAAACAAAAAGTGCCTTCCATAAAGGTGCTCTTAGAAAAAAATAAAATAAAAAGTTTCTCCATGGCGAGGAGAAGCACCTGTTAAAGATGCTTTGGGAAAAATACTAAAATTTTAACTTTGACTACTACCCCAACACCAATTTGAAATTGAGAATAAGGGCTAACTTGGCTGGGGATATATCTTAAAATTCACATTTGATAAACTAAAATGAAGTTCAAACCATTAGCTGTGATCCAGGTCACAAAACTTGACTGCGATCTAATTTGATGTGGATTACACGAGTTTAAACCACTCATCATGCAATCTAAAAATAGACTAATTTTAAATTGTTTATAGAACATGAAATTTTTTTTTGGTAGCATGGTATACAGTTAAATCTCATCAAATTGATATGGAAATTTACACACTTCAACTTTTAAGGTGTATATCACATTTAACAGTGTGGATGTTCTTTTTGGATAGTCGAGATATGAGTTTTGTGATGTCTCCTTAATTAAGTTACTGTTGTGACACCTCAACTCCTTTATTCTCTTTGAATTTTAAGACTGATGATGTGAGTATAAGTGACGTGGTCCAATGAGAGCTGTTTGATCTCCTCGATATTCACTCATCTCAGATCATCAGGTCAAAAGGTCCAACGGCCTTCTGCAACTTCAGGCCCACAAACAAACGGGTCTAACTAGAACCATTAGGGTTAGATATCTGTTTGCTCTGCCTATAAATATCAGGCCCCCTCCTCCTTAAGAAAGGTAATCTCCAAATCCTAACTTGAACCCTAGCTTTCACTGCTGTCCAGTAACTGACTAGATCGTTGGATGGCCTGTTGCCAAAATTTTTTCTGGTGTTTCTAGGCTTTTTGCAGGTGCCCGGTCGTCCAGCTACCACCTGCTCTTCCGAGCCAACCTCCAGAAACAGACCCGATCTGCGGCTGAGATTTGTCCCTTTCGCTACACAAAAATACAAGACCTCACACCATAGCGTCCATAGCATCCATCCACCTCAGGAGAGGGAACACCGGCACTGTCACTCCCTGATGGATGGGCAACCTCAGACCATCCAGTTCGAGGAGGTCCCTGTCACGAGGACTGAGTTCCAGGAGTTCAGGAACGAAGTCCTCCGGGCCATCCGAGGGGGTCCTAGGAACGATCGTCACAATGAAGCCCCCCTCCCCGAGGAACGAAACTGGGGTAATGAGTCACATGGCTCAACCCGACCAGCGATAGGGGATGATGCCGTCCTCAAGTGCCTCCAGGATATGGAGAATTTCCTTGCCCGCATCGGCGAGGGGGAGGACAATCCAGCAGGGGCACCGGCCAACCGGCCTCGCATTCTCGACTCGGATCCTGGGTGCCTCGATTCTAAGAAATTTTAGACCGCCACAATTCGAGACCTACGATGGGGAGAGTGATCTAGCTGATCACATGGAGGGATTCAAGACCATCATGATGATTCAGAGCGCCACGGATCCCCTCCTCTGTCGGGCGTTCCCGGCCAGGCTACGTGACCCGACACGGGAATGGTTTTCGAAGCTCGCTCCGAACTCTATTTTCTCATGTGAGCAACTCCAGTCGAGCTTCCCTACTCACTTTGTCACTAGCAAGAAGGTGGAGAAGACGAGCGCATCCCTCAAACAAAAGGAAGGGAGTCCCTTTGGGATTTTGTGCGAAGATTCACAACCGAGGCTAGGGCAGTCTTTTCTCTCGATGCCGGCATTGCATTCGCTGCATTTTGTCACAATGTTCACCATCAGGCAGCTGAAGGCCTCCTTGGCCTAGAAGCCTCTTATTGATTTTCTAGACCTCCTAAACAGGGTCGAAAATTACATTCGAGCTAAAGAGGCTTTATACCCAGAAGGTTTGACGAAGCCCCAGCAAAGGGGAAGAGGAAGATAGATGGTCCTGAGCTCACAAAGAAAGCTTAGAAAGACACTCGGCCAGAAATGACTGCCTTCGATCCATCGCTTCGAAAAATACACACTGCTAACACAGTGTGTTAGCAATCCTCATGGAGATCGAGGATAAGGGGATCGTGCGGCATCCCCCTCGATCCAACAGCAACGAGAAGTGGGACCAGAGGTACTACTGTCGGTTCCACCCGGACCACGGGCACGAGACTTATACATGCCGACCTCTCAAAGACGAGGTCGAAGCCCTTATACAGAGGGGGTACCTGAGGGAGTTCACCCAACCTAATCAGCTAGATCCGAAGGCTTCTCCTCTTATTGTCCGGCCGGATCCCGAGCCTGAACACGATAGGGGGCCGGCTATCCTACACTACGTCCACGGTGGGCCTATGGGGGGAGAGTCGAACAGCTCCCGCAAGGCCTTCTTGAGGGAGGTTAACTCTATCCATGATCCCGCGCCCCCAAGTAGCCAAGGACTTGCTGTGTCATTTTCCAACAACGATGTGGAGGGCGTCCGCCTGTCACATTGTGACGCACTGATAATCAGCCTTGCCATGGTGAACCATGAGGTTCACCGAAGCTCTGTGATCATCTTGTTCATCGCAACATTCAAGGCACTCAAACTTTCTAAGGAGAGGTTGAAGCCGGTCGGGTACACATTGCAAAGATTTTCGGGCACCCTGTACAGATCGAGGGCATCATCACACTCGATGTCACTGCTAGAACAGCACCAAGCATCAAACCGAGGCCATGGACTTCATGGTGGTCAACATCAAGGCCTCCTATAACATCATCCTCGGTCGACCCAACCTCTGTTCCCTTCAGGCAGTCCCCTCCGCCTACCATTTGAAGATGAAGTTCCCTATCGACCATGGAGTCAACGTGGTCAGGGGTAATCAAGAATCAGCCCGGTCCTATTATATGACTGCAGTGGGAGGCGCCATTCTGCCCCTCCACACTGTCAAACTTCCGTCTGAAAGGAAAAAATGGGCTCGGAGCTCGTCGATGAGTTAGAGGAAATCACCTTCTTCGAGGAGACAGTTCTAAATGTTTTCGAGACAGCCAGTCGCTCGAACCAAATCTCAAAAGAGGGTAATTAAGAGGCTCTGGAACATAGAGTACCTTGTCAAGTTCCAAGATGGAACATAAGGGGGAGCCAAGTGCTGTAATCGGCGCTACACGCCAATACCCCTGTAAACAGACATGAAATAAAGGCAGGAGATTTTGTTTTTGCAAGTCAAAGTTTGTCGTCAATACTGTCAATCTCCCATCTATGAGAGATTTCTCAATCTCTCACGTCCTCGCCGCTCAGCTTGGACTTCCACCACCTACAAGAGATTTCCCAATCTCTCATGTCCTAACCCCTCGGCTTAGACTTCAACCACCTATGAGAGGTTTCTCAATCTCTCACATCCTCGCAGCTCGGCTTGAACTTTGCCACCTACGAGAGATTTCTTAATCTCTCACGTCCTTGTCCATCGGCTTGGACTTCGACCACCTACGAAAGATTTCTCAATCTCTCACGTCCTCGCCACTCGGCTTGGACTTCGACCACCTATGACAGATTTCTCACTCTCACATCCTCGCCGCTCGTTGGACTCTGAAAATCTAGGAGTGTTGCACACTCATACTGCACGGTTCGGACTGCTGCACATAAAAAACCCACAAGAAGCCAATTCACTACTATTTTTCTTATTATTATTACAACCAACAGAAGTGTATTGATACAATCGGTGAGACTTTGTTACATTGCCCGCAATCGACCTAAGGCTCCTACGCAGGTGCCACAGGGTTGGTACAGACCAGTTCAAGGCTGGTCGAACGAGGTTGTCTCTCTGCAAGATCTCCTGGGGTCACTAAGGTGGACACACCCGCAACGGAATTGTGGGCGTCACCCGGCCTTGCGGGCCCCATCCGCAGGGTTGGTAATGAGACCCCGACAGAAGGGCAAGCCCCCCTCCAAAGAAACGGATCAGGGTCCAGACATTCTCGAGCATTATCTTGTATCGTTGTATTTCTAACTCTTTCTCCACAATGACCTCATGGGGGAAAGATTTAGACAACGATCGCCTGGCAGAAGTGCTAGACATAAAAAAACACAACCTCCGCACTTCCCAAGTCGCGGTCAACTATCAACTTCTTCAAGTGTGCCAACTCCAAGCTAAGTCCCTTCGACATATCCATAATGTATTGAACAACTGCCTCTCGATCGCGAGCCTCTTTACGGTACCGGGTCAGTGCGGACTCTAAGGCTGTGACCTTACCCCCTAAGCCGCGCCATCTCAGCATGACCATGGCCTACCCCAGATGGCGTATCCATTTGACAAAGATAAAAGAAACATCATTCCGAGCCCTATATACTTGGCTAAATTCACAAAATCTCACAAGGCAGACTACGCCTAAAAAGTTCAAGTCAAAGGTTCGGCCAAAAAAACTATTTTCATAACCCAAAAATTTCATACAAAGGTGCGGTGGCCAGGCTGCATTCGGCAATTACAAAATAGAAAGAAGAAAGAGAGGGAAAAACAAATACAAGGGCTACTATTTAGAAGATGGGCAAACCTCTTCGTTGGCGGCAGTTTTGGCATCAGGGTCGGCCACGGCAACGTCTTCATCACCACCGCCTTTGGGAGTCAGTGGATGGTCGGGCATCTTCATGTCATAATTGAACTCGTCAAGCTACAACTGAAGGTGGTAGTACCTGACGTGCTCGATCGCCCGGGCGCACACCTTGTCCTGAGCCTTGATAATCTTGTCTATGCCGGCCTGCTTGATCTTCTTTATCTCACGGGTGGCCGCCTTCTTTAATTTGCCCTCCCTCTTCATGCTGGTGTCGGCCTGGGAAGCCAGCTCGGCCTGAAGGGCTTGATTACGGGACTCACCCGCCATCAGCTTTAACTTAAGGTCCTTCATCTCTCGCTCATAGCGTTGAGTGTTCCTCACCACCCCCTTCAGCTCCTGATGATGCAGCTTCATCACCTGGGAAACCTGCCATGCACGCCTATAGCCGGGGGAATAAGACTTGGACTAAAAAATAGCAACCAAAGTATAAGGGAATCAGAGCGAAACTAAGGTTACCTGCACGCTCGCCTGAGCCCACTTCATATAGCTGGACTCAATGGTGTCACACTCCATGGCCTGCCGGTCCCGAGGTGGGGCGAGTTTCTCGACCACTTCGATTGCCACAGGACCCTCGGACAGGGTATCGGCGACCCAAATGGCCCCGTCAGGGGCCCACGGTCAGAGCCCCACGTCGCCCATGACCTTCTGGGCCTCTGGATTGACGGGAGGGAGGCCACTCCTCAAAACCTTAGTAACCTTCAGGTTACTTGAGCTTGGGGCCGTCTCGGAGAAGCCAGGAGTGCCGGGGACCGCCTGAGACTTCTGTCTTTTCAGCATCGGGTTGGAAGGTTCTTCAGAACCCCTTGGGAAGTGACCTTCCCCTGCTTCTCCTGTTCAGCCCGATTGGCCCTCTTCTTCTTCAACATGACCCTCCTCGCGGAAATCTCTGCAGTGTCCATATCTGCAAAAGAAAGAGGTGTATAAGATGAAGAAAAAAACTTGAATGAAACGTAAACGAAAGACATACTAGAAGGAATGAGGCTCAATCCGATCCGAGCTAGAAGCCTCTTCGTCACATTCGGCCAACCGATGCTGTTGCCCACACATATTAGATCGACCTCTGTCCACTCCTCTACCGTCAGATCGATTTTTCGAGGGCCCTTAAAGTTGGGCTTGTAGAAGTTCCACTTCGTAGTTATCACCCAGAGTGCCTGACTACGAACGACAAAGTATTTCCCCTTCCACCCCTTTTTCGAGTCCGGGTGGCTGTGGACGACGTTCTTCTCTTGGCGGGGCGAAATATAGTAAATCCTTTCATACTCGCCCGACGAGCTTATACCCAAAATAGCTCGTAAATACTTCAATCTTAGGGGCACGCCCCTCTCCTTGCAAAGTAGCATGAAGCACACGAGCTGCTTCCAAGAGTTCGACCGTATGGCATCGGACTCAACGATGCCCATGACAGAACTTTCTGGATGAATGGGTGGATATGTAGACGTAAGCCCGAGCTGAACGCATCCATAGGAAACACGCAGAAGCAGGGTGCTAAGTTATCCGTGGGGCAAAGCCCGGGGCTGGGGATCAACAACTCGTACTCATGACCTATGAAGTAGCTAGCTCTGATGACCGTAAGATCGTTCGAGGTCAAAACAGTTGGCATTTTATCCATGGAGATCTTCGTTCGAATGGTAGAAGATGGTTGCACCCCATATCAAACTAATCCCTCGACATCGTCTGAATACATTCTAATTGAGCTCGACTGCCGAAGGAAGGGAACGTCGAGCCTGATTTTCGAAGCCGTCTCATCCGGACTGTCCGACAGGGTCCACTTCATTTTCTTCTATCGGACATGAGGGCCCTTGGGGGGGGGGGGGAAGACATCGCCAAAGGCGCCAGATTGGGCTCTTCTGCTAAGGGGTCAACTTCAACTACCTCGTATTCCTTCACTCTCTTAATTACCTTGTCCTTCTCCACTCCACCAACTAGTTCCACGTCGTCACCCTTCTCCTCCATGTGCACACTAACTTCCGAGTTGCTTGACTCCACTACGAAAGGCTTTCTGCTGCGGAGCGGCTGGACGTCATAAACTGTCTCCCTTGTCTCCCAAGATGTGGAGTCGGAGAGACGCAGGCCATCACACCGAACCAATGTAGAGGATGATGAACCAGACTAAGGCCTCGACATATTGGAATTACTAACCTGTTTAAATTGCCGAAAAGGTCACCGCCGGTGATTGTACTGTGCTAGAGAGAAAACATGGGAACTTAGAGAGAGAGCTAAAGTGAAAAATGAGAAGGGGGGGGGGATATATATTGAACCCAACGACTTCTCAATTTCTTCGAATCCTGCGACTCCTCGAATTCTGCAAACATGATGTCACCATCACACGTGTCATTACAGGAGTGGCCCACATGCAGCGCAATTCCTCTCCAAGTCCAATTTCTCACAAAGTCCAAAACGTTCGAGCCACGGCATACACTTCGAGCCCGCCAACAAAGAAACAAGCTTTTGACCAGTCACGAAGACCCCTGGCTCGACGCTCAGCATGTGCCTCGAGCGAGTAGCCAACTTTCTTATTGAAAGCACCTCAAAGCAAGGCCACCTGGCTCGACGCTTGGCATGTGCCTCGAGCATGCAGACAACTTTCTCACTGAAAGCGCCTCAAAGCAAGGCCACATGGTTCGACGCTTGGCATGTGCCTCGAGCAAGCAGCCAGCTTTCTCACTAAAAGCACCTCAAAGCAAGGCCACCTGGCTCGAAGCTAGGCTTGTGCCTCGAGCGAGCAGCCAAATTTTTCACTGAAAGCACCTCAAAGCAAGGCCACCTCACTCAAAGCTCGGCATGTGTCTCGAGCGAGCAGCTAGCTTTCTCACTGAAAGCACCTCAAAGCAAGGCCACCTGGCTCGACGCTCGGCATGTGCCTCGAGCAAGCAGCCAGCTTTCTCTCTGAAAGCGCTTAAAAGCAAGGCCACCTGGCTCGACGCATGCAACCACCTTTCTCTCTAAAAGTGCCTCAAAGCAAGGCCACTTGGCTCGAAGCTCGGCATGTGCCTCAAGCATGCAACCAGCTTTCTCACTAAAAATGCCTCAAAGCAAAGCCAACTTGCTCGACGCTCGGCACGTACGTCGAGCAAGCAGCCAGCCTTATCACTGAAAGCACCTCAAAGCAAGGCCACCTGGCTTGACGCTCGGCATGTGCCTCGAGCAAGCAGCCAACTTTCTCACTGAAAGCACCTTAAAGCAAGGCCAACTGGCTTGACGCTCGGTACGTGCCTCGAGCAAGCAGCCATCCTTATCACTGAAAGTGCCTCAAAGCAAAGCCACCTGCCTCGACATTCGGTATGTACCTTGAGCAGACAGCCATCTTTCTTATTGAAAACACCTCAAAGCAAGGCCACTTGGCTCGATGCTCGGCACGTGCCTCGAGCAAGCAACCAACCTTCTCACTGAAAATGCCCAAAGCAAGGCCAACTGGCTCGACGCTCGGCATGTGCTTCGAGCAAGAAGTCAGCTTTCTTACTGAAAGCGCCTCAAAGCAAGGCCACCTGGCTCGACGCACGGCATGTGCCTCGAGCAAGCAGCCAACTTTCTTACTGAAAGCACCTCGAGAAAGCAGCCAACCTTCTCACTGAAAGTGCCTATAGCAAGGCGACTGGCTCGATGCTTGGCAAGTGCCTCGAGCAAGCAGTCAGCTTTCTCACTGAATGCGCCTCAAAGCAAGGCCACCTAGCTCAAAGCTGGGCATGTGTCTCAAGCGAGCAGCCAGCTTTCTCATTGAAAGCACCTCAAAGTAAGGCGATCTGGCTCGAAGCTTGGCATGTTTCTCGAGCGAGCAGCCAGCTTTCTCACTAAAAATACCTCAAAGCAAGGCCACTTGGCTCGACGCTCGGCTTGTGCCTCGAGTAAGAAGCCGACTTTCTCATTGAAAGTGTTTCAAAGTATGGCCACTTGGCTCGATGCAAGCAGCCAGCTTTCTCACTGAAAGTGCCTCAAAGCAAGGCCACATAGCTCGAAGCTCGGCATGTGCCTCGAGTATGCAGCCAGCTTTCTTACTAAAAGTGCCTCAAAGCAAGGCCAAATGGCTCGACGCTCGGTACGTACCTCGAGTAAATAGCCAGCCTTCTCACTAAAAGCACCTCAAAGCAAGGTCACTTGGCTCGACGCTCGGTATGTGCCTCGAGCAAGCCGTCAGCTTTCTCACTTGAAGTACCTCAAAGCAAGGCCAACTGGCTTGACACTCGGCACGTGCCTCGAGCAAGAAACCTTTTTCTCATTGAAAGCACCTCAAAGTAAGGCCACCTGGCTCGATGCTCGGTATGTGCCTCGAGCAGGAAGCCAGTTTTCTCACTGAAAGTACCTCAAAGCAAGGACAACTGGCTCGATGCTCGGCACGTGCCTCGAGCAAGCAGCCAGTCTTCTCACTAAAAGCGCCTCAATGCAAGGCCAACTGGCTCGACGCTCGGCATGTGCCTTCAGCAAGCAGCCAACTTCCTCACTAAAAGCATCTCAATGCAAGGCCAACTGGCTCGACGCTCGGCACGTGCCTCGAGCAAGCAGCTAGCCTTCTCACTGAAAGCATCTCAAAGCATGGCCACCTTGCTCGACGCTCGGCACGTGCCTCAAGCAAGTAGTCAGCCTTCTCATTGAAAGCACCTTAAATCAAGGCTACCTGGCTCGACGCTCTGCATGTGCCTCGAGAAAGCAGCCAACCATCTCACTGAAAGCACCTTAAATCAAGGCCAACTGGCTCGATGCTCGGTACGTGCCTCGAGCAAGTAGCCAGCCTTCTCACTTAAAGCACCTTAAAGCAAGGCCACCTGGCTCGACGCTCGGCAAGTGCCTCGAGCAGGCAACCAACTTTCTCACTGAAATCACCTCAAAGCATGACCAATTGGCTCGACACTTGGCACGTGCCTAGAGCAAGAATCTAGCCTTCTCTCAGAACCTCGGAGCTCGACACAAACCTCGAGCAGGCACACAACTTTCTCTAAGAAAGCGTCGAGCGCTCGACACCAACCCCGAGCGAGCTATTGGCTCAGAGCTCGTCACGTGCCTCGACCAGGCACACAACTTTCTCTCAGAAAGCGCCTCCCTCGAAGCGCTTGGCACCGACCCCAAGTGAGCTATTGGCTCGGAGCTCGGCACGTGCCTTGAGTAGGCACACAACTTTCTCTCAGAAAGCGCCTCCTTTGAAGCGCTCAGCACCGACCCCGAGCGAGCTATTGGTTCGGAGCTTGGCACGTGCCCCGAGCAGGCACACAGCTTTCTCTTAAAAAGCGCCTCACTCAAAGTGCTCAACACCGACCCTGAGAAAGCTACTGGCCCGGCGCTAGAAAGCGCTCGACACCGACCCTGAGCGAGCTACTGGCTCGACGCTCGAAGCACTCGGCAGCAATCCCGAGCGAGCTAATGGCTCGGAGCTCAGCATGTGTCTCGAGCAGGCACAAAGCTCTCTCAGAAAGCGCCTCGCTCATGGCGCTCGGCACCAACCCCGAGCGAGCTATTGGCTCGGAGCTCGAAACGTGCCACGAGCAGGCACACTGCTCCATCTCAGAAAGAGCCATGCTCGAACCGCTCGACATTGACCCCCCAAGCTCGGCGCTTGACACCAACCCCCAAAGCTTGGCGCTCGGCTCGGACATCGACCAAGCCATACACCACTCTCGGCTCGGCCCCGACCCCAAACATTTGTTTCGGGGGCTCACTATCTCATCTTCGCACAAGCACTCTCCACCGATCTTCTCACAAGAACGGACTACTTCTCGACGGTTGGTGCACACAACCCTCCAGGAGTGGGGGGCTTATGATGTGAGTATAAGTGACGTGGCCCAATCAGGGCCGTCAGATTTCCTTGATATTCGCTCATCTAAGATCATCAGGTCAAAAGGTCCAATAGGCCTTCTGCACCTTCAGGCCCACAGACAAACAGGTCTAACCCTGCCCATTAGGGTTAGATACCCGTTTGCTCTGCCTATAAATACCAGGCTCCCTCCACCTTAAGAAAGGTAATATCAAAATCTTAACCTGAACCCTAGCTTTCACTGCTGTCCAGTAACTGACTAGATCGTCGGAGGGCCTGTCGCCGGGATTTCTCCCGGTGTTTCTAGGTCTTTTGCAGGTGCCCAGTCGTCCAGCCACCAGCTGCTCTTCCGAGCCGACCTCCAGAAATAGGTCCGATCTATGACTGAGATCTGTCCCTTCCACTACACAAAAATACAAGAACTCATACTTGGTACTCCCGCACCGAAAACATGCAGCATCAACTGATAATGAAACTTAATGCGAGTCTAAGTATGAATTGAAACCAAAGATATTCTCATCTGAAAAGTATAGCGTGGAGTTGGCTTAAGATATCCTAATATCGTATCATGACCCTGTTTGCATCCTCTATGTGGTCCGCATGTGATTTGTACAAGCCTATAAATCTCGACAAAATTTTTTGCCTCTTACATAATCTTTATCAAGGAGATCACTTTGAGTTTCTTGCACTATAAATAAACGCAGTCTCCAAAAGCAATGTCAGATAGAGTCCAAGTATAAACCAAAATCAAAGATATTCTCATTTGGAAACCAATGAATTGTATGGTTTGCATTGGGGTGGCTTAAGAGATCATAATATCCTGCCATTAGCCTATTTAGACCAGCTTTGTGGCCTGATTGCAATTTGTAAGAGCCTTCAAATCTCAACAAAAACCTATGGCTCTTATATAATCTTTATATCAATGTTTTTATTTTTATTTTAAAATTTTAGGAAAATGTGGAGTGTAGACACCATTTTTTATTAATAAGATTATAATGAAACAAACCTATGAAAACCTGGGCACAAGTACAAGTACAAGCAGAAATGAAAAGAAAATAAAATTGTTAACCTCCAACCCTAGGAGGGAAGGACAAATGTCAAACAAATAAAGAAAACGAAGATCAAGTCTCGAACAACAACCCTAAAGGGTGGGATAATCTGTAACGCCCTGAATTTCAAACTCAAAAAATTCGCGACTCATCCTGAAACTTCACTTCAATGTAATATAAACATAGTACCAAAACAAAGAAAAATTTAAAACTTTTATTATATTAACTCCCTTTACAATGCACAACAGAATTATTACACATTAATTACAACTTGTTACAAAATTCAAACTTCCGTCTTCAGTATCATCTATGGCAAAACTCGCGTCCATGCCACTTATCAACACGAGTCCTGCAAAACTATTGAACTGTGGGCACGTCGGTTGAATGCAACTGACGCAATATTGATAATAACAGTGATCTTCCAAGTCTCACAATCACGCACCTAGTGCAAAAATAAAATAATAGGGATAATAAAAACAACAAAGTGAATCTAGTCTAAGTGTATGAGTGTATGCCATGAACATAATTAGAATGCATAAAAACAAACACATGAAAACAATTGCATAAAAAACAGATGCATAAAAACAAATGCATAAAATGCTCACTAATGCATACTTGTTCGAATTCTATACATCCTATACTACGTAGGTCTGAGGGCAAGCCCTTAACGTTCACCTCATTATAGGGTTAAGTTCCTCGTTATGCAATCGTAACTCGATGACAGACTTCAAGACTTAGACAATTTGTGCGTACCTAGTTCACACCTCGATAAATTCAGAAACCAATCCCACACCGTAGATTAGCTGGGGACACTCCCAATCACATCTCGATCATTTCGGGGATTCAATCTCACACCGCAAGCCATGGCGCCTCACCACACACAAACATCCTATGAGCGTTGCATCGATCTCGATAATTCCGGAGATCAATCCCACACCGCAGATGAGCTGGGGACACTCCCAATCACATCTAGATAATTTCGGAGACCATCTCACACCGCAGATTCCTGAGGCCCCCCTACTCATGTTTGCTCTTGCTCCCTCATATCTCCATCTAGTGCCTATCCTTATATTTACCCAAAACAACCATGGCCACCTAGAGCTAACTCACCCTACCGGACTTAAACCAACCCCTCTAGGAACACTAGCCCAACCTGGCTAATTCTCACATTTTTATAATCACAACCTGCCGGTATTTAGGGTCATGTTCTGCCTCTAGAGCCCTCACAATTAAAACATTACCACTTTCTTTCTAGGGTTTCTACATTAACCCTAAACTTAAAATAACCCTTAACGGTTCATTCATGATCTTCTCAACTTTCATAAAAATACGATTTTCCACACAACCACATTGATCTCAACTTAATGCATCTCTATTCTTTTCACATTCAACTCATAATCATTAGTTTTTAGCCAACAAATAGATCACACAAAAAAAAACCTGTTTCCTCAATTTAATGAACAAACTACTCTCATAATTATTTGATTTCATTTATAGAAATAAATTCAAAATCACAAAAACATTATCATTTCAACCTGTAGCAATTCTTTCCATATTTAAAACTCCAACATTAAATTATGGGATTTTAATTCGTTTACAACTGAAAAGACCCATTTAAAAACAAATCTAGAATTTTATCCCTTAAAATATGTAACTTTATGTTTCCAAATCTAAAAATATAATCATTTAAAATCTAAATTAATATATTCTCAAATCTGAAAATCATATCATTCAAAACTAAAATTTATGCTCTTCAAAACCTAAAATTTATACCCCTTTAAAACATAGTTTTTCATCATACAAATTTGCAACTCAAACGTACAAGATCTGAAAATCAATTCTAAAAAATTGAAGGTTTAAAAAATCAATAATCTATAACATTAAAATTTATTATATTAATTCCCCTATTCAAACAATTCTTTAAACGGAGTTAAAAGAACCAAAAAAATCCAACAATTTCAAAAAAAAAAAAAAATCCTTCAATAACTGGCCACACTGGGTTTTGAACCCACGACCCAGCAAGAGGCCCAATGCCCAAATCCACCTGGGCTAGCCAACTACTCCAATGCCATTCACTGTCGTATTGAGTTCTAAGGTATTTTATAACTCGTTCTTATAGTACAGACCCTAGGTCATGTACAAAATCAGAAACCCTATAACTCCCAAACCCTAATACAATAACTCTGGTTACTGTTCACCCCATGAACAGTGAAACCCGAAACCCCACATGTTCCAATTCAACCATACTACAATTATTCAAACCCTAATATTAAGCTTGGGTTTTTAATAATTAAAAACAACGAATAAACACAGAAAAATCTCAACTTTAAAATCAATCAAGAATGAATTTAAGAGCGTACAATAAGTTCTAATTATCTCTACAAATCTGCATCATCTACAATTTAAATTGATGATCATCCAATCAATTTTATAAATCCCAAATTAGATCTTTATCAACTAAAAATTTGTATTTATATGTTCATGATAATATCTAAATCATAATATTAAAACCTAATATTTAATACACAATCCATCATCGTACAACAAGTTCATGAATCAAGATGAGTTCATCTACGTGTAACATCAATAAACATTTTTTTTTCTTTTTGTTTCTTTTTCTTTTAACATGATAATACAACACCAATGGAGTTTAGTTCCATGAAAATATCAATACCACATTCATTCATCATGCATACATCCATCATCACATATTCAAACATGAACAACATGCTCATTAAAATTTTATAAGTCCATATGAAAGTCCTAGCTTGTTTTCTATTTGATTCATCAAAACAATAAATTAAAACCCACCTTAAAGTAGAAATCTTTGAAAAATCGAAAAAAGCTTTTCTCCCAAACTATGGATCAACTTCTCCAAACTCCAAGAAAATCACCAAAATATAGCAAATATAAGAGTAGCTAAAATCCTCTGTTCATGCTCTCTCTTATATAGCTGGGTTCTGGGAAATTAGGGTTTTAATTATAGTTTTGCAATAAAATCCCCAACAATCCAAAATTACATGATTATATATATTTATTCAATTAAATCAATAAAATCAACTAAATATGGATATAATCTAATATCTTAGAGCCCTATACCGATAGCTGGCCCTAAAACTCAGTCAACCAATTTTAAGGTCAAATTTCACCTCCAAGCAACTTTTTACAAAAAGGTCCATTTCTTTCGGAAGTTTACAAAGGTAATTTCCTTTATTCAGAAAAATCCCGAAAATTCAAATATACCCAATAACAAATAACAGAGTTTGTTTATCAACTCATAATTCTAAATTCTCACTTCGAAAAATATTTGCATGTGTTTTGCACGTGCAAAATAGTAATTGAAGAAAATAATAAAATTTTCCATTCCTTCATCCAAATGAAATAAAAACAAATAATAAAATTTAATGATGAAAATATAGATAAATAAATAATAGTGATTGTATAATCATAATACATAGTATTGCACGTGCTTTGCACGTACAAAAGAGATCGTAGTCAAGGAAATATAATAATAACCCATCAATTTAATTGATGAAAATAAATAATTCTAAATGATATCTTTTATTTTATGGGGTGTTACATAATCAGTCAAGGGTTTGTGCGATCTCTAGTTCCCCGTCATCGTACTCATCTACCTCAAATGCTCTGGCATTTCGTCCCCTCGGTCACTCTGTCGCTGTTCAAGCCTAAAAGAAAGTAAGATGCATGATTTGAGTTAGTCTACAAGAAATACTATTACATGTCTCATTAAAGTATAAGTTATTTATATTTAGCCATAACACCAAGGTCGCTGCAGCAATAGCGATGAACCAAGCATTTTTATCTCATGTCTACATCTAGCAAATTTACTGCCTATCCATAAGTTCTCATAGAACGATGAGTAGTCATTGTACCCCAGGGCTTTCAACATTTTGACCCACACCGATTTACTTCTATGACACTATGAAAAGAGGGTTCTTTGTTTTGATAGTGGTATTGCAGAAACCACGGTTGGTTACAATGTTGGATTGTGTCTTGGCCAAGTTTTCTTGCATCATTTAGCACCAGCTAGATAAAACACGCACTTTAAGAGGAGCTTCAGCCTTCCAGATGATTGTTGACCATAGGGTCTACACCCTCTGAAGTGAATACAGTTGTGAAGAGAGTGCACCGTATAGTTACCATTACATTCCAGCACCCTTGCTTTCCTATTTGGGCCTTGTACACAGTTCACTCCTAACTGTGAGATGAGAAGCTGGAGTTTCTTCAGTCTCAATTGTAGTGGAGTACTAAGACGGGTTTTGAAAGGAAGTTTTTATGATCCTCTTTTCCAGGTTTTGGCAAATGAGATATGTGGTTGAAGCGAGAGCTCAAATAGGTCCGGAAATGAATCTTTAAGCAGTTGAGTCCCACACCACCTGTCCCACCAGAATTTGATGGACAAGCCATTACCGATAAATAAAGTGATGCATTTGTCAAACATTCATGCACTTTGGAAACCCCCTCCAAAACCATGACACTCTTGGTCCTCTGTATCCGTAAGCTCTCGTGCCTTTCCATTGAAGATATGATTGAACATATCTTGCCAAAATTCTCCATTCGGGTGTAAGACTTTCCACCACCATTTTTCCAGGAGGGCTAGATTTATATCTCTGAGATCAATTATTTTTAGCCATCCGTCCGCCTTCCGCATGCATGCCGTCTCCCATTTAAAAAAATGGTATCCCCCCGATTGGTCTCTCTCATTTCCACAGAAAGCATTTACGAATTCGGTCAGTCATTTGAATTACCCATTGTGGCATTTCAATGAAGGACAAATAGTATGTTGGAAGGTTTGATAGAACCGAGTTAATGAGTGTGACTTTACCTCCTAGAGATAAGATTTTCCTTTCTAAACCAGTAAATCTAGCTTCTACTTGGTCAATAGTCGGTAGACAATATGCCTTTTTAAGTTCCTTGGGCCTAAGTGGGAGTCCTAGGTATTTGATTGGGAAGTTGTCAAGTTTGCAATTCAGGGTGGTGGCATGTTCACTCGCATCCTCCACTGACATAGTAATTGGAATGAGGGAGCTTTTGTGGAAGTTAACTCGTAACCCGATGCATTAAAGCAGTATAAAGCTCCTTTGAAGGCGATGGTTTCGCCTAGGTTTCCATTGCCAAATAAAAGGGTGTCATCCGTGTATTGGAGGGTTGTAAACTGTTGTCCTCCCCTACCCGTGGCTATTGGATTACTCTAGTCTGTCCTCGTGCAATTGTCCATCATAGACTTGAGAACGTTTTCGACGATAGTGAATAGGAGTGGGGAGAGTGGGTCACCTTGTCTAAGTCCTCTTCTACAAGAGAAAGGTCTGCTTGACGTACCATTGAGCATAATGGCTGCTTTACTAGTTGTGAGGCAGCGACGGATCTATTTGATCCATCTTTGCCCAATACCCTTACCCTTAAGCACTTCCAAAACACATACCCACTTGACCAAGTCGTATGCCTTCTCAAAGTCTAGTTTAAGGAAGTAGCTCCTGGAGTTAGACATGTGACATTGGTGAATGACCTCTTCTGAGTAGCAACGGAGTCCAATGCACCTCCCTTATATGAAGCCGGTCTGTTCTTTACAAACTAGACTATCCATTACCCCTCCCAATCAATTAGTTAGGATATTGGTAATGATTTTAATTGAGCAGTTAAGAACACTGAAGGGCATGCAGTCACCAATTTTTTTGGAGTCATGTTTCTTTGGGATTAGCACTACTTCCGCAAAGTTCATCCGCCCGAGCTTTGACCTATGGTCAAAGAATTCTCCTATGAATACCAAAAGGTTATCTTTGATTTCCTCCCAGAAAATAAGATAGAAGAACATTCAGGAAACCGTTAGGTCTTGGTGCTTTCTCCCTTCCTAATTGTGTGACTACTTCTTTCACCTCATTATCACTAAAAGTGTTCTCGAAGGAAGACAATGCATTAGTGAGGTCATCGTTACAATCTTTGCCAGAATTTACCTCTTATTAGTATTTTGAAGTCCTCTTTTCTCCCGAAAAGGTTTTGGTAGTGTGATTGAAATACATATCTGACCATTTCTTCCTTCTGGATAACCCCATTTTTAGTGTCTACTGAGATTAGGTTCGATCTTCAATAAGCGTTGGCTACTCGATGAAAGACTACTGTGTTAGCAACTCCCTCCTTAAGCCACATTATTTTAGATCATTGTTGCTATTTGATTTCTTCCAATTTGTAGAGCTTGGCAATATCTTCCCTTAGTTGGAGCAGTCGGTAACGCTTATCTTGCGTGAGATCTCTCGTTTCCTCCAACCTTCTATCACGCACCGCTTCCCAATATACGAAATCATGGGCACACAACTAAGGCCCAACGAATGATTCAAGCTTTCCAACTTACATTATCTATAAGTTGTATAGTCATAATCTCAACAATAAAGCATATCCACCTTTGTAATAATAATGATCACATGAACAGAAATAGAAATAACTCTACATGAATAACCATTATCTGATATACATAAACTTCGGGTCAAAATGCCTGAGAACAGAATAAATTGAAAGAAATGCAATGCAAAAAATAGTTCGCTACGGCTAGCTAGATAAAGTAGTGACAAAGAAATAAGATAACACAAGCAACTCATCCTGGCCGTCTAGAAAATCTGCTCTTCAAGTTCCTCCGGTATCTCATAATCTGTACCTGTATAAACGTCATCTGAGGTGACAGGTGTCTGTTAGAGCAAACTTAGGACAATAAGTAGCATCAAACAGTACGATAGGAAAACAATAAAATATAACATGGAAAAAGTCAAGGTATATTAATGTAGGTACTGAAACGGTATGATCATGTACAATGCAATGTCTACATGGTGACTGCAAGAAAATTAAATCATGATTGTAAAGTATAATCAATCGGTAATTGATAATGCATTGATCGGTAATCAATAGTCGGTATCTGTATCAATAATCAGTAATCGGTAATACAGTGATCAGTATTCAGTAGTCAATATCTGTATCAATAATCAGTAATCAGTATCTGTGTCAATGATCAGTGTCAACCGTATAATCTCGGTCTGTCAATTTTTATGAACCTATGTAATGTACTCAATCCTGTGTCACATACCATAGGTTTGAGTGAATAGTGAAGTTTACAGGATCATATACTCGTGTCTTCTAGTGACCATAATTGATAATCAGTAATCAGTAATCAGTAATCCGTAATACGGAAAACACGGCCCCCCTTCTGAGTACACTCTCCTATATTATTTGCTACTAGGTCGTACTCTTTATAACCCCGACTTGTTATTCTTTTTTTTTTATAGTTAATCATGAATATGCGGTCTGTGCAATGCGTGGTGGGAACGATATTATCAGGGGCGGTGATCAAGAGAATATCAAGATATAAATGCAATACATGATCTATAGGAAATCTATCAACCTACTATGTCGGTTCAAGTCATTAACATAAAAATAGTAATATATATAGTCAAGGGACACCAAATACAAATCTGGACAGCAGTACATGTCAACATGAAAACTTACTTTCCCGTTGCTACGGGAAAGAAAAACTAATTTCGTAAGATGTTCTAGAAAGTAGGCTCTCTTCTGTATCCAATGCTTGCTCACTCGAAGAATTCTAAATTTAGTAGCTATGCCTACAAATCTATTCTTTACAAGTCCAGTGCACAGGTAGCAAGTTAGTATTATATTATGCCGCTTATAAATCTATTGCAATACCATTATCAATTCTTACAAAAATTATAATCTAATCCCTAATGATGTCAAATAATACTCAGATTTTTCTTAGATCAAAATTCCCCACAAGAGTTTATCATTTCATGTGATTTACCGGGACAATACTAGCAATTTGGAAATTTAGATGCACTTGCACTAAATCCTAAATATCTCACAAACTACAACTCAGTTTGCGAAACCGTAAAAAAATACTGGATTCTACACTTGAAAATCTACATAATATTAATTCTAAGTTGGCTACAAGAAACTTGGTCTAACCTTAGTTCAAAACTAGTCATGTTGCAAGGTATAAAATCTGAATAAACATGTCTAGGAGCAAAATCATTATTCACAAACATGGATTTATAATGTTCTAAACATGCAACAATATAAATATTCTAAGATAAATTCTATTGCATGGTATCCATCTAGATTCGTGCTTATAAGCTTGTGTATGCAATATGATAATCATGGAAAGAACGATTGTAGAGATTTTGTACAAATCCAATTTAGGAGAAAATCAATAAGGAACGATCCAACATAAGAATATACCACTCGGTTCATGATTCAAATAGATTAACATGGTACGAAAAGAACTAGAATTCGACAATACGATGGTTTGGACAATCAATGAATAACTACTTGCTATGAGTCAAGAAAAAGAACACTTGTCTTGTTCCGATGAAACCTTCGTGCGTGTAGAACTCCACGCATTAATTGTGCTCCGATTCGTGCTCGGCTTCTGGCAAGAGGGGGAAAACAACTAAGGCAGGAAGGACAACAAGGTGTCGGGTTGGAGATAGTGTTTTGTTGTCGGGTATTGATAATGGAGTTTCAGGATGGGTGAAAGCAGGGTGTTCGGGTTTGAATGATGTAGGTGGGATTGAAGATGATATGGAGTTCGGGTTTTAGTGGATGTCAGGATTGGAAGATGGAGATCAGGGTTGATGGGTTCGGGTTTGGAGATGGCAGCAAGGAGTGGGGTTCGGGTGTGAAGAGGAGTGGGGTGGAGGTGGTTGTTGGGTTGGTGGAGAGGATTGAGGTGGAGGTGGCTGTTCGAGATGGAGGCAGTTTGTGGCTGTTGGGTGAGTTTGGGATGAAGATGAGGGTGATTAGGAAAAGAGATGAAGTGATGTGGAGGTGGCTGTGGCTGGTTGAGATTGAAAGGGGTTCGGGTTTAAGGTGTGGAAGGAGTTGGTGATGGAGAAGGTGGCAATGAGATGAGCTGGAGTTCAGGATTGGAGATGGAAGATGTTGGAGTTTGAATGGAGGTGGAGTTGATTAAATTGAACATGAGAGAGGTCAGGAATGGGATGATGGAGAAGGTGGTAATGAGGTTCGGGATGAAGATGGAGTTCGAGATTGATGAGTATGAATGGAGGAGATGGAGTTGGGTTTTAAAATGAAGATGAGGATGGCTGTTTGGGAATTGAAGAGAATTAATGATGGTGATTAGGTATGGAGACAGTGGTGGTTAGTGATGATGATGGTGGTCAGGGAAGGAGATTGGGAGATGGAGGTGATTAGGAATAATATAGGCAATAAGGAGGGGGAGGCCGGCTGATTAGGTTAGTGGGTAGTTAGGAGAGTGGAGTGGGTTAGTGAAGGGCTATGCTCATCTTAGGTTAGGTTTTAAGAATTGGAGGGTTGAGATTAAATCACAATTTTACTTAATAATTTAGAATGGGCTGAGCTAAAGGATTTGAGCTTTCACATAATTTAATAAATAACTAGATAGTATAGTGCATGTAAATGAGTTCAAAAGAAAGAGAAAAAAAATATTGTTAACTGAAATAAAAGAAATACATACGAAATACGTACAGATGAATCAGAGGGTTACATTTCCAGCGCATCAATACCTTATAAAAGGACTTCCTTCAATCTCCAGATGGATGCGAATCTAGTATAGTTCAATTTTCGTAGCTTGTTCTTGAGTTGACAGATTTTTTCGCACCACACTGCTGCCGCTTCAGTTCCCCTCGTGGGTAGTGCCCAATTCTCCCATATGATGTGATGAAAATGCTTGAATCTCTGACCACACCTTTTCGAATTTGAATTTCCTTGGTTTCCTAGAGTTCGTTTTCCCGGTTGACAAAGCAATGGGGACATGATCGGATGTGGGCTTAGGGAGTGTCTGGGTGCTAAATACTGGGATTTTGATTTCCCAATCAAGTGAAACCAATTTTTTGTCAAGTTTGGCCTGGATGAGTGACATTTGCATATTTGACCAAGTGAACAACCTATATGAAATCGATATGTCTACCAACTCCAGATTAATGATCACTTTATTGAACTCCTCCCTATCTGCATTGCTAGAGCCTCTCCCACAATGTTCAAAGGAAAATGTGTAATGTTGAAATCCCTCCAATCAGCCAGAGGGTGCCCCATTGTGTTTGGATTGAATGGAGCTCTGTCTAGAATGCCGTACTGGATGATGCTTGATTAAGTCTATATACCATCATAACTATTTGCATCGAATTATCGGATATCTTTTTACACAGCCGATTATGAGAATTCCCCATGTAGTTCATCAATGCATTTAAACACGTCTATGTGGAATACAATAGCAATACCCCCAGATGCTTCGATGTAAGGGTTGAGTCTCCACTCCTTGATCTGGTTCCCTCCAATTCTGTTGAGTCTGGTTGCATTGGCAAGTTTGGTTTCCTGAAGACCCACAATGTCGGCTTTGGACATATTAATAACGTCCCTAACCATATCTCTTTTCCCTCGTCTCCTCAGAACCCTAAAATTCTAGAGTAACTAACTCATTATTAACATTCTGGGGGGTACGTTCACAGCTCACCTAAATTGTTTCTATCGAGATCCCAACCCCTAATTTTGTTAAGGAGGAAAGATAGATGATCTTTATCTACTCCCTCAAAGCCACATGTTTTGGATAGTTTGATAACATCACTATGTTAGCGTTCCGATCAACACCACATCAGGATTTTGTTTTTAATGGTAAGAGAAAAATAATCACAACACAATTGACACAAAATTTTATGTGGAAAACCCAAAACAGGAAAAACCACGGGTTGATCTCGGAGCTCGGAGGGGCTTCACTATGTTGGAATCAACAAAGGGGTACAAAACAAATAATACACCCGACTATGTCAACTTCCAATGTACACAACTCAATACACCCACCTCCAACAACAACTCAACGTAAGAGTTCTCTTCAAATAAAAACTAGATACTCTCCTTCACTCACACTCTCCTTCATTCAATAAGTAAACACAACACTCATCTACGATCAAGAAGAGCTTATGAGACTTCTTGATTCCCCTCAACTAGTAGCATGTCTATTTATAAGCTTAAGTGAACCCTCTAGATCTTTCTCATCATCGTCCCATGTTCATGAATGCATAGGTTCTCTTGGAATTCCACAAATCTAACCAAAGAATCACAACTCTTTATATTCTTCATGCATTTAGAATGTGAACGAGAATGATACTTTGATTGACTATAACTCCTTCAGTGGTGCTCCGATTTGAGTGATTCAAAGCTTGGCATGCACCTGGTCTAACCCTCTATAACTTCTGTGTAGAAGTCCGAGCCTAATAAAGAATGCATCATGCTCGAAACGTCCATTCAAAGTAATACTTGTCACATAAAACTGTAGCTTGACTGGGTTGGAAATCGAGCTGCCAACCACCAACAATCTACACCTTGGTGAGATATTCAACTCACCTCCATGTACCTCTGGTGGCTAGGGTGCACTTATCAACTAACAAGTCTTCATATTTAGCAAGCTCAGGCAATGCTTGAACTTCTCTACTGCAACTGGTTTAGTGAGGAAGTCGGATGCATTCACGTCCGTGTGAATATTCTTCACCTTGACTTCTCCTGTGTTGATCTAATATTGAATCCAATGATAGCGGACTTCAATGTATTTTGTCCTTGCATGAAATACCTAATTCTTTGCAAGATAAATAGCATTTTGGCTGTCACAATTAACTGCATTGCTCCATTACTCTCCAATGTACCAGGAGTCGGGTAAGCTGGAAGGTCACCGGAACAAAATTCGGAGCAGGCACCAAGTTTAAGACTTCCAAATTGGGTCGTGTTTTCCACCAAGTCTTCCTCAACATTGGACTCCCCCTTTATATAAGGGTCGTCATCTTCTAAGTTCAAGTATTCTCCCTCCTCTTTCTCATCTTCTTCTAGATTGGATACATTTGGTGTCGGTGTGTGTATGGTAGAAGAGTGGAAGGTTGTCTTGTGCCCCTTCGAAAAAGAAACAAAAATAGAAGAAGCGAACATGCATTTCATATTGGATCCCTTCAAAGTCCCATAAGAGCACTTCCACCCATTGCCTGTTGCCCTGGCAATGGGTTGGCCCCGCACATATGAAGAAACAAAAAAAAAAAAAATCCAACCCCATTGCTAACCTAATGCCCGGGCAAACGGTGGGACCCAAGCTGCATGGGCTTGAATCTGGGCAGCCCGAGCCCGAATGCATGCTCAGGGGTAGGGCACTGTTAACGTGGGCCCCACCATCACTCAACAGGTCTATTTTATCTTTTTTGGAAAATTTGCAATTAAAAAAAATTATATAAAGGCTTAAAAACAGGCTCTTTTGTGAAATTTTTTTTATCTAAAAGATTCTTAAAAAATCCAGAAAAAAGGAAAAACCTAAAATTTGCCTATAAATATTTCGATCTTGTTCACGGCTCTACACTATCCATTAAGTACAAATATATCAAGCAAAAAAAACATCAAGCAAGAAACTTGCTTGACTTATCTATAGAAAGTTGTTTAAAGAATCACCATCTAGGTTTTGAAAATTTTGCAGAAATGCCCCTGTTTTTGAAAATAATTAGCGAACTGCCCTTGTTTCGAAAACATTTAGCCATCTGCCCTTGTCTGTGACACGTCAGCAACAAACGTGATTGGGAATCACGGCATCAGTTATTTTGATGCCGTGTTTCCCAATAACGGCATCTGTATATGAAAAAATTACCATGCCGTTATTCCCAATAACGGCATTGGTTATTTTTTCAAATAGAACTATATTGTATCAATCTTGTCTCGAGATTGGAAAGCAAAAAAGGAATGAACTGATGCCGTTATTCTGGAGAACGGCATAGTTTGTACTGATGCCGTTTTTCAGAATAACGGCATCAGTTATTTACTTTTTGCACAAATCCCTATAAGCGTAACCCCCTTTCTTCTCCCCTATTCTTCCCCTTCTGATTTGTAAAACGCATCTCTCTCACATCACCCCTTTTACCCACAAACCCTAGATCTCATAATCAAAAATTTTCAACCATTTGAGTCCTATAAAATTCCATACATCCTAATTCCTCACTCCCACTCTCATTTTCAGTCTTCCTCGTCAACGAAAACCTTACCGGTGGTTTTTTTGGTATCATTTGAAAGGTATTATCATACTAACCTTATGTTTGATTTTTATTTCAAAGATTCGTCACATTTTGAGTAGTGAATGATTTGAATATGTTTTAATTTTTATGCATAGGTATGGAATTTGATATCCCTATATGGTTATATTTTGGGGGTGAAGTTATTAAGGATCCAAAAATTGGATATTCTTATAGTGACGTCGATCCTGTAATGATTTGGGCTACCCCCAATTTTGGTTACTCAGAATTAACAGATAAGATATATGAAGTAACCAAATGGGACAGAAGTGAAATGACTCTGAGTTTGAGAGCCCGTTATTCTGCTGGTAAAGGGGATGGGCAGTACTTCATGTTGGTATCCATAGACAGTGACAGTTCTCTGAGGTCTGTCCTGCTTAGGACACTTCATCCAAGTTGTGGTTGGAATATAGTTGAGTTATATATTGATCAAACGAGGCTTCCAAATTCTACAAGAGTTGTTATCGACGGTCCAAGGCCAACTGGGATTCTGAGACCATCTGAAGAGTCACACGCAAGGATTTCTAATACTGTTGGAGATACTAGCACAACTCCAACGGAACCTGTTTCCTCCGAATACGAGCCGCTACATCCGACCCCATTGCCACAAAATTTTTTGGTAGCTGGCATTGCTTTGACAGACTTTGATAACGCCGTTGTAAATAACGACTTGGTAGAAGAGGAAGAAGATGAGGTACGCGGTCTCGAGGATGATCATGAGGAGATCGCCCTTGAAGCTCCAGTTGTTGCTGCCAATGTTCAAGTGCCGGTTGTTGATGCCAATGTTCATGTGCCGGTTACCAATGCCCGCGTGTTGCCAAGTCAGGACACAGGTCCAGCTATGCGTGGATCGCAGTCAAGTGAATGGATGTCCCGTGCCACCGTACATGAACATGGCCAGTCTTCCATTGGGTCTTCTAACTTGGATGAACTCTTCATAGGTCAAAGATTTCCATCCAAAGATGCTCTACAACATCAAGTGAAGATGTATGCCGTGAAGAACCACAGGAAATTCGTGACGGTAAAATCAGATCGTTGTCTGTACCATGTGAGATGCAAATACGCTCCCATCAACCATTCAGCCGAGCAGATTGCAGAAAATCCATCACTTCAAAATGTAGTCGGTTGTCCATGGCGCTTGCGTGCAATTATTTCCAAAGGTCGTGATTATTTTGTGGTGAAACAACTTGAAGGTGTACACACATGTGTGAATCCTACATTGACTCAGGATCACAGCAAAATTGACTCGACGGTTGTATCGATGCTGATAATAGATACTCTGAGGGAACAACTCACAGTAACACCAAGAGCCATAATTGGGCAGGTGAAGGGTAGGCTCCAATACACAATATCATATTGGAAAGCTTGGAAGGCAAAACATAAAGCAATTGAGAAACTGTATGGTTCTTTTGAAACAGCGTACACTAAATTACCATACCTATTCAATGCAATTCAAGCTTCGAATCCGGGTACTGCTGTACAGTGGGTGAAGACTACGACTGGGCCGGGTATAGAAACATTTAAGAGTGTTTTTTGGTCATTCGGTCCTTCGATCGAAGGATTCAAATTCTGTAGACCAGTTATAAGTGTTGACGGTACTCATTTGTACGGAAAATACAAAGGCTGTTTGTTGATTGCGGTTTCACCAGACGCAAATGGTAGGTTGTTTCCGTTTGCATTTGCACTTGTTGACGGCGAAAGTATAGAAACATGGACATGGTTCATGAACTGTATTCGGTGCTATGTGACAGAACGTGAAGGTCTTTGCGTCATCTCGGATCGACATGCCGGTATTTTATCAGCAATGGGAAATGAGTTTGGCACGTGGAGGGAACCTTTTGCATATCATCGGTATTGTATGCGGCACTTTGCTAGCAATTTTCATAAAAAATTTGGTTCGAAATTTTTGATGAATAAATTAAAGGTGATTGCAAGTGAAAATCAGTGGAGAAAGTATGAAGAGAAGATGGCACAACTTGAAGCTAGCAATGCTGATGCGGCTAATTGGGTTAAGGAGAAAGCAATTGAGAAGTGGGCACTTACTGCTGATGGTGGGCGTAGATATGGTATTATGACAACAAATCTGTTCGAAGTGTTCAACTCGGTTCTAAAAGGTGTTCGTAGCTTACCTGTCACCGCAATTGTGGAACAGATATTTTTCTGTCTGAACATGTATTTCACCGACCGCCGTGAGGCCGCGCAGACACTTATTGCTGAAGGTAAACTATGGGCACCACGAATCAAGGATCTTATTGATGCCCGGCGTGAAAAATCAAATTTACATGAGGCCATAATGTTCAATAATCGCGATGGTGTCTTTGGGGTGAAAACGGGCATTAGAATGGACGGTGGATATCAAAAGGGTGGGCATTGGCATACGGTGGACCTAGAAGGCCGAACTTGTACGTGTGGGAAATTTCAATTGTTCCACGTTCCATGCTCTCATGTGTTAGCGGCATGTGCTTCCCGGGCGCTTGATTATCAACCATACATAGATCCTTTCTACTCTACAGACGCGTTAGCAAAAACATGGGCACCATCTTTCAATCCTTTCCCTGACGAAACTTATTGGCCTACCCAAAGCGCACCGGTTCTAATTGTTGATCCTAGTCTTCGTCGGGTCAAGGGGAGGCCTAAGAGTACTCGTATCAGCAAAATTTTTGGATCCTTAATAACTTCACCCCCAAAATATAACCATATAGGGATATCAAATTCCATACCTATGCATAAAAATTAAAACATATTCAAATCATTCACTACTCAAAATGTGACGAATCTTTAAAATAAAAATCAAACATAAGGTTAGTATGATAATACCTTTCAAATGATACCAAAAAAACCACCGGTAAGGTTTTCGTTGACGAGGAAGACTGAAAATGAGAGTGGGAGTGAGGAATTAGGATGTATGGAATTTTATAGGACTCAAATGGTTGAAAATTTTTGATTATGAGATCTAGGGTTTGTGGATAAAAGGGGTGATGTGAGAGAGATGCGTTTTACAAATCAGAAGGGGAAGAATAGGGGAGAAGAAAGGGGGTTACGCTTATAGGGATTTGTGCAAAAAGTAAATAACTGATGCCGTTATTCTGAAAAACGGCATCAGTACAAACTATGCCGTTCTCCAGAATAACGGCATCAGTTCATTCCTTTTTTGCTTTCCAATCTCGAGACAAGATTGATACAATATAGTTCTATTTGAAAAAATAACCAATGCCGTTATTGGGAATAACGGCATGGTAATTTTTTCATATACAGATGCCGTTATTGGGAAACACGGCATCAAAATAACTGATGCCGTGATTCCCAATCACGTTTGTTGCTGACGTGTCACAGACAAGGGCAGATGGCTAAATGTTTTCGAAACAAGGGCAGTTCGCTAATTATTTTCAAAAACAGGGGCATTTCGGCAAAATTTTCCTAGGTTTTCCATATCTGTACAAAATCTTCAAAGAATCCTGTATCTATCCAAAATCTTGTTCACAGAAATCTTATGAAAATATCTCATCCAAATATTCCACATCTATCCAAAATCGGAATAGATTTTCATTTCTGCAAAATCTCTTCAACAAATATTATCATTCACAAATCTTAAAAATAATAGGGAGAATGACCTATTGGCACCTAAAATTAGTATTAATACCCTAAACACACCTCTAGTTACAGTAATATCCCAATAGCACCCAAACTTGTTATAATTGGATCTACAGCTACCTCCCGTCCATTTCTGTTAATTTTTTAACAGTTAAGAGGTAAAATGACTTTCTTTCCCCTATGCCTTAATAATTTCTTAAAAATTCGTTAAAATTCATAAAAATTTCTTTAAATTCGTAAAAAAGTTCCTTAAAATTCTTTTAGAAATTCCTTAAATTTTCCTTTAAAATTCCGTTAATTTTTTAAAAAATTTTCTTTTTGAGTTTCTTAAAATTCCTTAAAATTTTTTAAAAATTCCTTTAAACTTACTTTTAAAATTCCTTTAAATTTTCTTTTAAATTTCTTTAAAATTCCTTTAAAATTTCTTTTGAATTCCTTTAAATATTCCTAAAAATTTCTCTAAAATTTCTCTAAAATTTCTTTACAATTAATTTTAAAATAGAACAAAAAGTCCTTCAAAATTGAGAAAATTTCTGCAAGTGAGAGTGCCAACTGAACCAAAAATCCTTCAAAATTTCTTTAAAAATTTGTTCTTTAAATCCTTAACAGAGGCCATAGTTTGTTCAGAACCAAAAATATTTAATCATCATATATCAATATATCATAAGATCAAGAACAAACAAATTATTCAGAACCAACATAGAGCAAAGAGTTTATTGAGATATATTTTCATCTCTAGATCATAAGTATCAACCAGATAGCAAAGAAAGAACTATAGAATATAGATATAATCCTAAATGCATAACTATTTTGTATACTTTAAATGTACAATCAATATTACATAATATGAAACAATTACATAACATGAAACAACAATTACATGACATGAAACAATTACACAATCAATATTACATAACGAAGCAAGCTGTTGCTTCTTCTTCTGTTGCTGCTGCCAACAAAAAAAAAATCAGAAATAATCATGTATTTGTATGTACATGAAACTATACAATACATGAAATAATTACTAGTAGGCTCAGAACACAACTTTCAGTAAGGATTTATCAAATTTGCCAAATATTCAAGCATCAGTGCAACAAAGAGATAAAAAAATTGTATCACTAGGACTGCATTGAAATGCCATGCCAACTAGTTCAAATGCAAAAATAACCCTCCATTATATTGAAATTTACAATTGACTAACAGGAAGTATCAAGTCCAGGTTCCACGACAAATATGAAATTCACAATTGAGTAACATGAATGATTGACTTAATCTACTCATGAACCATTTAACCTACAATAGATTTGATAAAGCATAGTTTTCTGTTAACAAGTTTAATAAAACAAAAACAGAAGATATGTACTAGACTGTTTAAGAGTGATAATGCATATAAGCATATAAGCATAGCATAGCATATCAGCATATAAGCATAGCATAACATATAAGTAATTAGCATATAAGTTAGCATAGCATAGCATAGCATACTAGTAAGCTCAGACAGTTTAAGCATATAAGTAACTGGCAATGCATATAAGCATATAAGCATAAAGATCAGGTATTGCTCCAGAGTAATACTCTAGAGAACCAAAGAACTAGGTAATGCTTCTATGAGAACCAAAAAACCAAAGAATAAGGTATTGATCTCAGGTAAGAACCAAAGAAGCAAGGAAAAACTAGATAATTGATATTTAAATGATCAGAGATGTATCCAATATTCATAAAAGCAGATACTTCATATTCATTCATCCATTCATTCATAAAAGCAGATAATTGATGAAAGCAAATTAATTTGCTCTTACAGCTCGTGCCACTAGTATCAGTGTATCACCATAGGATGAATCTCCTTTCCAAATATATTACACTTGTTTCTTCTCCAAAACCCATAAGATTACCTGTCAGTGTATTTATAAGATATTTTTTTCTCTAAATTAAACAGGTAACATAATATTCAAATCCCTTATCCTTTAATGGAGATGTTAGACCTATTTGTAAAGTCTGAAATTGTAAGAACCAACTTGATGAAATTCCAGTTTAGAGATTGTAAGAACCAACTTATATCCAACTGTGAATCATCATTGCCTACACACACAACCAAAATAAATTGCAAGAAATTGAACTAGAAGCTTAAAAGCAAGTATGAGAATCAAACACTTCCCTTCAAAATAGAGAGGAATCAAGGGCGTCGGGGGCCTTAAGAACGAAGACGAAGTGGGGCGTCTGTGGCATCAAGATCGACGGCGAAGAGGGGCGTCTGGGGCATCAAGATCGACGGTGAAGAGGGGCGTCAGGGAGAGCTCAGGTGGGACAAGGGTTGAATTTGGGGATAAATTTGACAGAACGAAGAAGACAAAGAAACCAGGGTTTTGAAATTTGGGCAGATGTCGACAGCACGAGATGGAGATGGAGATGGGTTGCGGTAGTGGTGACAGTGACGCTGAAGAAGGAGCTTCGGGGGCTAGGATTTATAAGAGAGAGAAGGAAGAGAAGGAGAGAGAGAGAGGGGCAGTCAACGAAGACAGAAGGAAGAAGGGGTTTTGATTTTGGGTGAATGACTTACTCGCACCCAAAGTTAATAGTAATATCCTATAAACACCTGAAGTTACGGTAATACCTCAATAACACCCAAAGTTTTGGAAATTGGACTTAAGGGCACCCACCGCTCACAAATCAATTTTTTTGGGAGAGGGGTATTTTTGTAATTTCACATGCCTCTTAATGGGTTTAACTTAACGAGTTTAAACCCGTTAAGAGGAATATTCCCAGAATATTATACCAACTTAATTGAGAATTAAACGGCGAGGGCCTGTAGGTACAATTTATAAGAGTTTGGGTGCTATTGGGGTATTATAGAAACTTTAGGCGTGTGTAGGTCATTTCTATAAACTTTAGGTGCCAATAGGTCATTCTCCCAAAATAATAATAATAACATAATTGTGAATTGTAACTGCCTGTGGGTGGAAGGTCTAAAACTTTGGGAAGCGGTTACTATTTGGGATGAATAGTTACTGCCTTTGTTGCCTTTTGCCTGGGCGATAAGGCTGGAAGAGCTCTAAGTTGCTGCAATTGTTTTTGGCTTGAAATATTTGAGATAATGTCCCATTAAAGCATTGTGTAAAAACCTAAATTTTAGGAAATTTAGCCAAAAACCCCTAGGAGTTGTTGCCCAAAAACCTAAATTTTGAGTTGGATAGGAACATTGTTATGCTATATTTGGTAAGTGATATGACATTTTGTAAAATATAGGAGACGAAGGATGAAATTTTATTTGTTGGTTTTTTTCGTGCAAAAAAGAGTCAAACAAAATATGTTCGTCTTATAGATTTTAAAAATAATTTATTTGAACGGACAAAATATGGAATTTCGAACGTTTATCTTTAAAAATTTTTTTTGAATGGTCGAAATATAAAATTCCGTCAGTTAAAAGAAAATAAAAAATAAAGACTTTTTAACACTAACTTCCTCAAAGTAAGTGAAGTCAAAAAGTAAAACACTGTTAAAAGACTATTAAAAGACCAAAACACTATTAAAACACTATTTAAAGAGTAAAACAATATTAAAACAATATTAAAAGATTACGTGTCAGACGGAAGATTTCCGTCTTCTTCCGTGAAGATCTTCTTTCATCCAACACTATTTAAAAAAAATCCGCACACTCGTTTTAAAATAAAAATAAATAAATAAATTATATTTCTTCTTAATAAAAAAACTCAAATTTTAAGCTAAACGACTGTGACAACCTCTCCAAATTCTTATTTCTTAAACGCTAAATTATTTCTTAAGCGTCTTACTTCTTACTCGGAGATTTGGGCTTGGAGATGGGCCCATTGAATAATTTTGTTGGTTGCCAGGCTGGCCTTTTGGACAAAAATTTGGGCTTGGAGATGGGCCCATTGAATAATTTTGTTGGTTGCCAGGCTGGCCTTTTGGACAAAAATTTCCAAATTTCAAATTTGAAATCACCGTTGACATTTCTTCCTCATCCAACAAACATCCAAATCTTCCGGTTGTCACCAGATGCTCCCATATTTTCTCCTGGGGTGTTTTGGACATTTCACAGTGTTTATTTTTGACAGCTTTTTCTTTCCCTTTATCTTTTGAACTTCTCAGAGAGTTTTCTTTCTAGGGATTCTTTCGGGTCGGATATTGCCTATACCAACATCCGTATCCATATTCCCAATACGGATTTGGATACAGATACAGATATGACTCGGGAAAAAAAATCATATCCGTATCCCCATGTTTACGATACAGATGCGAATCGGATACGGTCTCCCGGATAACGAATACGAATTCGGATATCAAACATATAGTTTTTCTATATTTGTTTTCCTTAACTAGTACTTAAATGTGTAAATAATGCAAGTTTTTTAGTTTTACCATTTTACTATTTACCATTTTTATGATTTTACTTTTACCATACAACACGTACAACCCCCAAGACGGTTCCCAATGAGTATCCTCTTTTGGAACGTTAGGGGATTGGAGGGGGGGGGGGGGGAAGAAATGGTCAGAGACGTTATTAATATGTTCAAAGCAGATGTGGTAGGTTTGCAAGAGACCAAACTCATGCAGGGGTTTAGACTTAAAAGGCTAGGGGGTTGCCGAATTTACACATGTCTGGATGAATTTCGAGGGGAGTACTCTTTGTCGATACGTCTGTGTCGTTAGAGGGATTCCTGGACATAAACAGTTACTGTGGTATATGGCCCGAATCAATCCACTGCTAGATGCGCGTTTTGGAATGAACTGTTTTCTATTTAGGCATGGTGGCCGAATGCCTGGGTGGTTTTGGAATGAACTCTTTTATATCCAGGCACGGTTTGCCTTTGAGCACCGTGGTAAAGGATCAAGTGACACGAATAGGGAAGAGTTCAATAGGGTGATTACTGATCTTGAGTTGATTGACATTCCAATTAACGACAAGCTCTTCACTTGGTCAAATATGCAGGCGGTCCCTATTATGGCTAAACTGGATAGTGTTCTAGTCTCCTTGGACTGGGAAGCTAATTTTCCAATGACATCTGCTAAATCACTCCCAAGACCAACTTCAGATCACGTCCCCGTCGTTCTCTCCACGAGTGAGCAAGGAGGCCGAAAGCCCCGGAGATTCAGATTTGAAAAGGCGTGACTGGAGATTCTGGGATTTCACCATATGGTTATGAAAAGTTGAGCGTTACCAACTCGAGGTACGGATGTAGCACCCCAAATTCCCAATACCCAGAACACGAGGCACAAGCCAAAATTTTCCATCCAATAAGTCCAAACATAGTAAAATCACAGTAAATTTAAAACATTATATTGCCACCACAGTTAAAACAGTACAAATTTTTGATATCTATTCAAAATGCATGATAAAATCTTGCCAGGGTGATACTGCAAACTGATGTCTGTTAAAAAAGAACATGAGAAGGAATGGAGTGAACAAGGATAATGCCTAGCAAGAAATAGAAGATGAGAATACAATATGCAGAAGCGAAATGCAAGAATAGACATGAATTGAAGGATAACATGATAAAGCAACAGAATAGAATAACAAGATAGCAAGGAAGAATGAAAGTAAAATCTAAATAAACACAACTAAAGATATACATGCAACAACGGCCAAAGCGGTTTCAGCATCCTGGGTAGTCAGGTTGTAAGCCTGGCCATGACCTGCAGGAAGCTTACCCTTCCTCTGATCGAAAATCTGCCTCTGAGGTAGGAGTGGTGGTCCGCCATGACCACGAGCAAGCGCTCCCTGTGGAGCTAGACCTCCAAATGGTGCAAGGGATCTGGACTTAGGGCAATCGTGAACCATGTGATCATCGCCTCCACACAAAAGACACAAGCGATTTGCTATCCGAAAGTCCTGGCGCAAGGGCCCAGTCTTGTGACAGTATGAACAAACCAAGTGCGGCCTCTGAACAGCAAGTGGGTATGGCAATGCCCTAACAGGAGGGGGTGGAATTGGCCTCCTAATAGGCTCTCCAGAAGGCCTAGCAGCAACAGGATACTGAGCAGACTGCTGAATGGCACCCTTCCTCGTACTAGTCTGTTCCTGAATTTTAGTAGCACCCAGAATATTAGCATAAGAACGAAGTTGCAAGGCGGCAAGGTGATCCTGAATCTCAATATTCAAACCCAATAAGAAACGACGGCCTCTATCTTCATCATTTGCCACCATAGAAGTAGCTAAATGACTTAGTCGGGTGAATTCAGCAACGTACTCGTCCACGGTCAGACTTCCATGAGTTAATGAGACAAACTGTCGTTCCATTTCATTCTTGGTGGCATTAGGGAAGAACTTCATGAGGAAGCTCTCAGTGAAGATTGCCCAGTGGATGGGTCGGCCTAATCGTTCAGCCTCATCTTGCCACCAGATGTGGGCAAGATCAACAAGTTAAATGCTTATAACATTCACACGATTCACATCCGCTATCCGTGCTGCAGTCAACAGCTGCTCAGTCCTAATAAGTCATTGCTTGGCTTCAAGCGGACCTGTAGTGCCTGAGAACTTGTTTGGATGGAGCCTTATAAAATCTGCCACATTACCAGGTCTCGGTGGCAGCAATGCGGGGCCAGGCACAACGGGTGCCCTATTAGTATCTTTGAAAGCCATCATCATCTGTTCATTATGCTCCCGCTGCATTTGCATCATCAGTTTGTTGTGCTCACGCTGCATTTGCATCATCTGTGCAACAGTGGGCTCATCAGACTGATCATCCCCAGCTCGAGAAGATGAAGCACCTTTTCTAACCAAGCATGATAAAATCACTCCTTTACATCATGAATCAAGCATGATAAAATCACCCCGGGATGCCGAATGAAGCATGATAAAATCACTCCTTTACATCATGAATTCACATAATTTGCATCAAATGAATTTACTGTACAAAAATTATAATCTCATATTGTACAACAATCAGGAATCTTTGCAACACATTGGACAACAAACTCCAGTAATTGCTTCCCGCAGCTCGAGTCCCCAATTTCACGATCAGCAATCCTGCAACTAATAACCTGTGGGCACATCAGTTGAATGCAAATGACGCAATGCTGATTAAACCAGTGACTCTCCAAAACTCAACAACCAATATTTGATGCAAAAGGAAAACATGTAGTCAAATCACAAGTGTTAGTGTATGCCATGCCCTAGAGTTTAATGCACAATTCCAAATGCATGCAATGCACTTACTCTAATGAAATTCATTTGGAAACGTTTGCATCCCATACTACATACTTTCCCAAATGCAACTTCAATGGAAACATATGCATCCCATACTACTTACTTTCCAAAGAGTTCGTAGTCTCCAGATTACAGGGTTCGACCCTCGATATGCATCCTACTCTTGTACTCTTTCTCGTTTTTGACATTCATCTAGTGATTGGTGAGGTTGTAGTTGTTCGACTTAAATCTTGCCTTTGCAGTCAGTAGTGGTGTCCCCGTTTTTCACTATGCCCGGTCCCCGCAGTCCCACTGCTCTGGACCTCACCCAAAAGTTGCTACGAACATAAAGGTGGCCCCGCAGTTAGTGACTGGTAAGGTTCCAGTTGTTCGACTTAAATCATGCCTTTGCAGACAGTAGTGGTGTCCCTGTTTTCCACTATGCCCGGTCCCCGTAGTCCCACTACTCCGGACCTCACCCAAAAGTTTCTACGAACATAAAGGTGGCACCGCAGTAACCCCCGCTCAACGAGATGTCTAGTCTTACTCGCAATTTTGAGTCTTATACTAGCTTCCTGTCCGTATTAAACAACATAGAACTTGACAAATTCTTAGGATCATTTCCTAACTTCCGATAGGAGATTTATAGTACGCACTTCCCGTTCTTATCACTAGACCCCAGGAATAAACCGACGAGACTACGTCGCCCATGCCTCCTGACAGGCAAAGCGGCACTGCACGTGTCCCCTTAACAGGCGAGTATAACCACCCGACTAGTGCGTAACCTAACAATCAATGACATGCTCTAGTCTTAAGATACTACTACTAGTCCTGGTTAAGCAACTACTGATCTTTATTCTGCAAAGATTATTGATTACTAGCTCATTACTTGCTAGTAAAAAAACATAGTTCTTTATTCAAATTCACAAAGCCCTGCGGGAAACCAACACGACCCCAGACCAGGCTCAAGAGTTGGCCCAACTTGGCCCAAACTTGACCCAGCGACATTGGCGATTCGACCTCTGTCGATCGCCAATCACTCTCTTGCTTGGATCTCGACCCCATCTCCTTTCCACCATCAATCCCTCTATGGATAGCGATCCGCCAGTGCATTAAGACTGCCTTCATCATAGCATCTCGAGGTGAAATGTTACTAATTATCAAGGGTGAAATGGATTGATAGTCCTAGGGTGATAACAATTACCTTAGACAAACAACAAACTAATTTACATAGCCATACACATCTCAATACAGTAGACATTCACAAGTCCAATTCAAACATGTTCAATTCATGATTCATAAGCTAACTAACAACTATCTAACTCCATTATTTAGCCTTAAAATAACAATGACTTACAATAAGCTATTCATCGAATCCTATAACTGGTGCTAGTTGAAAAAAACACAGTTAATTATTTACTTAATGAAATTCCATATTTTGAGATTCTACAGAAAGGTCTTTGAATCTAATTTACTTTCTCAATTGGAAACTTTCTCAAAATGGTTCATTTAGATGATGAGAAAGACCTCACACTGATATGTATACAAATTCTCAGAATATGCAGAAACTATCAACCAGTGTATGCTTAAAACTCAGTTAAAAATAGCCATGATCTCAAAATCTCATAAAATTCTATATGCATAATCTATATGCATATGAGCAATATATATCCAAAAATTAGCTAAAAAATTAAAGTATACAGAAAATTATGACAATTTTAATAGGATGCAAATTACCAAACAACAACCACAATGTTTCTTAGCAACATCAGTAAGTTGTATTTTAAAGAGATAACAATTCTTATTCAAAAATTATGAAACTTGGTAGGAATGTTCACAGTGACTTAAGATACTAATGTAAAAATTTTAAGTTCAAATTCCCTTTTTATCATGGAGTTATGATTTCCAGGGTAACTAGTACTCATAATGTAAAAAGAGCTGAAACACTTTTGTCTCAGTATAGAAACATGATTTTTGTTAAATATCAAATAATTTCCAAAAATTACCAAAATTAGCGGGATTTCTGTAAACACATATACGAACCTTGCATAAAATTTTCAGCTTAATAATTCTTATATTTTGGAATTAATGAATTTCCAGACTAAACACAAAATTCTTAAAACAGAATCGAAAGACAGTTCATTGTTTTCATTACCTAGTACAGATGTAGCATTTTCTAAAAATATCAAACATCATCCAAAAAATTATGAAAATTTGTGGAATTGATATAGACATGTAAGAGAACTTACAGTAAAAATTTCAACTCTAAACTCTAAAATAATGATATACAAGGAGATTGATTTTTGTAAGTCAGGCATGCTAGATTCAAACAGAGCAGAAAGTTTATCTTACACCGGCAGCATGTTCGAATTTATTAAAATATCAAATCATATTCAGATTATGAAATTTGGTGGAGTTCTGGAGTTCATAGGGACTCAATCAAGATGCTACTGTAAAAATTTCAAGTCTAAATTCCATCATGGTACATAGTTATGATTTTCTAATCAAATCATGCTAATTCTTCTCATGATCATATCTTTTTCTATCAATTAGCATTCTTAGCTTAAGAACTTAAGCTTGAACATACAAAATTTCATTCATGCCATTTAGCTAGCCTCAAATCAGCAACTTTTTATCATACACAAAAAAATAAATCCACAAGCATAGAATTCAGAAAGACATCCACTATGAAGTTTGTTGATGATCTATTCTTCTCTTTCTCCTTGTTTAGCTCCTCCTCCTAGCTCCTTTCTTGTATACTTGCTCTCCAACTTTCAAGCCAAGCTTGAAGAAGAAATGGAAGTTGTAGGAGATGCTAGGAAATGAGAAAAATAAAATTTTTGAAAGACGAAGGTTTTAGAGTTAGAAAAAAATGAAGGAAAAATGAGTTTGATCACACTAGGGTTTAAATAGGAAGGGGGGGGGGGGAGCACACGCCAAAAGAAGCCCATAGTTTTTTAATAGTGGTTTGGGGTTTTATTTGTATGGATAATTATACAGATACATACACATATACAATTCATACATAATACTTAAAAAAATGTTTGTATGTATATAATAAAATATTTTATTATTATAGAAACACTATACCTACCGTCTCGATTATAGTTGAGACAATCGTACAATTTAATTGAGAAATTATTCCAACTCCGATTCAACAATTGTACCATTGTCGAGTTCAAAATATATTAAATAACATATCTCAATATTTACTCAATTAAATTGAGAAGAATCAATTAATACGTGCGACTCTGAATTGTGCACGAACTAATGTATAAAATAGTTATATACTATTTTGCGGGATCTTACAACGGATGCTGCATCTTGTTGGTGTGAAAAGGTACGGAGGTTTCACAATAGATTGCAAACATGGAACCACTCTAGGTTCTTGACAATTTAGTATTCAAAAGAAACATTCCTGGAGGGCATTGACGAATTAGAGAGACTAGAGGAGTCCTGCGACTTATCCAAGAGGAATGGAACAGATTGCTAGAGCTTAGAGATAACATTGCTAATCTTTATAAACTCGAGGAAATCAAGTGGCAACATAGATCCATGATTTCATGGCTCAAAGATGTAAGACTCTGCAAAATAGTATATATCTATTTTGTATTTTTAATCCGTGCATGATTAAGAGTTACACGTAATAATGGAATTTTCTCAATTTTAATTAAGTAATGAAACATATTATTATTCGATATGTTGTGAACTCAATGAAGGTGCGATTGTAGAACCAGAGATGAGATATCTTCTCAATTAAGTCGTATATTAGTCTTAACTATAATTGAGTTAGGACGTATAATATTGAATTATTATTTTGTATGGTGATAATATGATTTCATGTGTGTAATTACAAATTGTATGTACAAATTGTATTGATATTATTTGTGTGTATTTCATTTCTATTTGATTGAAATTGTGTGTGAGATTGTTGTGATTTAAATCATCTAATTAAACCCAATATGACTCAACTAGCTCAAACAAACACACTCTAGCTTGAACCCAAGTTGACCAAACCTAACTTAACTTGTTTTTGTGCATGGCATGAACAAAATTTTGTGCACATGCACTAGTTTTGGTCAGCCATCATTTAGAGGGAATGAGGGATAGGGTTTTGATTTTTTAAATTAGAATCTATGGTTCTTCGATGAGACTCAAACACCTGAGTGTTTGAGAAACCCTAAGAGACAATGCCACTCTCACACTCCACCTCCCCTCCCCTCCAATGCATGTTGACCTCACTCTCACTCTTTCTCTCTCTCTACATCAGGTTAAACCCTCCCCCTCACTCCATTTAAACTCCCTTACAAACCCTAGCTCCACTCTCTCATTTCCACTCCAACTCACACTATTTTCTTCATTCTAATACCCTTCTAAGACACTTAAGTTGCTATTTTGGGAGAAAGAAGAGCAATAAGGAGCAAAGGGGAGCCAAGGGACAATATAGTGGGAGTAAGAAGTGCTAGCAAGGAGGAATAAGAACAAGGAGGCCAACCTTGGAGAGTACATTTCGTCTACAAACGAAAGGTGGGTGTTTCTAAACCTTTGTGGTGTTTAAATTTTTGTTGTAAACGTTTGATGTGGTCTTGACAACATGAGTTGGTCATGGAATGTGTGATTAACTGTTAAAATTCATTGCATGCTAGTTTTATTAGTAGAAGACTAGATAAAAATAGAGTAAAAAGTTGAAAAGAAAAGGGTGTTAGGTCTGAATGCTATAACTCGAAAATTGCTTGGAGTTTGAGCTTGAAATTTTAAACGTAGACTCTTATGCATGTTATACACCATGTTCCAAATTTTGTAATTTTTGAAATTTATTTACTATTTTAATTAATTACGAACTTGAACACCGACTGTACAGAAAACAGATTTATCATAGGTTCTGACTATGGTATTACAAAGCTCATAACTCTGTAACCATTTGAGATATATTACTGAAATTTTAGTATGTGCTTCTAATATTTGTCTAGTGATTGAATATAAAATTTTGTAATTTTTGGACAACGGCTTCTATTTTAATAAAATCCAAAACCATTGGCTGTTCTGAAAAGAAAAGATAAAGTGAAGATGATCTGTCCTGTTTTTAGCTAATCTTCAAGAAGTCATAACTTCAAAAGTACTTGGTAGAATCACTTAAAATTTAAATATGTTATGTTACCATGTATGGAGGACTTATGTTTCAAATTTCATGAAGTTCAGAGATCATTTGCTATTTTAAAAGTATTTTTATGTTAGCACTGATTAGTTGTTGCTCTGTTCTAGAAATTATTGCATGCATGTTAAATAATGACTTATTTGACTACTTAAATGACTTAATCTGAAAAAGTATGTAACTATAAAGTTACAGTTGACATATAGATCTTTCTGTAATGCCTAAGAACTTAAGATTTGAATCAGTACACGAATTATAATAAAATTTTCAAGCAATAACAGAAACACACAGATTCTTAAAGCTCACTGTTTGCACTATGCCTATGAAATTGAGTTTGAACTTGTAGAATCTGAGTTTTAAGTTGCTGTTGTAGGTCATAAATAATGTTGCAGATGTGGGAATAAATTAGGATTTAAATTATCTAAAGTTTCATGTTATGGGTAGCTCATGTGTGCTTGTTGATCTACAATATAGACATGTTTGTTCACTGTTTTAAAGTAAAAATTGTGATGGATATTTATTTATTGTTGTTGATCACTTTGGGATGAAATTCATGCCCAATTTGTGCTTGTGCTTGTTGTTTACTTGAGTAGAAGCATGGGGAACACCCGATCGTGTTTCTCCAATGAAATGGGACCGTGAACGGCTCTGTTTTGGCATGAATGCCACTTGTATGCTTGCTGTTTGGAAAGGTAATTTTCCATTTTTAGGGCTTTTTAGCACTCTTTTTGGGTATTCATGGTGCAGGGATTGTTCCTATAGTAGTTTACCCTATTGAGCTTCATTGAGTGAGTTTGAGACTCCAGGATTAAGTCATATGGTATATCTAGACAGGGTAGAATAGGAACCCGTATCGCATCGAATGCGTGGAAAGAGACGACTCGTGCGTCGACGTGCTCACCATTCATGGAAGGATTTTATAGTTGTGTTTGATGCTACCACTTTTCGAGGACCGTGGAGCGTGAGGATAGCGGGAGCAACGTGTTTGGGTCAGGCCGAGGTTGCGATCAAACTCCAAGCATAGATGGCTATTGCGGTGATCGACGGAGTCGGTTTGTCGTTGGTTCGGGCCAAGTGTGGGTCGAGGCGGGCCAACCCTTCGGCCAAATTTGATGGCTAGATTGAGTCATATTGTGGGATGGCTAAAGTCCTAATAATTAAAAGGTAATTGACTAGAAAAAAGTCTACAAGTAGAACTTAACTAGTTGTTCATAATAAACAAAGTTGTTTACTAACTACTTGATAGATCGCCTACCTAAGAGAATTGGTTAAAATGAAATAGACATAGACTCGCCTAATAATTCATACATCTTATGAGATAATGAGAGAGGATTAGAGATTGATTAGAGTCTTGGAAATCAGATAAGTAGATAAAAAGCTAGTAATCGTTTAATTAACCTTAATCTTAATCTTGTTCCTAGAGTAGGTTAGCTCTTCTACCTTGGGTTTCTGGGGTTGTAGGATTAGTTCGAGCCGTTGTTGAATGTAAGGACAGACACTAGCGAGTGGTGTTCGCCTATCAGGGGGACGTGTGGCGTCATCACGCCTGACCAAATCCAAAGTTCGTTTAATGCAGGCAGGAGACTTGGAGAAAGGCCCAGCAGGAGCGCGGCTCGGGGGGAAAGGCTCTAATATCTTCTGCCGGAGTACCTTTATGTCCGTAACAACTTTTGAGGAGGTCTGAAGTGGCAGCGTCGTCTCGACTGCAAGTTCTAGTTTAGTGTACGGATGAGAGTAGAGCGAAGATAAGGGGAAACTCAAAAAATCTGCCAGGTCTTATGCTGATCAATGCGGGCAGGAGGCTTAGAGAAAGGCCCTGTGAGCGAGACTCTATGGGAAAGGCTCTATGTTCTTCGGCGAGGAGCCCTTGATCGTAAACATAGAATACGACCCTAATCGAAATGCATACATTTGTCTCATACACTATGGGGATGGTGTGAAGAGATATATTTTCGTACATCTGTTTTTGGTGAGGTTCGGAAGGCAGAATTATCACATCTCTACTAATTATTTGGGCAGCGACAGACGTGAGCCGTGCGACTGCAATTCTGGACATAGTGGATAAAACACATGGTATTGACACCACTATTGACAGCAGCGACGGGAGTGAACCGGACGACTACAGCCTCATCATCACTAAAGTATCAGAGACAAGAGAGAGCACAAGAGTAGGATGCATAGCGGGGGATTGAACTCCATCAACTGAAGAACATTGTTTGCTTGGAGAATGTGTAGTATGGGATGCATATCTCTCCAATCAGGCGTGCATTAGAATAAGAGCATCATGTGCATCTTGAGTGTGCATTAGATTAGGCCATGGCATACACTGACACTTGTTTGACATCACTTTTCCTTTTGCATTAAATTTTGGTTGTTGAGGTTTGGAATCGCTATATTATGGCATAGCGAGGATCGTTGTATTATAGCATTGCGTCAGTTGTATTCAACTGACGTGCCCACAGTTTGGTGAGTTTGTAGGATTACCTGATCTACAGGAAAACTTAAGCCGTGAGAAGCATCGAAGTGAAAGTTTACTGTCCAATTCTGTTGTATATCCATGATGTATTAATTTATTGTAATTGTTGTAATCATTGAACATTGTAATAACATTTTGATGCAATAAAAGTTTTTTAATTCCTGTGATTTTACTGTGTTTGGACTCATTTGAAGGAAGGATTCTGTCTTGTGTCACGAGTTTCTGTGTTGGGGAATTCGGGGCGCCACAAAAGAAGGAGACGCGAACACTGCTTTCTTTTATCGGGTGGCCAGTGCAAGGCATAGGTCTAACCTTATTCCCTCTATTCAAATGAGCTCATGGATATCTCAGAACGAGACGGAAATCTCAAAAATCTTCCAAGATCATTATAAGGTTTTATTCGGGACAAAGAATGAGTTTATAGTTCCTTTTAGGGAGAACTTCTGGCATGAAAACCTTCATGAAGTTGCTCAGTCCTTTTGAGGAATGGAGGAACGATTCACAGAGGAGGAAGTAAAAGAGGCGATTAATCAAATGAGATCAAACAAGGCGCTTGGGCCGGACAGTTTTCTTATGATGTTTTACCAAATCTTTTTGGGTGAAATCAAAGGGGATATCATGGCCGTTATGGATGAATTCTTCAATCATAGCTTAAAATTGGGCATGCTCAACTTTGCTGAGGTCATTCTTATTCCCAAGCGGGAGGAATCCCTTAGGGTGGGTGATTCAGGCCAATCAGCCTACTAAACTGTTTGGTCAAGATTATCACCAAAGTCCTGGCTAGCCGGTTGACCCAAATTATGGACGTCTTAATCAACCGTGAACAATCTAGCTTCATCAGAGGAAGATGTATCCTGGACTGTGTGGCCACTGCCGAAGAGGCGATTCATCAAAATTCATATTGCTAATGAAAAGAGCTACCTGCTGAAGTTAGACTTCGAGAAAGCATATGATGCAGTCAACTGGGAATGCCTACAGGAACCTTTCAAAGGTTGAGGATTTTGTGGTAGATGGATTAGGTGGATCCAACACTGCCTGTGTACGAGTAAAACAGCCATCTCGGTAAACGGACGAACTGGTCACCCATTCTCCTATAGGAAAAGGCTAAGACAAGGGGATCCACTCCCGCTCCTTCTTTTTACCCTTGTGGCTGATGTACTTAAGGCCATGATTGACAACTACAAACAAGAAGGATGGATCGCCCCGGTGGCTAGCAGTAGATCACGACAGGGATTTATGATTTTACAATATGCAGATGATACGATTCTATTCGGGAATGTGGTCAGGGCACAAATGTTCTATTTTAAAGGAGCCCTATATTGCTTTGAAGCATGGCCCAGTCTTAGGATTAACTTCCACAAAATTGCTTTGGTTCCTATTGCACTGTCGGAGGTAGAGACAGAAACTCACACTACCATTCTCAATTGTAAGAAGTAGAATTTTCCTGTCAAGTACTTGGGATTATCACTTAGACCTGGGAAACTTAAAATTCAGACTAGCTACCGATCATTGACAAAGTGGAGGCTCATCTAGCAGGATGGAAAGACAAGTCTCTATCTCTTGGTAGAAGAGTGGTCCTTATCAATTCAGTCCTGTCTAACCTCCCTATTTACTACATGTCTTTCTTCGAATTACCAAAGTGGGTAATCCAAAGAATTGATCGCATCTGGAAGAAATTTCTATGGAAAGGAGCTGATGCGGATAAGGTAGGCTACCATCTGATTAGATGGGAAAAAACATGCATGAAGGAAAAACATGGTGGGTTGGGGATTATCGATTTGAGGGACATGAACCTTGTTCTTTTAGGCAAATGGTGGTGGAAAGTGTTCCACCAAAATGGCGAAGGTTGGCAGGAATCCATTAAACATTACTTGCAAGGGAAAGGAACGAGAAGTTTGGGTTCCGGGTGGGTCCTAAGGTGTCATGGTTCTAGAAAGGAATCGCTTGTTCCAACGAACTGTTCAACACGACGATTATGTCATTTATTGGCAATGGCCAGATGTCCAAATTCTGGTGGGACAAATGTTGCTGCGCTCACATGCTTAGAGAACTGTTCTCGGACCTTTACGAGCAGGCGTTACAACCTCACATCTTAGTGGCCAAGGCATGGAAGAGGGGAACATGGAAACCATCCTTCAAAATTTGACTCAGTCCTGACTCCCTCCGAAGGCTGCAAGAGCTCCAAGAATATATCGCACAGACTGGGGTGAAATGCACACATGGCCTAGACCGAAAATCTTTGGGGCTGAGAACAATGGCTCGTTAACAGTACGCTCCCTTTACAACTGTATCTACTTTCGAGGATGTAAACCGAGATGGGCCCAGATCCTCTGGAAGGCTAAGGTGCCCCTTAAAGTTGGAGTTTTCTTGTAGTTGATACTCAATAACGTCATCATGACCAGAGAAAATCTAGCCAAACGATAACCTAACATTGCGATCACCTTTGGTTTATGCAACAATCATACAGAGTCGCTGAACCACCTCTTCATTGGCTGCCAATGGAGAAAAGAAACTCTGGTTGAGGTCCTATGGGCCTTAGGGACGAGTGATTATCCAAACATGTATGAGGAGTTGTGGGGTTTGTCCCAAATTTGTCTTTAGGCATAACGAGATGAAAGAAGCATGGTACATCGCCATCGCCACTACAACATGGGTTTTATGGCTTGACAGAAATAACTTTTATTTTCGTCAGACTTGTAATAGTACTTCCGATATTCTAACTCATATTATGCATCTTTTTTTTTTGGGCTACAGCTGCTGCCACAGGACCGAGAGGGAGGATCACCCGAGCCTTGCAAGTAGACGAGTTTGATGATAAGGAGGTTGAGTTCAGACCATCCTTTGACTGAGCGGAGTGACAGTTCACATACTCTCACCTTCCAGAGATTTATTGGAAGGACTGATATGTTTGTATCTGTCTATCAATGTACTTGTTCTTTTGATATATCTGTAGCACTTTTAGATTGTCCCACCCTCCACGATGATGTTAGAGGTTTATGTTTTATTTTCTGCTGTGTAGTTCCTTGTATATTCCACCAGTACTCTAGGGTTGTTTTATTAAAACCTTATTATTGAAACATGGTGGCGTTATTCTGCCTTTTCCTTCAAAAATGAAACATAATTGAACCCGATGTATAAAAAATAGCAACTAAAACAGGTTGAGTTGTTTTATAAGGTGAGAGTTCATGTTTTAAACTTGATTCTTCAATCATCATTGTTACTTTCTGACGTTCCCACTTGAGATGCATGCTTTTTCCTGTGCAATTTTATGCGATACAATACAATACATTACTAAGATTTATCAGAAAACAACATATCATATATGAAAAGTCTTATGAAAATCGACTGAACCTGAAAAATTTTCCTAGAATTTTGAGTGTTTCAGCTCACGATTTGAGTTCCCCTTTTCTGACATTGTTTTCATGCAACACCTTGAATCAGTAATGCAAAAATAAGCAACAATATATTTAAATGAACTTTGAAGAATTTGAAGGCCAAACTACATACCATTTGGCATACACTTGCATCAGGATCGAAAGAGCAATTGTTTCAGCTTCTAATAAATTCAGTTCCTGCAAAATAGACCAGTAAAATTAACAACCTTTTACATATGGGAAACTATCATGAAGAGAATAAAGTTGGAAAAACTTGTTGTGTACCTAATTATACTGCTTCTGAAGAGAACTATCAGCACCTTCAGAACCTAATTTCATCAACAGTTCTGATTTCTTGATCTTCAAAAGAACTTGCACAGTTTTAATACAATATTAGCATAAAATTATCCCTTCATAATTCTCGAAATCTTGCAAAAATCACTAGATATTTCTCAAATTGTTACCTTCACATAAAAATTCACACTCCCCCATTCTATTGCTCATAATTAACTGCAGACATGACAATCCAGCTGCAAAATCTACCCATAAAGACCTGCAAACCTTATTGACCTTAACATTCAACAAATATCCAAATCAGACTCAAGCTGAAGCTAAAGCTACTTAATAAAAACTAAGGACAACAACCACATGGTACAATAATACATAATTACCAACAATTTGCCACACTCAAAGCCTTATGCTAATGTATAGACTCATACTCTCCTAGCAAGAAAGGTGAACGAAACAGCACAAGCACAGTTAGATAGCAAGCACCGTTATCCTAATCCTTTAAGGCATAACATAACCTGAGAAAGTGCTATTAGTTAGATAGCAAGCACAATCAACTATCAAACTCATTACAACACAAGCAACCTTCAACATAGCACAAGCAAGTGATGACACTAAATAGACTAACTAGTGCTAGAACAATCAAAACAACAAAATAGAATAACTAAAAACATCTGATGATGAACCAAGTCTTCAAAAGAAAGCGGGCTTCCATCAAATTCCGGTGCACTGACATCAACTCCAAATGCAAAGATCCTTACTTCAAAGAACAAATTAAATTAATTTGTATAGAAAGTAAGATTAAGGGAAGAAAGGAAAATAAAAAAGTAACTTGTACTGATAGTTAAAAATGATGAATAATCATCATCCAATTGTTCCAATATAGATTCATCCACCTCATCGAAACCTTAATAACAAAAATTAAATTGAATTATGTTTATGCAAATAACTAAAAATTCTTGCAAGTGGTGTAAGTGTGTAACATTATTTCAATCTCATCATACCTATAGTTGTCAGTATAAGAGTCATATATTCATCATCCTTCTAGCATCTTTATTCACCAAATCATTAGAAAATAGTTCTACTTTGGATGCTACAAAATTAACACACAATAGAAATAATTAGATAATGATTCATACACGCATGAAAAAATACATTGAATTAAGAGTATTGCAAATACCTTCATCCTATGCTCTTAGCCAATCTTGAGTTAATATCAAGACTTCAATTGTTTCTTTCTTCATTTGACTTCTACAACGGATCACACAACCATTAGTGCTAAAGGTGAATTCAGAAGCTACTGTGGAAACTTGGACATCAAAAACATCTTGTGCCATCATTGCAAGTAAAGGATACTTTCCGATATTCCTTCTCCACTAAGCTAATATATCAAATTTCCCAATTGTAGATTCATTCCACCTAAGAACACCCTTCTCCTTTATAATATCCCGGTCGGATATTATATTTGTATTATTATTATTTTTAAAATTAAAATATTTTTATAGAAATTACTTGGTTTTAGTAATAAAAAGTTATCTGGATATATATATACTAGTAAGTATATATATATATGTATTGTATCAATTTTGTGCACTTGTACAAAATCCCGTAAAATGCGTTTTTGAGAAAATGTCTGAAATATCCGGGCTGATATTAAAAATTACTATTTTATTATTTATTTTATTTTTTATTTTCAGAATTGAAATATTTTTTGGTGGATATTACTCGATTTTGTTAATAAACATTATCTATATGTATATACTAGTCTGTATATATCTGTATTGTATCAAATTGATACTGGAATCTTCCGAGCCGTTAATAAAATTATTTTTATTATTATTTCTGAATTAAAATATTTTTGATAGAGATTATTTGTTCTAACTAATAAAAATTGTCTGTATAGACATATATATGTACATACATGTACCGTATCGATTTCGTATGTTTGTACGAAATCATGTAGTATGTGATTTTTGGATAATGTCTCTTATTTTTGATCAGTCATGATCAAATGAAGGGTTAGGAATGAGTAGGGTGTTGATTGCAAATTTATTGGGTTTGATTGCAATTTAAATTTGCAAATAGTTCTCAAATTGTGTGAGCCACAAGAGAGAGAGAGAGACAAGAGAGAGGGAAAAAGTCCTTTCATTTTGTTCCTTCATCCCATCTCTTCTCATCTCAATCTACTTCTTCTACTACTTGTTTATTTTGGAAAAAAAATTGAGAAGAAAGAAAAGAAAGAGAGATCAAAAATCAAAAGAAAAAGAGTGGGTTTAATCTCTTGATTTGTTCTTGAGAGGAGGAGCAAGAACAAGGATCAAGAACAAGGAGGAGAAGAAGCTAGCTCGTTCTTCCTACACTTTTGGGTGGGGGTTCTTAACTTGTCTTTTTTATTGTTATTATTATTGTTGTTTGCTTATTATGTGAAGATCTTGGAATAATTTCATGTGCATATGTGTAATATAGATTGAAAGGGTTTAAATGCCAAGATTGAAGTGATAGAATACAGAAATAAACCCTAAAGATTCAATCTTGTAGGTTTGATGGTTAGAATTAATTTATTATACTAAAGTTGAAATCTTGAGCCTAAATTAATTAGAGAGGTTCTTGTATGTGTTATTATCATGTAATAATTTTTATAGAATTTTCTGGGTTAATTTGATGGGTGAAACAAATTTTTTTTCCAAAACAGCGAGCATAAAAAAGAAATCGCTGTTTTGGGTGGTTCGACTTGTATTCAAGGGACTGGATTTTGAGTTCCATATGGAATTTGGAAATGTGATCAACTAGGAAGTTGTAGTAGAGTCTCTCACCTTTCATAATTGCCATATTTGGTTAGATTCCGATAAGCGGGGAAAAAGTTATGAGCTTTACAAAATCTTAGCAGCTGGCCTTTTGGCTAAAAGCTCGTTGTTTGGATTGTTCAAAATTTTTGCACCTCTTATTGATTGAATCTGAAAAAGTGTTCAACTAGAGAGTTGTAGTAGATGTTCTCACCTTTCCAAAATGGCCTATTTGGCTAGATTCCGATAAGTATTGCAAAAGTTATGAGCTTTACAAATCGCAGCAGCCAGCTTTTGGCTAAAAGCTCACTGTTTGGATTGTTCGAAATTTTCACACCTCTTATTTATTGAATATGAAAAAGTGTTCAACTAAAGAGTTGTAGTAGAGTCTCTCACCTTTCCAAAATTTCCTATTTGGTTAGATTCCAATAAGCGGAGCAAAATTTATGACCCTTACAAAATTACAACAGCTGACCTTTTGGCTGAAAGCTCGCTGTTTGGATTGTTCGAAGTTTTTGTACCTTTTAATGACTGAATCTGAGAATTTCATCAACTAGAGAGTTGTAGTAGATGTTCCCACCTTTCCAAAGCGCCCTATTTAGTTAGATTTCGACAAGCAGAGTAGGAGTTATGGCTTTTGCAAATCAAAGCAGCCAGCTTTTGGCTGAAAGCTCACTGTTTAGATTGCTTAATATTTTTGTACCTCTTACTTACTGAATTTGGAAAAGTGTTCAATTAGAGAGTTGTATTATATGTTCTCACCTTTTCAAAATGTCCTATTTTATTAAATTCCGACAAGTATAGCAAAAGTTATGAGCTTGGAAAGTTTCAGTTTTTGGCTGTATTGTTATTGTTTGAAATGGTGTTTAACGGACCGAATTTTGAGTTCCTTACCGAATCTGAAAAAGTGTTCAACTAGAGAGTTGTGGTAGATGTTCTCACCTTTTTAAATAGTCTAATTTTGTCGAATTTCGATAAGCGCATCACTGTTTGCTTCTAGGTTGTTAGAAGTCTTTTTATGTCGCTTTTGTGTACTCATTAGTAGTATGCTTATATTAGGCTGTTAGAAGATTCTTCTGTTGCTTCTAATTATAAAAGATCATGTTTTTTTAGTAAGCTTATACACAAAATTCTAGTTTATGTTAACTAGAGTTGTCGCGAATTGTTTGTAGTTTGAATCATGCACTTGATTATGAGTAACAAATATTCCTTGTGCTCATAAGTCATGTAATAAGTATTGGTCTATCTCATACGTAGCTCACTTAGATCATATGTAGTTGTTTGTTCATACGTAGCTCATTGAGCTCGTATGGAGTAATTATCTTGAATAGATAGGCGATGAGGGGATCCGAGGAGATCTTGTGAAGTCTAGGTTGAGTCTTGGTAGATTGTGTCAACAATTGTTACACTCTTCTGAAGAGGAACACGTGTGGTGCTTCTTCATGATAAGTTGGAAGCACAGTGACATGTCTTGCTTGTTTGAATCTTTTGGTGCTGTCTCACGGCAGGTTGAGAGTACAACTCTAGGTTGAAAGTACCTTGTAGCTCGTACGACCCCATTTGATTGGTTAGGGTTAGTGACATCGTTAGGGTAGTAAATGTTATTTAACCATTTTTATCTATGAATTGTCGAAGGGTGAGAGTTGGTATTAGGAGTGATACCTTATAATCCGACTTCTCCTATAGGCCGACACTAGGTGGTGTTATTGGGATGTATTTTCCTGTCAAAGGGATACGAGCATTGTTTTTTCATGATTAGTTGGGAGCACGGGATCCGTATCTCGGCTGTTAATTCCTGAGCTGCCATGATAAGAACGGGAGGTTTTTCGAAGGAAATAGACCCTACGATTCCGTCAAGTTCAATGCCTTCTCATGACAAGTTGAGGGCAAAGAAGAAGGTTGGATAGTATCTTGTGGTTCGTGTTGGCTTTTGAGCGAGGTCCAGTTCACCGGGCAATAGTGGAAAACGGGAACACCACTATTGTACTGCAATAGCGGAACTAGACCATACCTGCAGCCTCATCAGCCATGTAGTATTGTGTCAGGAACATGATGTGTACAAAAGTAGAATTCATGACGTAGGTTCAAATTCCTATATATGGAGAAACGGCTTGTTATGGGTGTATGTAGTATGAGATGCATACTGTTCCGAAAACTCGCTTGCATTAGAATAAGAGCATCCTTGCATTAGTTAATCTTGCATTAGAGTCTAAGTCATAACATATACTGACACATCAATTATATATACACGTTTCTCTTTTCATCAATCTGTTTGTTTATAGTTGAGAATCACTGCTAGTCATCAGCCTTAAAGCGTCAGTATATGTATTAACGTCTCCATTTCAATAGGTACTGGAATGCAAAGCTACAAATACAGGAATTAGGAGGACTCAAGGCAAAAGAAGCAAGTGTTGATTTATTTCAATTGTAAAATATACTGTAATTTATTTATTGTTGAGAAGCATCTAAGTGGAAGTACCAAGTGTTATGTATTATTCATTGTACTCTGATGTAATTTTTATTGAAAGTTTGTAACACTTGGGCTTGTAAAGGTATTATTATAACATTTATGTAATGTATTACAGTTTTATAACATTCGAACTTGTAATACATTTGTGTTGAATAAAAAGTTTTAAATTTTCCTGTTTTTCTGTGTATTGTGGCTAATTGAAGGAAAAGATTCTGGCTTATATCACGGTTCCTCAGTGTATGGAAATCGGGGCGTTACATCCTTATGTATGTCTAAACTCATCTTTAAAGGCATGCTTTCACAACTCTCAATATATTGATCAAATCTAGTATTTCTCTTTTCACCAACACTTTCTACCATTTGTGAAGAATTGCTTGTGCCAACTTCTTGTGGTATACATTGACTTTTCTCACGAGAATTTTGCGAATATTCACCATGAAGTTCCTTGATTAAGTTTACACTATTTTCTAACCACCTTGCACCATCAAAACCATATATCTCTTCATAATACAACTTAATGGCTTCTAACTTATATCTTGGGTCAAGGAAAGTCGCAACTGTAAAAAGATTGTTAGCTTTCAACCAATACTTCATGAACTTTTTCTTCATTTCAATTGTCATTCTTACAATTACAGTATCTGAACTTCTCTCCCATTCTTTTAAAAGTAATAGAGCTTCACAAAATTCCTCGAAAAGAAGATTATCAGTTAATAATCGGAACTGAAAATAAGCTTAGTTAGATCACTAAAATACTTCAAGCAATTACTCAAGGTATCAATATGATTCCATTAATCTCCCGATGGCAAGAATTGTATTTGTTGTCTTTGAGACAAAATTTACTAGATACCTACTTATATTCTAGTGCAACACTTAACATATCATAAGTGGAATTCCATCTTGTGCAAATATCAAGAAAAACATGCCTTCCATTCACACCAAGTTGTATAGCAATATCATAAAAACTTTCTTGCACTTGTGGTGATATTGTAACATATTTAATGCTTTTCCTCACATTATGGATAGCTTCGGAGATTTACCTCAAACCATCTTGGACAACAAGATTAATAATATGTGCGGCACATCTCACATGAAAAAAGAACCCTTGTAAGGAAGCGTATTCAAAATAAGATCCTTTGCCAATGAGATAGAAACATCATTAGCCGTGTTATTATCAACGGTAATGGTAAAAATCTTATTATCAATATTATATGGAATCACGTACGACATAAAAACATCACAAATAATAATCCCCGTACACCCTCTAACTTTAATAAAACTGACAACTCTCCTTTGTAAATTCCAAGCATCATCAATGAAATGAGAAGTAACACACAAGTATGACTTTTGTTGTGAAGATGCGGTCCACTTATCCATTGTGAAACTTATCCTACTTGTATGTGCGGAAAATATGTCAAACAGCTTCTTCTTGTAATCAACATAGATATTCATACACAATTCCGTAATTGTATTGCGAGAAGGAACTATGTGTTCGGGACAAAGAGAATGCAAATAATCAAAAAACCTTCCATGTGTCACTATATTAAATCGATATTCATGAGCTATGATTGCTTGTGCAAGTTTATGAGACTCTTATCATTATCAAATTGAAAATTTTGTAGGCTACAAGTTCCATCAACTTCTTGGAGGATGCTCGTATCAATATTTGGCATATATCGGCTCTCGATTTCTTTGAACATGTTGTTATATGGTTCTTTAGGTGTGTAGTTCCAAGTCTACTTTTCGCACTAGTTTTGAAATGACAATATATGCACTCAGCCTTTTTGCATTTTACTTCTACCTCTTTCCCATCCACCATTTCTTTTACATCCTCATCATATTTTACAAAGTCTTTCCACACTTCCGATCTATTTCTCGATGGTTTTCGTACTTTAGTATTTGAATTACTTGATGATTCGGTATTAATGATTTGAGTGATAGAATGTTCATTAGGAGAAGACATGACGAACACTATTTTTTTGTTAAAGAAAATTAACAAATAACATATAATGAATCACTCTGCACTTGTGAAGATGCAGCCAACTTTAAACTACCAAAATATGATGAATAATATATTCAGAGAGAGAGAGAGAGAGAGAGAGAGAGAGAGAGAGAGAGAGACTCATGAACTCTTTAGCTTTTGTCGGCGATAAAGACAGTGAACAACAGCAGTGAACAGTAGAAAGCAAACAACTGCTAGTCGATGTAGGCGATGGGGATCAGTAAAGGGGAAGGTTAAACAGGAAAATAGGGTTTTTGATTTGTGATTTTTTTCGATTTGGAAAATAGGCTTTCTAATTTGGGATTTGCGGCAGCCGCAAACCACAATTCGATGGGGATGAGTGGATGAGAGGGTTAAAGAGGAGGTTGGTCGGAGATCTTGACGAGGAGGAGGTTGGGGACGGAGAAACAGTAACAGGGTCTGAATTTTTTTTTGATTTGAAAAAATAGGGTTTTAGATTTGGGATTCGGGGCAGCTGAAAGGATTTGGGGATTTGGGGATGGTGGAGGAAAAGGTTAGAGTACAGGACGATCGGATATCTCGAGGTTGGTCGGAGTAATCGACGGTGAGGAGATTGAACGATGAGGGGCTTTAGAGAATCGGGAGAAGGGGGATGGCCGGTTGTGTTTAGGAAATAGGAGAATAGTATTAGAATTTAGAACATAGAAGTTAGAAGATTAGGGTAGGGAATGGGGATATTTTTCAATATATAACTATATATATTTAATAAGTAAATATATATTAAACTATGCGAATATCTGTATCCGAATCTGCTTTTTTAGGGCTATCCGTATCCGATTTCTTTTTGGATTTGGATATCCGAATCAGTATCAGCCCGGATAAGGATTTTTTCATATCTGTATATGCATCAAATTCGAATTCGGATGTAGATCAATTGGATATATCCTTATCCGAGAGCAACCCTACTTCTTTCTCTTTTTCCAGTTGACTAGCTTTTATTTGACCATCTCCATCAGGCTCATCACCGCCGTTGATCTTTTTTGACCATCTCTTCGAGTTCTCGGTCTTGCATCGTTAATCTTCACCTTATGGAGTGAATATGGCTAAACCTTGGGTTTACTAAAATTTTCCCTGAAGGTAAGTGGTATTGACGTTGCTTACCTCCTAAAAAAAACTTAAAAAAACATCTTTATATCAAGGTTGTCATCGAGTTCCATGCATTATACTCTTACAGATTTTTTTCCACCCGAGCCGCTAAGACGTGTTAGTCCAGTTGACACATCTAAATGCATCAACATCAGATTGGTTGTTGCTGCTATTTTCTGTGTGGGAACAAACTATAATGTGAATTCTTTAATGACAAACTATCAAGATTTAATCGTTGCTTTGATCGGAATTAATCATTGTTAACCGCTCTTTAATCTGGTTTTTTGACAACTGTGGATGCTTGGATCTAATTTGGACAGCCAAAATCGCTCTGACAAACCTGCAAGAAGTCTAAATACCGGGGTGTTCTCCGGCAGAAGACCCTGACCGCTAAGACAGAACCTGAAAAATAGTGGAGTTTTTGTGGCAAAATAATGATTACATGAGTTTAAAGGAGGTGGATGGTATTTATAGATTAAGACTTTAATTACAAAAAAATAGTTTGAAAAAAAACATTTTTTCAATCTTTAAACTGCTGATTCCTATAGTTAAGAGATTGGGTTAGTTGATAACTCTCTTTTGGATGAATTGAAGATTTGGTCAAGTGTTTTTAATTAATCAGCACTCATCTTCTTGGGCTGCAACTTACTTCTAGTTTATAGGCATATTTAGAGTTGATGGGCATGAAAATAGTTCATGTTCATCATACAGTTCTGTATATGCTATAAAATTACCGTTCTGCTATTAAAAAAGTTTCGAGATTCATGCTACAATTTGTGACCCCTGGTCTACCACAATTTTCAGGCACATTATTAGTCATTTGGGACTCCAAAGAGCCCCTTCATTAAATTTGAGAGTTACAAGGGTAGTATTAACATGACATATTTGTCTAATTGACACGGTCTAAAACCATCAACATTGGATGGTCACTCGGGATCCCTAGAGAGCCGCTTTCATAAAATATCTAATAAATTAAAAAAAAGAAAAAACGGCCCACAAAATTTATTGTTACAAAATAAAGATGAATTTTTTGTTTGCTTACTGGCTTCATATAATTCAGAAAAAGGCAGGGAACGGGTTACCTACCCCTAACGGTCAAAGCGAGCTCTTTAATTTGACACTGTAGCAGTTTAGTCGAGCTTATCCATTTTCCAAAACCATTTGCCCATAAAAAACACACACAGACTGTGACTCGCAACGACCAAGATGTAACGCCAGTCAGTATTCACCCAGATCAAAAGAAGTTTCCAATTTCAAAAATAAGAAACCGATAGAAAATCACTTGAACAAGCATGTGCCCCCCCCCCCCCCCCCCCCCTCTCTCTCTCTCACACACACACACACACACACACACGAATTGTTTTCCGTACTGACCCACATTTTGAAAATATTGACCAATCTGATCCACTTTCAAAAATATTTACCCAACTAACCCATTTTTGAACACGTCAGCATTAACCGCTATTGGGAATAACGACATATGTTATTTATATTCCGTTGTTTTCAATAGCAGTTAAAAAAAACTATTTGGAATAATGATATTAGTTAACTTATTTCCAATCATGTACTTTCTCTGACTAGGGAAAAAAATTGTAAGTGTGAAAAATCTTATAGCTGATGCCGCTATCCCGAACAACGACATCCGAATGCTGTTGTTCGGGATAGCAGCATCATCTATAATATTCATTGTTAGGAATAACTGATGTCGTTGCTTGGAACAGCTGCAATAGTTCATTTTAATACTTATACTTGGCTAATCTATTTATGTGAACTATTGCCGCTGTTTCTAAAAACGGCAACAGTTATCTTATGTCATTGTTTGGAAGAACGACTCTGGAGGCAGAGAGTTTAATGAGTATTATAATTGATGTCGTTATCTCCAACAACGACATCAGTAATGCGAATGCCGTTATTGGGGATATCAACATCATTTATAAGTTGTTTCAGCACTTGAAATTTTTTTCAAGTCAAAATGTTTACACTTGTATACGAAATGTACTGATGTAATTTTTTTTCAAACAGTGGCATGCTAAAAAAATTTAAACTGATGTCGTTTTTTGGAACAATGACATATAATTAACCTATGCCATTTTTTTGAAGAACGTGTTATGTGTTATGTTGACGTGTCCAAAACTTAATTAGTTGGGTAAATTTTTTCAAAAGTGGGCCAGTTTGGTGAATATTTTCAAAAATTGGATCAGCACGGAAACAACGAATTTTTACCAAAATGACGCACGAAAGTATTTACCAAACTAACCTCTTTCGAAACTATTTACAAAATTGACCTATTCGCTATTTGAGATAGCAAGTCTAGTTCTAATAAACCGTCTATCTCAGATAGCGAATGTAGTTATAGTCTTTTTTCAGTGTAATTTTGAACATGCACTTTTTATTTGAAATGTATATAACTACACTCGCTATCACCGATAGCGAGTCTAGTTTAACTGACATCACTATCACAGATAGCGAGTGTAGTTGTACTCATTTTTTAGAGAGTTCATTTGAAGTAGACTCGCTATCTCATATAGCGAGTAGTTGTATACATTTCATGTTCAAAAATTTTTTGAAAATTGAGTACAACTACACTCGCTATTTGAAATAGCGAGTCTAGTTCAAATGAACTTGCTATCTCAGATAACAAGCATTGTTGTAAGCATTTCAGGCAGAGTTAATATAAAATGAATTTATAGTGTGTTTTAGTTGAGTGTATTTTTGGTTAGTTCTTACTTACCTCATTCTACCATTTTCAACTGCAACTAATAATGCTAATTATACAACTAATTAAGCTCGTACCACTGTTGCAAGAAACAAATATGTAGTCAATTGAAGAGTGTAAAATTTTGCAAATTAAGCTTGTACCACTGTTGCAAGAAATAAATATGTAGTCAACTGAAGAGTGTAAAACTTTGCAGTTACTACCAAAAAACAACTATAGTTATTATTATTGAATGTCATAACAGTTGAAGTACAATATTATATGCAATAGTGTAATAGCGAAACAGCGAGCGAATCTTTAAAAACTCCTTAATCGACACTCACTATCTCAGTTAGCGAGTGTGATATAAACACACTTGCTATTTGAGATAGCGAGTTTAAACTTGGCATTTTTCTTCACTTTTTTCACCAAGTGATGAAGAAATATCTCAACATACACTGGTCATCTTAGATAGTGATGTTGTTTTCACCAAACTCACTATCTGAGATAGCGAGTCTAAACATGATTTTTTTTCTTCATGTTTTAACACCTCAACATACACTTACTATTTCAGACAGCGAGGTTATTTTCACCAAACTCCTTATCTGAAATAGCAAATTGTTCATTTTGGTAAATACTTTTGAAAGTGGGTCAGTTTAGTTAATACTTTTAAAAAATGGGTCATTTTTGTAACAAATTCGGAAACAACCACCCCCTTGCTGTGAGACTCTCACAGTAAATCTCATCTCTATTTTTTATTTGGGTTTTCTCACAGATTACTAATAAATATTTTAATTTCATATATCTCACTTATAAATATTTAATTTCATATAACTCACTTACAGTAAGAAATTCATTCCAAATAACTACTTTTGTTAATAAATTTATGAGTAATGCTACATCCACTACCAATTTCACTATATTTCTTTTTACTACCTTGGGTGAAACACTCTAATAGGTGGGGTAAGAGAGACTATGTGGGGGAACTCTCCTATAGGAGTGTGTCACCTAAGAGCATCTGTAGTCATCTTGAGTCAGATTTTGGGTATTTGGCAAATAGAAATGGAAAAAATGGGTTTACGCTGTAGTCGCCAAAAGCCAAAATTTGGGTCAGACGGAAGATTATCTTTCGTCTCAGAAATTTAAATCAATATATATATATATGGTAGGGTAAAAATGGCTTGGGACCCAACCAAGGCCCAATACAACTCTCACTCAAAAATGATAAAAACAGCAATCTCGTTCGGCTGCGAGCCACTACAGGGTCGGCGCCGAGCCTCAAGTTCACCCCCACAGAACTGGTCTCCTCGTATCTGACGAACCTCAATGGTCCTCGGCCTCCGATCCGTGACAGCCCCACGGGCCGTCCCCCCATCCTGGCGAGGCATGAGGATGACCTGGCACAGCCTAGGCCCTCCGATTCTCCCAGAAACACAGGAGATCCATGATCAGCCATGTCAGCTCCACATACCACTTAGGGCGTTGCCACGTCAACCCTATACCACTCTGGGCACTGCCACGTCCGCCCTAAACCCCTTGGGCCTCCTGCCACGTCAGGCCCATGGGCTTTCGGGTCCAGACCCGGCCCCCAAGTGGATCCAAACCCGACTGGGATTCCCTATAAATACAAGGCCCTCACCCACCTTTAGAGGTAACCAATCTTTTGCCACTTAAATTCACTTAGTTATTGCTACTCTCTCACAGAGACTGACTAGATCGTCGGAGGGTCCGCCACCGGGATAACCCCCGGTGTTTCAGGACCGTCTGCAGGTACACAAGACTTCGGATCTGAACCCTCTGATCCGAGCCCAGACATCCACCTCATTCCGAGCCTGTTGCAGGTTCCGCCCGGTCAGCCGAGGGTCGTCAGACGAGCAGCTTTCTCCTTCAATACAAATCGAGTCCGAACTCACACCTGGTGCATCCACACGTCTCCCAGAAACAAACCGCATCAGGTTGGCGCCGTCTGTGGGAACACTGCTTCAGAAACCGACCCGAGCCCGACCATCAAGGAACCTCGACAGCCGAACTCTCATGGCCTCCAAGGGCAAGGGGGCTGCTTCCTCCGTCAACCGACGGGACTCGCCCCCACCAACTGCTAACGCCGGGCCACGCATTTCAAAACACAAGGCTCCCCATCAGGAGTCCCAAAGGAGCGTCACCCGTCAAGTCCAGCCCGACCTACGGGGGATAATCGTCAACCGCCAGATTACCCACAGCAGGGGAAGGGCCGCTTCCAACCCGGCCCCGAACCATCCAAGACCGCCGCCCGAGGGACGGAGGCCAGCGCTCAGCCGCATCGGAAGGCAACCTTCAGACCGACCGAACAGGGTCGAGGGAGCCCCCGTCACTCACAAGGAGTTCCAGGACTTCCAAAGAGAAATTCTTGGGGCTCTCCGACGGGCCCCCAGGGAGGAAACCCTCCATTCCCAAACCGGGTCAGACGCCGAGGCCAGCGTGTCCCACCCATCAACAATCCAGCCAGAGGACGATGGCATACTCCTAAGGCGCCTCCAAGAAATGGAGGATCGCCTCGACCACATAGGAGACGGTGGCCAACGAGCGGCTCAGGGGTACAGACCTGTCCGTCCTCCCTTCTCCGCCCCCATCCTCCAAGCGGAAATACCCAGGAATTTCCGACCACCTCAATTCGAGACCTACGACGGCGAGGGAGATCCTGCTGATCACATGGAGGGTTTCAAAACCCTCATGATGATTCACAGCGCCTCGGATCCCCTGCTGTGCCGAGCCTTCCCTGCCACCCTTCGGGGTCCGGCTCGTGAATGGTTCTCGAAGCTCACCCCCGGCTCTATTTACTCCTTCAACCAACTAGAGGGCAATTTTCTTGCCCACTTTGTCACCAGCCGGAAGGCCGAAAGGACCAGCGCCTCTTTACTTGGGCTCAGACAGATAGAGGGGGAGTCACTCAGAGTGTTCGTTCGGAGGTTTACCGCAGAGGCAAGGTCGGTCTCCTCCCTTGATCCTGGCGTCGCCTCCGCGGTATTTCGGCACAACGTCCGTCATGGACAGCTGAAGGCTTCTCTGGCGAAGAAACCTCCCGTCGACTTTCCCGACCTCCTCAACAGGGTCGAGAAATACATTAGGGCAGAAGAGGCCCTTAACCCCGAAGATGCCAGGGAGGCCACCGGGAAGGGAAAGCGGAAGGCCGAAGAAGTCGAACCATCAAAGAAAGCTCCGAGGAATGCAGGGGCCATGAAGAAGGTCCCGCCGGTCCCCCGCTTCGAGAGGTACACTCCCTTGACGCATAACGTATCCGCCATCCTCTTAGAAATCGAAGACAAAGGCATTGTCCGACTACCTCCCCGATCTAATAACAACAAGAATCAAGATCAGCGCTTCTACTGTCGCTTCCACAGAGATCACGGGCACGAAACCGACCAATGCCGGGCCCTGAAAGACGAAATTGAGGAACTCATCTCAAGAGGGTACCTCCGAGAATTTACCCGAGAAGGCCCACGAGATCGGCGAGATGCTAAGAACCGGAGGCTCTCGCCTCCGAACCCTACTCCGAACCGCATCCAGGGTCGGGATTCCGAGTCCGAGGGAGCCGCAGATACGCCATTCATCTTGCACTGTGTCCACGGAGGGCCAATGGGAGGAGAATCAAATACTTCCCGAAAAGCCTTCATTCGAGAGGTGAATGCTGTCCAAGACAACCCCTCGCCCAAGCTACAACCGATGCCGGTCTCCTTTTCAGGAGAGGACCTCGAAGGCGTTCGCCTACCCCACTGCGATGCCCTCGTCATTAGTCTCCACATGGCTAATTGTGAAGTTCACCGAATCCTCGTTGACAACGGCAGCTCGGTTAATATTCTTTTCCTCGAAGCCTTCGAGAATCTCAAGTTACCTAGAGGCAAACTCAAGCCGGTCGGATACACCTTGCATGGGTTCTCCGGTGTCCCTGTCGTGATAGAAGGGATTGTTACCCTCGACGTTACCGCAGGATCGACTCCTGTCAAGAGGACCGAGTCCATGGACTTCATGGTAGTCAACGTCAAGGCGGCTTACAACGCCATACTCGGCCGACCCGGACTATGCTCCCTCCAAGCGGTGCCTTCGGCTTACCATCTGAAACTTAAATTTCCCACCCTGCAAGGAGTCGGCATCGTCCGAGGCAGCCAAGAAGCAGCGCGATCGTGCTACATGACCACCGTCGGGGGAGGTGTGTTCCCCCTCGAACGCCGTCGAACTCAGACCTGAGAGGGACGACCCTGCTCCTAAACCTGTCATCGAGCTGGAGGAGGTCCCAGTCGACGCCGAGCACCTAATGAAGCTCCTTGAGGGACGAACATAGGTTCTAGCCTGGCTAAATGTAAATATGTTTTTGTGTAAGCACTCATGTGTAAAGAGCCGTCTTAGTGGCCCTCCCTATCTTATACGAAAGAGATCTCTTTTTGTCAAACTCTAAACACCTCGGCAGATCCGACCTAACGCCGGACAATGGGGTCGGCACCTGAGTCCTCACTCCGGTATCGTCCCCAATGCCTCGGTAGGTTCAACCCGAATCCAGATCAGGGACTCTTCCTAAGGCCCCACTTCGATCCCTCGCGGATCGGCGGAGCCGAACCTCGCCTCTGTCATCATTCACTACACTACTAGCCGGAGCAAAGAAGGAAAATAAATCTTTATTCATACCCTTTTATTTTGTTCTGAGAAAACAAACAAAGACCGTTACAGGACCACTCCACTCATCTCAAACTAGAGGAAGTCGCCATCTTAGGGCCCCTCGGGTCCGACGAATGGCGGGATTACTCCGACCGAGCGACTAGGAGCCCTCTCCTCGTTATGATGGTCCTTAGGCTCAGCCACGGTCGACACCCCAGCCACGGAGCTCTGGGCGTCATCCGGTCGCATACGCTGCAACAGCAACAGCGCAGAGGAAACCCCCTCCGCTTGCCGACCCACTGAGGAAGATGTCGAGACACCCAGCATCATCTTGTAATGGTGTATCTCCATCTCCTTTTCCACAATGACATCGCGAAGTAACCTCTCAGAAGAGGGCCTCTGCACCGAGGCACTCGACACGGCCTATCCAAGGCTCGCACCGCCGAGTTCCCGATCCACCATCGCCCTCCTCAGCCGGCTCGCCTCCTCACTTAAGGCTTCAGACTTATTCCGATAATAGTTAAAAGCCGCATCAGTGTCACGAGTCCCCCTTCGGTAGCGAACCAACGCGGCCTCCAGGGCCTCAACTTTGCTCTGGAGCCACGCCACGTCGGAATGATGGGAGTCCACCTCGGGAAGGGGAGCCGCAACCTACAAGAGAACCAGCCAACTCAACACACATACGCAAGAAGGTTTGGAAATATCCGAGGTCAAAACACTTGGCCGGTCAAAAATCTTTTTCTATAATTTTAGGTGTTTCTTACAAAAAATGCGGTGACCAGTCCGCGGGAGGCAAATACAATCGAGAGTGGGAAAAAGAAAGACAAAATTATACAACTTATTTTCCCACCTTAGCGTCGACAGACGGGTTCACAGGGGGGTCGGCAGGCGGGTCGAGAGCGGGCCCTTCTTCGCCAGGAGTCTTCGGTGTCCCCTCGATCTCCATGTCGTACTCAAAATTGGACAGATCGACGGTCGGGTAGAAGTGCCTCACATGACTGAGGGCCTTCGCATAACATTCGTCCTGGGCCTTGATCACCATCATCTGACCCGCATTTGTCAACTCCTCCCTCTCCCTGGCGAACTTCTTCTTCAAGGAGGCCACCTTCTTCCCCCACTCCACATCCTTGGCCTCGAGCTCGAGCTTCATCTGCTGCTCCCTCTTGTGCGAGCCCTCGAGCTCGATCCGCATCTCCTTCATCTCCCGCTCACTCTTATCCGCCCAAGCTCGCTCTTGCGCCAGGGACGCCTCGTAGAGGTTCTTTATGTTAGCCCCCTACACGCAAACCTGCGACCGACAAGCGTAGATAAGGAAAAGACTTCCGCAGAAAAAACAAAGGGGATAGGGTCGACGAGCTTACCAACACGGTGGCCTGCGCCAGGTGCGTAAACGCCACCTCCACGGGCTCGCTCTCCATCGCCTTATGGTCGCGAGGGGTTGCCAACTTCTCCACCACCTCAACGGCCTCGGCCTCCTCGGTCAGACAGTCTCCCATCCGAACCGACCAGTCCGGTGCCCACCGTTGCCGCAACATCTCCACCACCGGGTCCTCTTCCTCGACCTCGACCAAGGGACCTTTCCCCTTGTCAAGAGCGAAGGCCCTTGCTTGGCCCTGGCCCCTCGAAGTAGCCACCCCCTTGCTCGTCTCCGAGCAAATCCTCTTGGTCATCGGCTCGAGCTGGGCCTCTGAGATGACTAGGGACGACTCCCTCGGCCTCTTTCGTCGCCTCCCCCTTCTTCTCGGCCTTCTCCTTCTTCAGGGCGAGCCTCTTTGCCTTGATCGATGCTTCATCCATATCTGCAGAAAAAACCATTAAGAGCAATGAGCAAGAAAGTACGAAAAGATCGAAAGAAAAGAAACAACTACATACACAGAACGGCTGGGCTCAGTCCAACGCTCGCCAGGTGGGCCTTCGTCACCTTCGTCCAGTGGATACTATGGGACAGACGGAGGCGCTCGACAAACCCCCACTCTTCGGCCGTCAAATCCCTCGGCCTCGGCGGTTGATAACTCGGCTTGGAGTGGTTCCATCGAGTGAGAATGTCCCAGGGCTCTTCACTCCGGATCACCAGATATTTTTTCTTCCAATCCTTGATGGAGTCCGGGTGGCTGTGAACGACCTTCCCCTTACTCCGGGGCGAGATGTAGTAAACACCCTCAACCGCCGAGCTGATCATCAACATCGCTCGGAACACATTCAGCCGCAGGGGTACCTTCTGTTCCTCGCACATCAGTACAAAGCAGATAATCTGCTTCCAAGAGTTCGGCCCGTACTGCATCGGCGCCAAGGAGGCCCAGTTCAGCACATCCCGAACAAACGGGTGGACTGGCAGCCTCAGTTCAGAGATGAAGGCATCCACGGGGAAGACGCAATACCAAGCAGAAAGGGGATCGGTTGGGCGCAGAGTAGAGCTCGGCAACAACAATTCGTAGCCGGGCCCTATGTGGTACGCCAGCTGCAAAACCTCCAAGTCCCCGCCCTCCAAGACGGTCGGGATCGCGTCCATCATCACCCTCTTCCGACTCGGCGAAGAGGGCTGCACACCGAAGAGCTCCTTGTCAGAGAGGTCGTCGGGATACTGACGGAAAGGCTTCGGCTGTACGGGCGAACCTGTCATCAAATTGCGGTAAACAGGCGCCTGGCTCGAACCACCAGTCCTCGACCCTGCCTTCCTCGGAGCCCTCTTCCTCTTCTTGGTTCGCTCCGACGAGGGGGCAGATAATGGCCCCAGACCTGTCGGCATGGAACTCGAACCCGCACCCTGAACTGTGGATCTCCTTACTGTGTCGCCCTCGCCTCCCTCCTCCTCGGAAGACAACTCCAGAACACGGACACCGTCCGAACCATCACTTGCTTCCTCCGACTGGCTACTCTCCACCACGAAGGGATGTCGGGAGCGTAACGGCCTCACCTTGTATACCACCTCCCCCTCACCTACTGGTTCCTCCCACGAAACTGAATCGGAAGGCTCCGCAGCGTGTACTGACTCCTCCTCAAGCACGGGCTCCTCCCACGACGTCGATTTGGAGGCAGGTTTCACTTCCCCCCTAGACGTCGACGCTGACGAGCCAGACTGAGCCCTATCCATCTGTGCCTAAACTAAACAGACTTACCAACTGACCTGGGGTCGCTTCGGAAGGATGAGCCTAGTACAGCAAACTGCAGGGACGAGCACTGAAGGGTTGGAAGATTTTTTGAGAAAGAAAGCAGCGAGAAAGAAGTGGACGAGAGGGGGAGAGGGGGGAATATTTATAGAGGACAAAAACGACTCCTCGATTTCCGCAGTTACTGTTCACCGATTGACGTGCAACTGCCGCCTGGGAAATCGCGCCACGTCCTTGAAACGTGCGCTGCTGACGTCATCCAGTGCCAGGCTGGCAGCCAGACACAGGGGTCGGTTCGGATGGAATATTCGGCGGAGAAAACATTTTACTTAAGATTTAAGGCGCCGTCCTTCGACAGATGCCCCGGGCTCCAGCGCTCGGTCGGTTCCCCTCTCACTCGCGAGCAGCTCGGGGCTTACAGCCTCGACAGCCGAAACTCCGAACTGTTCGAGGGTGGGACAGAAACCACCATCACCTGGAGCCCTATCGGAAGACAGATTGGCCAACCTCCAATCGGAGACGACCCCTCTATCTGAGGCTCTTCAGCCCCAAGTCCAGAATACGGTTGGTGCCCCTCCTGTCCGGATCTCTCTCGGGCCAAACAACCGTGTCAGGATCGTCTGACCCGAAAAAGGATCCAGACGGCAGAGCCACCACCAATCCGAGGCTCCTTATCTACCGGCCCAGATTTCGGTCGTTACCCCTCTCGCCCTGATCTTCCCTGGATCTGGCTACCGTATCAAAGCCATCAGATCCAAGAGAAGATCTGGGCGGCAGAGTAACCACCTCTCCGACACGACCGGGGGTAAAATTTTGCAAGAGACAGACGTCCGCCGGAGCAGACACCTCTGATGGCCAATGGACCACCCTTGCTGTGATCAAACCCACTGCGGAGGGAGGGGTACTTATAGCCTCCCCCATAGGCCGGCCTTTATAACATGGGGAAAGCCAAACGACGGAAGCCCATGCGCCATGCATTTATTAGGCAGCGCAATTAAGGCCCCTGGGAAATTGGAACATCACACAGATCCCGGAGCGCCTTCAATGCTCTGCAAAAACAGCGGGCTACCCTGCTCAAACATTCTAAGGCACAACGGTTCGCCCTCACCCTTGCCGACCCGTAATCCCTCGCCGACTCGAGGCCAAGTCTAGCACCAGGGTAGTCTTCTCAGGAAGGCTCAACGGCTCGCCATCGCCCTTGCCGACCCGCAATCCCTCGCCCGCTCGAGGTCAGGTCTGGCACCATTGTGGTCTTCTCAGGAAGGCTCAACGGTTCGTCATCACCCTTGTTGACCCGTAATCCCTCGCCAGCTCGAGGTCAGGTCTAGCACCAGGGTAGTCTTCTCAGGAAGGATCCACGGCTCGCCATCGCCCTTGTCGACCCGTAATCCCTCGCCAAGCTCGAGGTCAGGTCGGGCACCAGGGTGGTCTTCTCAGGAAGGCCCAACGGCTCGCCATCACCCTTGTTGACCCGTAATCCCTCGCCAGCTCGAGGTCAGGTCTAGCACCAGGGTAGTCTTCTCAGGAAGGCTCCACGGCTCGCCATCGCCCTTGCCGACCCGTAATCCCTCGCCAAGCTCGAGGTCAGGTCTGGCACCAGGGTGGTCTTCTCAGGAAGGCCCAACGGCTCGCCATCACCCTTGTTGACCCGTAATCCCTCGCCAGCTCGAGGTCAGGTCTAGCACCAGGGTAGTCTTCTCAGGAAGGCTCCACGGCTCGCCATCGCCCTTGCCGACCCGTAATCCCTCGCCAGCTCGAGGTCAGGTCTGGCACCAGGGTAGTTTTTCCAGGAAGGCTCAACAGCTCACCATCACCCTTGTTGACCCGTAATCCCTCGCCAGCTCGAGGTCAAGTCTAACACCAGGGTAGTCTTCTCAGGAAGGCTCCACGGCTCGCCATCGCCCTTGCCGATCCGTAATCCCTCGCCAAGCTCGAGGTCAGGTCTGGCACCAGGGTAGTCTTCTCAGGAAGGCTCAACGGCTCGCCATCACCCTTGTTGACCCGTAATCCCTCGCCAGCTCGAGGTCAGGTCTAGCACCAGGGTAGTCTTCTCAGGAAGGCTCCACGGCTCGCCATCGCCCTTGCCGACCCGTAATCCCTCGCCAAGCTCGAGATCAGGTCTGGCACCAGGGTGGTCTTCTCAGGAAGGCCCAACGGCTCGCCATCACCCTTGTTGGCCCGTAATCCCTCTCCAGCTTGAGGTCAGGTCTAGCACCAGGGTAGTCTTCTCAGGAAGGCTCCACGGCTCGCCATCGCCCTTGTTAACCCGTAATCCCTCACCAGCTCGAGGTCAGGACTAACGCCAGGGTAATCTTCTCAGAAAGTTTCAATGGCTCGCCATCACCCTTGTCGACCCATAGACCTTTGCCGGCTCGGGGATCGCTCTAACATCAGGACAACCCCCTCTTGAAGACCCAGTGATTTGCCGTTCCATTTCTACAACCATAAACACTCCTCCACGGCTAGCTCCCGCACCCCCGCAGGAGTGGGGGGCTTGTGTGGTAGGGTAAGAATGGCTTGGGACCCAACCAAGGCCCAATACAACTCTCACTCAAAAATGATAAAAACAGCAATCTCATTTGGCTGCGAGCCACTACAGGGTCGGCGCCGAGCCTCAAGTTCACCCCCACAGAACTGGTCTCCTCGTATCCGACGAGCCTCAATGGTCCTCGGCCTCCGATCCGTGACAGCCCCACGGGCCGTCCCCCCATCCTGGCGAGGCATGAGGATGACCTGGCACAGCCTAGGCCCTCCGATTCTTCCAGAAACACAGGAGACCCATGATCAGCCATGTCAGCTCCACATACCACTTAGGGCGTTGCCACGTCAACCCTATACCACTCTGGATACTGCCACGTCCGCCCTAAACCCCTTGGGCCTCCTACCACGTCAGGCCCATGGGCTTTTGGGTCCAGACCTGGCCCCCAAGCGGATCCAAACCCGGCTGGGATTCCCTATAAATACAAGGCCCTCACCCACCTTTAGACGTAACCAATCTTTTGCCACTTAAATTCACCTAGTTATTGCTACTCTCTCACAGAGACTGACTAGATCGTCGGAGGGTCCGCCACCGGAATAAACCCCGGTGTTTCAGGACCGTCTGCAGGTACACAAGACTTCGGATCCGAACCCTCTGATCCGAACCCAGACATCCACCTCATTCCGAGCCCGTCGCAGGTTCCGCCCGGTCAGCCGAGGGTCGTCAGACGAGCAGCTTTCTCCTTCAATACAAATCGAGTCCGAACTCACACCTAGTGCATCCACACGTCTCCCAGAAACAAACCGCATCAGGTTTCTAAGGCACCACGGCTCGCCATCACCCTTGCCGACCCATAATCCCTCGAAAGCTCGAGGTTCAGTCTAGCACCAGGGTTGTCTTCTCAGGAAGGCTCAACGGCTCGCCATCACCCTTGCCGACTTGTAATCTCTCGAAAGCTCGAGGTTCGGTCTAGCACAGGGTAATCTTCTCCGGAAGACTCATCGGCTCGCCATCACCCTTGCCGACCCATAATCCCTCGAAAACTCGAGGTTCGGTCTAGCACCAGGGTTGTCTTCTCAGGAAGGCTCAACGGCTCGCCATCACCCTTGCCGACTTGTAATCCCTCGAAAACTCAAGGTTCGGTCTAGCACCAGGGTTATCTTCTCCGGAAGACTCAATGGCTCGCCATCACCCTTGCTGACCCATAATCCCTCGAAAGCTCGAGGTCCGGTCTAGCACCAGGGTAATCTTCTCAGGAAGTTTCAACGGCTCGCCATCACCCTTGCCGACCCTTAAACCCTCGCCAGCTCGAGGCTCGCTCTAAACATCAGGGCAACCATCCCTCGCCAGCTCGAGGCTCGCTCTACCATCAGGGCAATCAACCATCGCCGGCTCGAGGCTCACTCCAACATCAGGGCAACCCCCTCATGAAGGGCCAGCAATTCGCTATCCCATTTCTAACAAACCATAAACACTCCTCCACGGCTAGCTCCCGCACCCCCGTAGGAGTGGGGGGCTTGTGTGGTAGGGTAAAAATGGCTTGGGGCCCAACCAGGGCCCAGTACAGCTTTCACTCAAAAACAGGAAAAACAACAATCTGGCTCGGCTTCGACCAGACAGGGTCGGCACCGAACCTCAAAGTTCACCCCCGCAGAACTGGTCTCCTCGTATCCGACGAACATCGATGGCCCTCGGCCTCCGATCCACGACAGTCCTCCGGGCCGTCCGCCCATCCTGGTGTAGAATGAAGATGACCTGGCGCAACCCAGGCCACCAGATTCTCCCAGGAGCATAGGAGCCCCATGATCCGCCATGTTAGCTCCAAATACCACCAAAGGCTTTACCAAGTCAGCCCTATACCACTCCTGGTATTGCCACGTCAGCCCTAAACCCCCTGGGCCTTCTGCCACGTCAGGCACATGGGCTTTCGAGTTCAGACCCGGCCCCCAAGCGGATCCAAACCCGGTTGGAATTCTCTATAAATACTAGATCCTCACCCACCTTTTCAGGTAACCAATCTTTTGCCACTTAAATTCACCTAGTTATTGCTACTCTCTCACAGAGACTGACTAGATCGTCGGAGGGTCCGCCACCGGGATAAACCCCGGTGTTTCAGGACCGTCTGCAGGTACACAAGACCTCGGATCCGAACCCTCTGATCCGAGCCCAGACATCCACCTCATTCCGAGCCCGTCGTAGGTTCCGCCCGGTCACTCCGAGGGTCGTCAGACGAGCAGCTTTCTCCTTCAATACAAATCGAGTCCGAACTCACACCTGGTGCATCCACACGTCTCCCAGAAAAAAACCGCATCAATATATATAAAGAGAGAGAGAGAGAGAGAGAGAGAGAGAGAGAAATCTTCGGTTGCACACTACTTTGGTGAGCACTCCGTGAGCACTCACGAACTAGAGACCCTATGAAGAATCCGAACCGCTCATATTGTTCTTGTAATGCCCCGATTTTCATTTAATGAAAATTATTTATTTTTGCCCGTAGTGTGCACGTGCAATATTTTGGAAAATATTTTCATTATGGTAAGTATAAATTTTTAAATATATGCTTTTAATTATTTTATACAAAGCCTTCTTTCAATTAGACATAAAGCCCTTTCTCTTAAAGCCCAAAATTTAATTTATTTATTTTATTTTAAAATTACTATTTTGGCCCATAAACTAAAGCCCATGAGTTAATTTATTTTTAACTACAACTTGTCATGTAGGATACAATTTAAAGTTTATTTTTATATAAAATATAATGTACAAATTTTTGGAGGCAAATGCTTGCACGTGCATTGCACGTACACGTGCAAAGTGCACCTTCCTATGCATGGTCGGTTGTAATCTTGGAGGGAAATGAAATTTTGAATGGGATCATGGTGGAGATGGTTACTCATCATGGGTAGTTAGTGTAACTCCTCCTTAAATCTAAACCATTTGTTCCTAACTCCTACTTCAATCTTAGCCATCCATTTCCCTAGATTTTTAGTATAAATACCCCTTCCCATGGCTAGTATTCTTGTGCAAATTAATTCTTCCAAACCTATAGTTCAATTACATTATCTAGTAGTTAGTAAGTGAGTAAAAGATTGAGTTGTGTGTGGGAGTTGTGCTTGTAACAAGAAGAGGAGGCCGGCATCAAGGAGGGAGTGCTCTCAGTTTGGCATTGGGTGTGCTCGGGTTGGCTTGTGCGCGCGTGTTCAAAGAGGAGGATCGTTCGTTTGCAAGGACATTCGTCTAGGAGGTTGCTAGTTGTATTTTCTCTCCATTTAAGGTGGGTAAATTTTTCCTATTTCTAAATAGGAATGCATGCTAGACTTAATTAAGAGAATGATGCATGAAAATGATTAATAAGAGTGCACATTTAATTGAAAAATTGACTTATTGATTGATTGATATATGGATGTGCAATTGTATGTAGTTCTATTAGTAAAGGCAAAATTAGGTGTGAATTGATTGTAGCCATAAATTATTGAAGAAAGTTTCATTATCTACAACACAAATTATGTACACAAAAGTTAGTAGATTAACCATGCTACTTTATGTGTTTAAATGAATCTTTGTGTTGTATTGAAATAAACGAATTACAATATAGATTTGTATGTTTGGTAGAAGATTAAAAATAGAGAATTAATGTGAAGAATTGCTAGTAAAGGGATTTGAGATGTTAATTGCTAAGAAATGTCGAAAAGAAGAAATGAGGTAGTTATAATGTAGAATTCGAATTTAATTGTATGAAAAATATGTTTTAACTGTTGAAAAAATTATTTTCTACATACTGGTATGTAAATTATGTGAGGGAGAATCAATCTGGAATTTTTCAATAATTTTTATTAAAGGCAAAGTGAAATGAAGACTAGTTGAACATCGAAATATTTTAATAGCAGAGAGAATTGATCTAAATAAATTTCGAGTTTTAACTTTGACAACCTGAGCGCATAGCTCAAGTGGTCAGGACGGCTCTAATCGCTACAGTATAGGCGCACGGTATGAGGTTACTGGTTCGAATCCCCGGGCTGCCATGCTTTTGTTTCATTTAAATATATATATATATATATATATATATATATATATATATAAATATAGGCAGTGGCCGAGAGCATTTAATGCTCTCAGCGCATACTTCTAATGGAAAAGGGCACTCGGCCTATTGGTTTGTGCCTTCGGTTGGCTTCCCTGTGGTCACTAGTTCGACCCTGGCTTTCGGCTGTTGTTTAGGTGTGGGGAAAACAATTTTTTTAGGGGTTTTTAATGATCAAAAAAATATGGAAAAAATATATTTATTATCTTAAAAATATGTGGAGCTTATGAAAAATAATTTGAGAATTAGTTACATAGAATAAAATATGATTTGAGAATAAATGTGCAAATAGAACTATGATTCTACATCTATGTTTTTGTGAAAATTATATCTTGCAAAAAGAACTTGAAATGAAGGATTAGAAAATTAATATGGCAAAGGCAGAATTTCTTTTTTGATGTGATGTAAATTATTCTTATTTGAGAATAGTGTGGAAATTATGAAGTGTTTTTATGTGAAATTATTATTTCATGAGTTACATGATGAATAGTTGAATTTAATGTATAATTATGGACTATTGAACAATTTAGAAATCATGATCGGAAAAGAGAAATACTTTTGAGTATGACAACTCAACATGTGAACTTATGAGTTGAAACACTCAATTTAGAAATTGTGAATGAGAATTGAAACAAAAGAGTAGCTAAGTCTCTCCCGGCATTTGGAAAGAAATGAAAGACCAAGGTTGGTCATATTTGAATGAATGAATAAGTCCGATTTAGTGGAGAGGCTAACTCTAGAGCTTTGATTTTGTTCATGATTCTAATAAAAACTAAGGATTAGTACATAGTGGAGATGTGATGAAAGTAGGAGAAAAACATGAGTTGAGGGCCATCGGATTGGCGGTGTGAGAGTATTTCATAGGCTGTCTTCACGATGCGTCGTGACATGACGTGGATACTACTCCAGAGTACCGTCCCGGTGGTGACGCTTGTGGGATGTTTGGTGACTGCAAGAGGATCGTAGGCCATGAAGGAGGCTGAATTGCCACAGGCTGTCTTCACGATGCGTCGTGATATGACGTGGGATTTCCCTCCAGGTTTTCTGTACACGTGCTTGTACTCATAGATCATCTAGGATACCTACCGTAATTACAGTAGTAGATTAAGTCATGGCGAGGGATTGAACCCTACAAAATGAAGAACGATTAAGGGCTTGCCCTCGGACCTATGTAGTATGGGATGCATAGAATCCGAACAAGTGTGCGTTAGTGTCATGTAACATAAATAACTGCATTAAGGACTAAGTGCACAATCATAACACGACATCAATAGGGTAGTCCCTTTAGTTTGAAATGTGACAAGTTTGTGTTTGCTAAATATGGAAAATTAGTTATACTATTTCCGGCATAGAGAGGATGGCCGTGTATAATGTTCGTCGGTTGAATAAACTGACGTACCCACAGTCTTATATGCAGGTAAGTGACATGATAAAGATTAAAGAGGAACAGATGCTTAAAGATTATTCAATGTTGTTGTACATTCATTTAAATGTTGTAATTTTTACTTCCGCTGTGCAGTGTAAATTGTAATGTTTTACTTGTAAACTCTGATGTAAAGTGAAAAGTTCAAATTTCCTTATAAAATTGTACTAAATGAAGTGGAAAGATCCTGTAGAACTCTCGAATTCAGTTGTATTTGGAATTCGGGGCGTTACAGAGTGGTATCAGAGCCACGCTTCCACACTTGTACAAATTTATAAGGAACGACACCCTAGAAGTGGATATTAGAGTGTGTCTTTGAGTCTAGAGATTTAAATGTAAGTGACTTACATTTGTGTTGCTCTATGACTTATGCTTCTTCCTCTCTATTTCTAAGATGGCTGATCACTTCGACCCTGCTGGAGACGACGACTGGCATATCATCGAGGAAGAGTACCATCCTGGACAAGCAGATTCCGAGGAAGAGTATTACTCAGGGCAAGCAGATTCTGACGGAGAAGAATGGCCTGAATCCCGAGAGATCACCCCACCTCCGGATTCATCTGATGACTCTTCTGACGAAGAAGAAGAACCAGTTCCAAATAGTCTTGTGATATCTCTTCAGAGGCAGGTAGAAACACTGTAGGGAGAGTCAGATTATTGGAGGCTTAATTGGCAAAGCGTAAGGATGACTTTTCTGTTCTCAGTCATCGTGTATGGGAACTCGAGAAGAGGAAGAATCTGACCGATGTGTTGAAGGATGAAGTTGATGAACTACGGGGAGAACTTCGAGAAGCGAAGAGGAACCGTAGGAGTTAGACTGTTGTAGTTTCTACTATTTTCATTCTGATGTCAAGAAATGTTTTCAATTCGAATGTATAAAGTTTGAAATTCAATGAATGGAAATGTTGACTTGAAAGTTCATGTTTCATACTTCGAATTTGATGGACCTTTTGCATCAGAATATGGAATGAAAGCTGTTGTGTTGTTTGATACTGGATCCTCTCATACTTTTGTGTCTCCTAAATTTGCTAAAGTGTTGGGAGTTGAACCGAAGATTTTTCCAGGCAAGATCTTAGCAGTAGCTACTCAATCAGGGGAAACTTTAACCACTGATCGGTATTATGCTGATTGCGAGATTGTGATTGGAGATCGAATCTTTGGGATTGATCTGATCGAGCTGACTATCTTCGGAGTCGATGTTATCATTGGCATTGATTGGATGTCGGTGTACAGTGCAAGCATCGAGTGCAAGACCAAGACGGTAACAGTGAAGGCTCCAGGTGGACCTGAAGTCACTTTCCAAGAGAAGAAGAAGTGTTCTAGGCTGGTGGCAGCTATCCGCAAGGAAGAGGCTCCTGTGAAAGTGCAAAGGATTCCTGTGGTTCGGGACTATCCGACTGTGTTCTTGGATGATTTTCCTGGGTTACCCCCACATCGTGATGTAGAGTTCAGCATCACTATTCAACCAGGGAGTGCACCCATTTCTAAGGCACCGTATAGGATAGCTCCAGTGGAACAAGATGAGGTGAAACGGCAGATTGAGGAACTGTTGGAGAAAGGCTTTATTCAACTTAGTGCGTCACCTTGGGGAGCACCAGTGCTTTTGGTAAAGAAGAAGGATGGATCGATGAGAATGTGTATCGATTACCGGGAGCTGAATAAGGTCACTGTTCAGAATAAATATCCTATTCCTCGAATTGATGACTTGTTCGATCGTCTACAAGGAGCAGCTGTATTCTCCAAAATAGATCTTCGATCAGGATATCACTAAGTTCGAGTGAAAGCCGAAGATGTGCACAGAACTGCATTTAGAACTCGACATGGGCATTACGAATTCTTAGTTATGCCATTTGGAGTGACGAATGCACCCGCAATCTTCATGGATTTGATGAACAGAGTTCTGAGGCCGTTCATTGATTCTTTCGTCGTGGTGTTTATCGACGATATCCTCGTGTACTCCAAGTCAGAGGAGGAGCACACCGAGCATCTGGCAGCAGTTTTGAAGAAGCTGGAAGAGCAGAAGTTGTATGCCAAGCTATCCAAGTGTGATTTCTGGAAATCTGAAGTGGCATTCCTAGGTCACATCCTTTCTAAGGAGGGAGTGGCAACTGATCCTCAGAAGATAGAGGCAGTGAGAGATTGGGCAAGGCCTACTACAGTGAAGAAAGTCAGAAGTTTTCTTGGAATGACTGGATACTACAGGAGATTCATTCAAGGTTATGCCCAGATAGCCGTGCCGCTTACTGGTCTGACCAAGAAGAATGTGAACTTCAAGTGGACCGAGCAATGTGAGGCAAGCTTTCAGAAGCTGAAAGGGAAGCTGACTACTGCACCTATTTTGGCTTTGCCTAGAGCAGGTATTGAGTATGATGTTTATAGCGATGCTTCACATCGGGGGCTTGGTTGTATCCTAATGCAAGAAGGAAGAGTAATCGCTTATGGGTCTAGGCAACTACGACCGCATGAGAAGAATTACCCGACTCATGATTTGGAGTTGGCTGCGATTATTTTTGCTCTGAAGCAATGGAGGCACTACGTGTACGGTGAGAAATTGAACATGTACACGGACCACAGGAGTTTGAAGTACATATATCAGCAGAGGGATCTAAATTTGAGGCAGCGGAGATGGTTGGAAGTGCTCGAGGACATGCGACCTGGGATCAAGTATCATCCTGGGAAGGCTAATGTTGTTGTTGATGCACTTAGTCGCAAGAGCAGCTTAGCCAGTTTGATTACAACTCAGAAGCATCTGATTGAGGAATTGGATCGAGCAGGTATTGAAGTTGTCTTGCAAGGATTGGGAGCATCTTTACCTCAGTTGAGGCTTCAGCCTACTTTGAATGCAAGGATCATTGCAAGTCAGGAGGTTGATGCTGATATCTTGGAGATGAAGGAGCAGGTTAGTGCTGGCAGGTTGCCCGGATTTCAAATCAGGGATGGAGTGCTGTGGCTCGGAGATAGACTATGTGTTCCAAATCAGGCGGACCTGAAAGAGAGTATTCTTCAGGAGGCGCATGCTACTCTTTTGTCGGTACATCCTGGGAGTACTAAGATGTACAAAGACATCAAACAGCATTTTTGGTGGTCAGGTTTGAAGCGGGATGTGGCTGAATTTGTAGCGAAGTGTGAGGTTTGTCAGCAAGTCAAAGCCGAAAACCAGAGACCCGGAGGTCTATTATAGCCGTTACCTATTTCGGAATGGAAGTGAGATAACATCAGTATGGATTTCATTACGGGATTGCCTAAGAGTTCTAAAGGCAATGATGCAATTTGGGTTATAGTCGATCGACTAACCAAGTCCGCTCACTTTTTGGCGATGAAACTCACTGCTTCGATGGACAAGTTAGCTGAGTTGTATGTTGGCGAGATCGTCAGGCTTCATGGTGTTCCGTTAACTATTGTGTCTGATCGAGATGCGCGGTTTACTTTGCATTTCTGGAGGAGTCTTCAGACAGCTTTGGGTACCAAGACAGATTTCAGCACTGCTTTTCATCCGCAAACCAATGAGTAGACCGAGAGAGTCAACCGTATTCTTGAGGATATGCTTCGGTGTTGTATACTAGACTTTGGAGGCAGTTGGGAAAGGCATTTACCTTTGGTAGAGTTTGCCTACAACAACAGTTTTCAGACTAGCATTGGGATGGCGCCGTATGAAGCTCTGTATGGCAGGAAGTGCAAGACACCTGTTTGTTGGTTTGAAGTTGGGGAGCGTCAGTTGTTTGGTCCTGAGCTTGTGCAGCAAACCTCTGAGAAGATTGATCTGATCAAGAAAAGGTTGGTAGAAGCTCAGAGCTGGTAGAAAAGCTATGCAGACAACCAGAGAAGGGACCTTGAATTTGAGGTCGGTGACTTCATCTTTCTGAAAGTATCGCCCAGTAAAGGTGTGGTTCGATTTGGCAAAGGCGGGAAATTAGCACCGAGGTTTATAGGCCCGTACAAGATATTGAAAGGATCGGGAAAACTGCTTACCGACTTGAATTACCGGAAGAGTTGTCTCAGGTGCACAATGTCTTTCATGTGTCTATGCTGAGAGGTTATATTCCAGATCTGAGTCATCATTTGTCTGAAGTGCCGGAAGGTTTGCAGTTGGATCTGAACTACATCGAGTCTCCTGTCGAGATTGTTGATCGTCGAGAGAAAGTCTTGAGGAATAAGACGACACCGATGGTCAAGGTAGTCTGGGGAAACCATTTGGTTGAAGAGACTACTTGGGATTCTGAGGAGAGGATGTTGAAGGATTATCCTGAGCTTTTTGCTTGATTGTATCTTTGTATTCTTTTTGTGCTTGTTATTAGTGTTTGTGTTTGTTCTTCTCGCTCTTGACTGTAGTTCCGGGGACGGAACTATTCTAAGGAAGGAGTGTTGTAATGCCCTGATTTTCATTTAATGAAAATTATTTATTTTTGCACGTAGTGTGCACGTGCAATATTTTGGTAATATTTTCATTATGGTAAGTATAGATTTTTAAATATGTGCTTTTAATTATTTTATACAAAGCCTTCTTTCAATTAGACATAAAGTCCTTTCTCTTAAAGCCCAAAATTTAATTTATTTATTTTATTTTAAAATTACTATTTTGGCCCATAAACTAAAGCCCATGAGTTAATTTATTTTTAACTACAACTTGTCATGTAGGATACAATTTAAAGTTTATTTTTATATAAAATATAATGTACAAATTTTTGGAGGCAAATGCTTGCACGTGCATTGCACGTACACGTGCAAAGTGCACCTTCCTATGCATGGTCGGTTGTAATCTTGGAGGGAAATGAAATTTTGAATGGGATCAGGGTGGAGATGGTTACTCATCATGGGTAGTTAGTGTAACTCCTCCTTAAATCTAAGCCATTTGTTCCTAACTCCTACTTCAATCTTAGCCATCCATTTCCCTAGATTTTTAGTATAAATACCCCCTCCCATGGCTAGTATTCTTGTGCAAATTAATTCTTCCAAACCTATAGTTCAATTACATTATCTAGTAGTTAGTAAGTGAGTAAAAGATTGAGTTGTGTGTGGGAGTTGTGCTTGTAACAAGAAGAGGAGGCCGGCATCAAGGAGGGAGTGCTCTCAGTTTGGCATTGGGTGTGCTCGGGTTGGCTTGTGCGCGCGTGTTCAAAGAGGAGGATCGTTCGTTTGCAAGGACATTCGTCTAGGAGGTTGCTAGTTGTATTTTCTCTCCATTTAATGTGGGTAAATTTTTCCTATTTCTAAATAGGAATGCATGCTAGACTTAATTAAGAGAATGATGCATGAAAATGATTAATAAGAGTGCACATTTAATTGAAAAATTGACTTATTGATTGATTGATATATGGATGTGCAATTGTATGTAGTTCTATTAGTAAAGGCAAAATTAGGTGTGAATTGATTGTAGCCATAAATTATTGAAGAAAGTTTCATTATCTACATCACAAATTATGTACACAAAAGTTAGTAGATTAACCATGCTACTTTATGTGTTTAAATGAATCTTTGTGTTGTATTGAAATAAACGAATTACAATATAGATTTGTATGTTTGGTAGAAGATTAAAAATAGAGAATTAATGTGAAGAATTGCTAGTAAAGGGATTTGAGATGTTAATTGCTAAGAAATGTCGAAAAGAAGAAATGAGGTAGTTATAAAGTAGAATTCGAATTTAATTGTATGAAAAATATGTTTTAACTGTTGAAAAAATTATTTTCTACATACTGGTATGTAAATTATGTGAGGGAGAATCAATCTGGAATTTTTCAATAATTTTTATTAAAGGCAAAGTGAAATGAAGACTAGTTGAACATCGAAACATTTTAATAGCAGAGAGAATTGATCTAAATAAATTTCGAGTTTTAACTTTGACAACCTGAGCGCATAGCTCAAGTGGTCAGGACGGCTCTAATCGCTACAATATAGGCGCACGGTCTGAGGTTACTGGTTCGAATCCCCGGGCTGCCATGCTTTTGTTTCATTTTAAAATTAAAAAAAATAATATAAATATAGGCAATGGCCGAGAGCATTTAAATGCTCTCAGCGCATACTTCTAACGCTAAGGGCACTCGGCCTATTGGTTTGTGCCTTCGGTTGGCTTCCCTGTGGTCGCTGGTTCGACCCTGGCTTTCGGCTGTTGTTTAGGTGTGGGAAAAACAATTTTTTTGGGGGTTTTTAATTATCAAAAAAATATGGAAAAAATATATTTATTATCTTAAAAATATGTGGAGCTTATGAAAAAAAATTTGAGAATTAGTTACATAGAATAAAATATGATTTGAGAATAAATGTGCAAATAGAACTATGATTCTACATCTATGTTTTTGTGAAAATTATATTTTGCAAAAAGAACTTGAAATGAAGGATTAGAAAATTAATATGGCAAAGGAAGAAATTATTTTTTTTGATGTGATGTAAATTATTCTCATTTGAGAATAGTGTGGAAATTATGAAGTGTAAATGTCCACCTTTGATTAAATAATTAGTGATGTGGGTTTTTATGTGAAATTATTATTTCATGAGTTACATGATGAATAGTTGAATTTAATGTATAATTATGGACTATTGAACAATTTAGAAATCATGATCGGAAAAGAGAAATACTTTTGAGTATGACAACTCAACATGTGAACTTATGAGTTGAAACACTCAACTTAGAAATTGTGAATGGGAATTGAAACAAAAAAGTAGCTAAGTCTCCCCCGGCATTTGGAAAGAAATGAAATGAAATTTGAAATGAAAGACCAAGGTTGGTCATGTTTGAATGAATGAATAAGTCCGGTTTAGTGGAGAGGCTAACTCTGGAGCTTTAATTTTGTTCATGATTCTGATAAAAATTAAGGATTAGTACATAGTGGAGACGTGATAAAAGTAGGAGAAAAACATGAGTTGAGGGCCATCGGATTGGCGGCGTGAGAGTATTTCATAGGCTGTCTTCACGATGCGTCGTGACATGACGTGGATACTAGTCCAGAGTACCGTCCCGGTGGTGACGCTTGTGGGATGTTTGGTGACTGCAAGAGGATCGTGTGCCATGAAGGAGGCTGAATTACCACAGGCTGTCTTCACGATGCGTCATGACATGATGTGGGATTCCCCTCCAGGATTTCTGTGCACGTGCCTGTACTCATAGATCATCTAGGATACCTACCGTAATTACAGTAGTAGATTAAGTCATGGCGAGGGATTGAACCCTACAAAATGAAGAACGATTAAGGGCTTACCCTCGAACCTATGTAGTATGGGATGCATAGAATCCGAACAAGTTTGCATTAGTGTCATGTAACATAAATAACTGTATTAAGGACTAAGTGCACAATCACAACACGACATCAATAGGGTAGTCCCTTTAGTTTGAAATGTGACAAGTTTGTGTTTGCTAAATATGGAAAATTAGTTATACTATTTCCGGCATAGAGAGGATGGTCGTGTATAATGTTCGTCGGTTGAATAAACTGACGTACCCACAGTCTTATATGCAGGTAAGTGACATGATAAAGATTAAAGAGGAACAGATGCTTAAAGATTATTCAATGTTGTTGTACATTCATTTAAATGTTGTAATTTTTACTTCCGTTGTGCAGTGTAAACTGTAATGTTTTACTTGTAAACTCTGATGTAAAGTGAAAAGTTCAAATTTCCTTATAAAATTGTACTAAATGAAGTGGAAAGATCCTGTAAAACTCTCGAATTCAGTTGTATTTGGGATTCAGGGCGTTACAGTTCTATATGCCTTAGATAGCCTAACAATAAAAAATCAAGTAATTTGAAGTTCATTTACCCATGATTTACATCATCACAAAATTGTATGGCTGAAAATTCTAACAGCATGATGGATGAGCAAATGAACTTCAAATTACTTGATTTTTTATTGTTAGGCTATCTAAGGCATATAGAACAATATGAGCGGTTCGGATTTTTCATAGGGTCTCTAGTTTGGGAGTGCTCACGGAGTGCTCACCAAAAGTATTGTGCAACCGAAGGGGACTCTCTCTCTCTCTCTCTCTCTCTCTCTCTCTCTCTCTCTATATATATATATATATATATATATATATATATATATATATATATATATATATATATATGCATTGAAGTGAGGGACAAGGGACAAAAAAATTTTTAAAAAAAATCCAGTGAAGTGAGGGAGAAAAGGACAAAAAAAAAAAAAAATTAAAAACCCAAACCAGCCTTGGACGCGGGTTGAAGTCCCGTCCAAGGGATTTTGTCTTTAGCCAATATGTGTTGGTACCGTCCTTCACTTTTTAAAATTTTTTTTTTTATAAAATTAATGGGACGGAATATTATCCTTCGTCCGATGACTTCGTCGTAAGCCAAAATTGAAGGGACGGTGTATTGTTTATCTTTCGTCTCATTTAACAGACGAAAGATTATCTTTCGTCAGCTATAATTTGGCAAATGCCAAACCAGCTGCTATATTTGGCCAGCTCCTGTTCATGCGATAGCCAAATTTTGGATATTTGGCAGACGAGTAGAGCGAGATTTTTTCTATTTTTTCCATTTTTTGGGTAAATAGCAGACGACTACAAATGCTCTAAGATAATGAAGAGAATGGTAAAATTGGTAGTGGATGAAGCATTACTCTAAATTTATTTTCATATAACTCACTCAAAATTACTTATATGGAATTAAAATATTTGTTAGGGACCCAAATGGGAAAAACCCTTTTTATTTATACCCTCCCTCTGTACTCTGTAGTCTCGTCCCAACTCCAAATTAAATAAAAAATCCAACAAAAATTAAACTAAAAAATGAAGATGGCTTCTTCTTCTTCGTCCTTCTCTCTCCTCTTCCTCATAACCATCCTCATAGTCTCACCGGCCTACGCCCAACTCGGCGGCCGAACCAAGATCACGAACGTGGAGTCGGACAAGGAGGTGCAAGATCTGGGCCGGTTCTGCGTCGAGCAGTACAACCGCAAGCTCCGAACCGGTGGAGCCCCCCTGCTGTCGTTTTTCCGAGTGGTGGCCGGCGAGAAACAGGTAGTGGCCGGGATCAAGTACTACCTCAGGATTGCGACGAGGGACAGGCCGGGCGGTCATCGGAGACTGTACGATGCGGTGGTCGTGGTGAAGCCGTGGGAGACGGCGAAGAATAAGGGGAGGGATCTGGTTTCGTTCTCGCCGTCGGAAGGGTTCTGGAATTAGATAGATTTGGATTTGGATTCGAATTCGGGGAGTTAATTACTACTTTAATTAGTATGTATGGTAAAGAGGTACCGTAATAGTATGGTCTTGTCTTGTTTAATGTTTTAAAAAATAAATTTTAATGAACCAGGAAGGTGCTGCTGTTTTTAATATTGGTGGTTTGTATTATTACTAATCTGTATATTGAATTTAAGTATATTTAAATTTTATTCTTAAAATCTAAGTTATAATAAAGAAGTTTGGCATAATTGGGACGGAATTCTTCAAAGGGAAAGAAATGAAAAAATAGTGGCAGAACGCATGAATCAAGTGATTAAAAATTGTTCATCCTACTGGGTGTTAAAATTTATGAGTTGATAGATCGACCCAAAGCAGGAGAAAGTAGAGAATTTGCCATGTTTTGTATTTCCACTTCAAAAAAAGGGAAAACCCATGTGGAAAACAGTACTGATGTGTAGATTGAGATGCATGACGTACGTGAATCATTAGAGAACATGGTTGCTGCGAAAATAGTTTCACAACTCTACTTTTAAAGCAATTGTCTCAGTCTAAAATCTCTTAAATAGGTATTGAGAGTTATTATCTGTTGACTTCTTCAGTGTAATTGAAATCACAAAAATTTAAATGTAACCATAATAATACTTGATTACCAGAAGTTTCCAACCCATGGGTAAATTGATCCCTAATGTAAGTTGGCTAGTGATTGTTTGCAACTCCTTTTGACCTGAGATACCCCGGCCCCTCCTTCTTCCCCCCCCCCCCCCGCGCGCGCACACATACACGCACACACAGAGTAGGGATACAAATATGCTTGTCCTACTTAAAAGAAAAAAATTATTAGTAAGTTGTCAAAATCAAGGTCGTTCTAGGCTATACAATTTTTGTAACAATATTAATTTTTGTAACATTATTATGCATGGCCATACTGTAATAGCCCAAATTTATTTAAAATCTTTATTTATTGTCTAATTGCATTTTAGATTCATAATTCAAGTTATTGTCTAATTATAACTTAGTATGACATGGAAGACAAATTTTTTTTTTGTAATGGACTTAAGCTATGTGTTTTATTATAACACTAGATTTGCCCGTGGGCACGTCTTCGGAACAATACAACAAATAAAAAGCCTTGTAAACAGTAAAACAACAATTATGTAGCTCAAGTTTGAATAGTATGTCAATAATTAGTTGTAAATAAAATTCCATGTTTTCATTAGTTTATGTTGAAAAATAATTATAAATGGGGGTATAAAATCCAACTGCTTAGAATTTTGATGCTGGAAAATTATGAAATTTAACTATTGAGCAGATATTTGCTATTTTCAATGTAACATGAGAAATAAAAAAAACATACAAAATTTGAAAATTTACAAATTTGAAATCTGAAAATCTAAATTTCTGAGCAATTAGAGAGTGAATGAGAGAGAGAGAAAAAGAAAGAAATAATTAAATAAATAAAGGAGTTGTTTTTTTTTTTGGGGGGGGGGGATTTGAATTTGCGTTTGTGGGGGGGGGGGGACTTTTGGGAGGAAAAATGTGTTTTGGAAGCTTAGATCTGAACCATTGATTTTCTTATTATTGAAGGAGAGCTACTTAATAGCTTTTCTTTGTGTTTTATTATATAGACTAGGTTTGCCCGTTGACACGTGTCTACGGTACGTCTTCGGAATGGTGCACCTGGTTTGATTATATAAAATAGTTTTGGAGGTCCAACAAATTAATTGAAGTAGCAAACATATTATATGAGAAAGCAGTATATCTACCTTTAAGTTCAACCATCGCCTTCTTGATCATTAGTTGAACTTACCTGGAATACATATAGTTTGTTAGAAACACTGTATATATTATTTTTTTTAATTTCAGCATTACTTTTAGATACTTATAATAGTTATGCAAGGACATTATCATATAGGTTTTATAGAGCCTACTCTAATCCCATAACCACTATGAGCATGTCTAAATACAATGGTAATGCAAGTGTATGTGTGAAGGTATCTACAATACCAATAATCTAAATATTTGTTTGTCTGAGACTCAGTTTGTAATTAAAATACCTCTTATTATTATCTCAACAAAAATGAAATACATGAAGTTCTCTAAACTCTAATCTAAGCTAATCATTTCTTTTCTCTCCACTTTGTCTCCCCATTGTACCTTTATAAAAAAAAAAATCAAAATGGTTAAATAACAAATTTACTTTAGTTTTCTTTCTTAAGGGGAGAGTTTGCACCCTTCACTGGTAAACTCCAATCATCCCAATCCTATATATCCAAACATACACTTAAAGTTTTTATATGTTATGTTATCCATGGTCTCTAATAACTACTGAAGGGAACACTTCACGATAGTATTTTCTCTTCTAGTAAAGAAATTAATGTTGCATACGATTTGCTGGTCAGCTTACCTGTCCTGCTATGGTTTGGAAATCCAAATTGAGGCTACCAAATAATCAATCTCTCACTTGCGTACACCTTAAATCAAAACAAATAAAAAAATCATCAAATAAATCACCAAATTAAATTTTTTTAAACAAAAAAATAAAACAATCATACCTTTCTGAACTTAAATCCTATGCACACACAAAATTCGAGTCAGCAAAAAACTGAGTAATTCCTTGCACCCAAAAAATTAAAAATTAGAATGAGAATTCGATTAATGAGATGAAATTAGAGTCGTCGCATCGCATATAGAGACTCTCGATTCGGTGGAGGGGAGTCGCCGATATGGAGTCGCTTGATATTCGCGCTCGATTTGCTGGAGGGGAGTCACCGATATGGAATCAATAGTGGATCAGATATCGGCGACGACCTCTTGATTAGGGTTCGACATTGAATTTGGATTTTGATTTGCTTTGAGATTTTCAAACTTTCAGAATTTTAAATTTTGAAATTTTTCAAATTTTCAAAATTTTAAAATTTGAAAATTAAAAAATTTAAAAATTCATTATTTTTAAATTTTTTTAAATTTTAAATTTTATTTAATTTTCAAAATTTTTAAAATTTTTAAAATTTCAAAAAATTTAAAAAATTAATTTTTTTAATATTTAAAAAATATGTATTTTAAAAATTTTCAAAATTTTTTATATTTTTATAATTTCTTATAAGTTTTTTTTATTTTTTTGAATTATTTTTAAAGTTTTTAAATTATTAAATTTTTTAGTTTTTAAATTTTTCCTTTTTTAAAATTTTTTATTTTCTTAATTTTTTGAATAGAAGAGAGAGAGAGAGAAAGAGAGAGAGAAATAATTAAATAAATAAAGGAGTTGTTTTGGGTTGGGGGATTTGAATTTGAGTTTTGGGAAAAAACTTTTGGGGAAAAAATGTGTTTTGTGAGCTTAGATCTGGGCCTTTGATTTTGCGGTGAAGGAGAGCCACTTGATAGCTTTCTTTGTGTTTTATTATATAGATAGTATGACATCTCATTTGATGAATGACATGGAAGATGCTACTGGATGTGTTGTTTTGCTTGCAAGTCCCCTAGCCTTTGTTATTAGTTGTTTTAGTTGTTTCTTATGGCTGTTTTTTTGTGTGTTGTATACATCTATGATTTTATTGGTGTTTCTCCATGCTACTTCTCGTCGCTGCTTCTATTTTCTTTTGTCAACAGAGTTTTGTATTTGGTTGTTGCTATTATGCTCCTGTCTAGCCGCACCCTTGTGTTGGTTGTTGTGTTGTTTTTCTTGCTTCTGATGCTAGCTTTTGGCATACTGGTTGTTAGGCTCAACGTCAGCAGGCTGCTTCGGTTGTTTTTTACGTGGCGACTTATCTGTTGCTCCTACATGAGGCTCTTTCATGCAGGTTGTAACTATTAATTTTGTTCTGGTTCTCTCTTTCCTCTTCTTTTTCTGGTATCTGAGACTCATTTTTGGTCTCCGTGTTTTTGTACAGGTGAGGGGCTGTATTCTGTGTGTCAGTTCTGTAAACTTTTGTTTTATCTTATATATATATTTAAGAGGCTGGATTTTTATCCTTTGTCTTATTCAATGAAAAAAAGAAAAAGAAAAGAATGACATGGAAGAAAGAAAATTTGCCATGGTCTTTCCTCCGGAGGTAAGTCTTCCTAGTAAGCCTATGGCAATAGAAATGTTTCAGGTTTAGGGTGGGCATGCCTTGGCAAAAGATTTGTTTAGATTGATTGTTTGCATACCTATGGCAATGAAAATGTTATAGCTTGCTAATAGGCATGAAGTTACTAGGACTATTTGATGTAAATTATGATGGTTTTTCATACGAAATTGGATGAATATTAAAACTATTGTATAAGGGGGTCAAAACCAATGTTTAAGACAATTCTACAACACAAAGTAGCAGAGAGGAAAGGAGAAAGTAGAATAGCAAAGGTGCTTAGCCTATTTTCTTCAATCATGTAAGCAATTTCTATATTGGATAAAAATTCGGAAAAAGATTGCTCTCTCTGTCACTACCATCTCTTTCAATTCTAGTCCACCATCATATGCTAAAATTGCTTGTTCTACTTAGATAGTCAACATAAAATTTGTTTTAATTTGCTTTGTCGCTTTTATATTATTTGTTCTTGTTGGACTCTCCAAATTGATCACATACATAGTAAGAAATTGTATTTTGAAACTGAGCCGATGAACAAACCCAATTGTTTGGGGAAAGTTCTAAAATATTTAGGCAAATATTGACGTATGGAGGGTGTAGAGAATGTTAGAATTGGTGGATGCAACACACAAAAACATGGTGAAGAAGAAGAGAGAAGCATGCAGCAACAACAACAAGAAAACACTGCAATTGACAGTCGACTGCCGATACAAGGCAACAACAAGAAAACACTGCAATTGACAGTCGACTACCGATACAAGGTAGTCGACCGTCAAATATAGAAAGGGAGCAGTCAACTGCCAGGAGGGCAGTCAACCGGGGCTAGCTCGCTGAATTTTCAGAGAGTAAATGCAGTTGACAGCCAGGAGGGCAGTTGAACGCTTAAACTCTCTGACTTGCTCGGGGTATAAGTGCAGTCGACCGCCTCTTCTCGCAGTTGAACAAGATGGCGCTGATCATGTTATTTCATCGACGGCTGAGATCTATTCTTTTTTCATCCTGTGTATATATATGGTGTACGATTATTAGGGTTAGGTGATAGTTATTTCAATATAGAAAGTGAGATCTAGCAGTCGTTCTTGAGAGAAGAAAAAAAAGATAAACCCTATACCTTGGTAGTGAGTTCTTGAGTGATTGTAACCTGTTTCTCTTCATATTTTCTAGTGCAAATCGTAAGAGTGCCTCTGTGCAGGAAAGTAGCCATTGCATTGAGTGATCATTGAAAAATCTCGTGTGTTTGTGTGTTGTTGGCTTTATTTGCTTTTGTTTCTTTCATTCGTTTCTTTATTTTCATCTCGAGTTTGAGTTGTTTCCTCATTAAACTCAACAAACTGATATCAGAGCACCAGGTTGGTTTTTAGAGATGGAAAAGAAAGGAAAAATTAAGAGATTCGATGGAGTAGAGTTCACAATGTGGAAGATCCAGAAAATAGCGTATCTCTGATAGAAGGATCTAGATGATCCGTTGTTTGGCACAAAGCCAGAAGGAGTTGAAGTAGATGCAAATGCATTAGCAGTTTGGAACCATTTAGATCAGAAGGTGCTTGGACAAATTTAGATATCGATAAGTAGGAAAATGTTATTCCACATTGAGAAGGCAAAGACTGCAAGGGAGCTAGTGGAGATCCTAACAAATATGTATGGGACACAGTCCGCAGTGAACCAAATCCTTTATTTGAAGAAGTTGGTGAACATGAAGTTGTCAAAGAGAGGTTCAATGGCAGAGCATGTAAACAAATTATGTATGGTCCACAATTAATTAGAATCAATATGTTTGAAGTTTGTGGAATGAGCATAAGCATTGTTAATGCTATCTAGTTTATCCGACAGTTACGATTCGCTAGAACAGACTATCACAAGTACTATGACTGATGCGACTACTCTGAAGGACGTTGTGAGCAGCGTCATGAATGAGGAGGTGAGGAGGAAGAGAAATGGAGAATCTTCGTCATCTTCTAGTAACTCTGCCTTATTAGCTAAGAACCGTGGAAAAAGCAATTACGGAGGGAGGTCAAAAAGTAGAAATCACAGGTCAAAGTCAAGAGTAGGAAATCAAAAAGGTAAGTGTTTCCACTGTCCTGAGGTAGGATACAGAAGGTACCAATGTGAAGCGTACAAAAGATAGCAAAATGGGTCACAAGGAGCCAATGTAATAAACATCCAAACTCATTTAGATAATTTGTCTTTATTTGCTTGAGTTGATATGATGCAAGAAGATTGGTTCATAGACTCATGTGCTTTTTATCATTGTATACCCAAGAAGAATATTTTTGAGAATTACAGGACATGTGATTTTGGTTCAGTCATAGTTGGAAATGGGCATAATTGCCTAGTTGTTGGCAAATGAACTATCACAGTGAAAGCTCGCAATTGTGGGCAACTAGTATTACATGAAGCGAGACACATTTCAGGCTTGAGGAAGTACTTGATCTTAATCAACAAATTGGATAAAGAAGGGCTTAGGACAACATTTGGATATGGAAAGTGGAAGGTTACTACAGGTACTAGATTACTGGCAAAAGAAATGAAAACATGTTGGCACGTTGTACTTACTTATAGGTGATTATTCAGGTGAAATCATTACCCCAGCATCAACAAGTAATTCTTCTTCAATCTTATGACATGACAGGTTGGATTATCTTAGTCAAAAATGTGTCGAGCAGCTTTGTTCCAAAGATCTTCTGTCAGGGCTGAAAAAATTTGAGATGAATTTCTGTGAGAATTGTGTAATGTGCAAACAAAAGACAGTTATCTTTCAGTTGAGTGGGTGTGAGAAGAATCTTGGTAAGCTAGAGTTGGTACTTAAAGATGTGTGAGGTTCGACTCAGGAATTCTCTTATGGTGGTAAGATATACTTTGTTACATTCATCAATAATGCTACTAGGAACGTATCTGTTATGACAATTCATGAGAAGTCCGAGGTGTTTGAGACATTCAAAGCTTGGAAGGCCAGAGTTGAAAACGAGATAAGTTGCAAGGTGAAAGAATCAAAATCAGACAACAGTGGCTAGTACACAAGCAAAGAGTTTAACTATCTGGCACATGAAGATATCCAAGGAATCAAGATGGTTCCTAAAACTCCATAGAAGAATCAATTAGCTAAAAGAATGACCGCATGATACTCAAAATGGTGAGACATAAGACTTTGTGCGGGTCTTCCTGTCCATCTTTGGACAACTACAGTAGATACAACAATGTACTTGATCAACCTAGCCCATCTAATGTTCTTGTGGGGGGCATACCTTAAGAATTATGGTCAGGTAAACCTGTTAATTATTCACATTTGAGAGTTTATGGTTGTATTACATATTTACTAATTTATAGGGAAGAAAGAAAAAAACTTGATTCAAAATTCATAAGTGTATCTTCAGTGGCTACGACGGTGGTGAGTATGGTTACATGCTTTGAGATATTGAAATAACAAGGTCATTTGCAGCAGGAATGTAGTCTTCAATAAAGAGATCTTGTACGAAGATAGGCACACAGGCCAGAGCAATACAACAGGTTTAGATCCAGATCCAGATTCAGATCCAGATTTAGAATCATGTTCTGAAGATGGTCCCAGTGGTAGGGCCTTTATAGTGCAGCAACAGGTACATAGACCATTGGCAGCATAAGAGGCTTAGGAGGAGCCTAATGAGAATGAACAGGATATCCAAGATGAACATGTACAACCAGAGCTATTCGGGGATCTTGAATTGGTCGGCGAATCGGTATCTACTTTGAGCAGGTCAATACAAGAGTGAAGGCCGACAGTGAAATATGATCCATCAGCCAACACAACTCACGAGCATGTTCTGTACATAGATTCAGGCGAGACATAGATTCATGAAGAGATAATGCTCAAATTCAGTGGGAGTCTGCCATAAGGATGATATGAACTCCTTGATATAGAACCAAACTTGGGAGTTGACCAAATTACATGCAGGGAAGCGTGCTCTTAAGAACAAGTGGATTTTTAGAATCAAGGAAGAGACAGATTGTAGCAAGAAATAAAAAGAGAGACTTCTTTTTAAAGTTTTTTCTTAAAGAGAATGTGTTGTGCAGTGAAATCATCAGGCCAATTATGAAGATGACGTCAATCAGGGTTCTGCTTAGGATGGTGGCTGTAAAAAAATTTGTACTTAAAGTAGTTGGATGTCAAAACAACGTTCCTCCATGTTGATATAGAAGAAGAGTTGTATATGAGGCAATCCGCAGGTTTTGAAGTCAAAGAAAAAGAAAACATGAATTATCGATTGAAGAATAGTCTATATGGGCTCAAACAAGCACCGTTACAATGATATTTGAAGTTTGATTGTTCATGCGAGGAAAAAGATTTTGAATCAGATCATTATGCCTGTGTGCACATGTATGATGACAACGACATGGAAATTATAGCTTTATATGTGGATGACATGTTGTTAGCAGGTTCATGTTTGAAGAAAATTAATGATGTAAAATAGTTGCTAGTTTCTCAGTTTTCTTTGAAGGATTTATGTGAAGCAAAGCAAATTATCGGTATGAAAATTAGTAAAGACAGACAGAGTAAGAAGCTTTGGTTGTCATAAGCGGACTATGTGAAGAAAGTGTTGAAGCGATTCAATATGGATGGTGAAAGGCTAGTTATTTGTCCCTTGAGTGCACACTTCAAGTAATTTATGGACTTGTGATCTACATCGGAGGCAGATATGGAAAAGATGACTGCAGTCCCTTACACCTCAGGCGTTGATAGGCGTATGTATGCGATGTTGTTTACAATGCCAGATATCACACATGTAGTCGGAGTTGTTAACTAGTACATGAAGAATCCAGGTAAAGAGCATTGATATACAGTGAAGTAGATTTTTAGATATATTGCAGGTATTTTAGATCGTTCCTTATGTTTTGGGGTTGATTCTTTGCACATACATGGTTATTTCGAGGTGAATTTTTGCAGTGATCGTGATGGTTGTAGGAGTACTATAGAGTATTTGTTCATAGTTGGAGTTACAATTGTGAGTTGGGCTTCATAGTTACAGAAGGCTGTAACACAGTGAACTACAGAGTTAGAGTATATAGCACTTACAGATTCTTTGGAGGACATGTTGTGGATTTCAAAACTCATGCGTTAGTTGTGTAGAACGCAACCCATAGGGGATCTATGGTGTGAGAGTCGAAGTGTAATATTCTTGGCAAAGAATTTGGTGTTCCATGTTAGGACTCGACATATTCAGATGATATATCACTTTATCAGGATGACAGTTGAAAAGAAGTGGATGAAGCTATCGAAGGTTCTTGGCACTAAGAGTTCGGCTGACATGCTCACAAAGGTAGTGAATAGCAAAAAGCTTCGATTTTGCTATTTCATTATCTCCAAGTCGATTGATGGGAGACTTAAAGAGGCACAGATCTTGAATAGGTCAAAAGAGAAATGAAGAACATGTTAGATACTTCGTGTACATGTCTCCAAGTAGAAGATTGTTGGAATTGGTGGATCCAATACATGAGAATACAGTGTAGAAGAATAGAGAAGCGCAGCAGCATCGAGAAGCATGCAGCAGTAACAACAGCAAGAAGAACACAACAACTGACAGTTGACTGTCGATACAGGAAGTCGATCGTCAAATATAGGAAGGTGCAGTTGGCTGCCATGAAGGCAGTCGACCGGGGCTAGCTCTCTGACTTTCTAGAGAGTTAATGCAGTCAACCGCTTAAACTCTCTAACTTGCTCGGGGTATAAGTGCAGTCGATCGCCTCTTTTCGTAGTCGATCGCGATGGCGCTGATCATGTTATTTCATCGATGATTGAGATATATTCTTTTGTAATCCTGTATATATGTATGGTGTACGATTATTAAGGTTAGGTCATAATTATTTCAATATAGAAAGAGCGAACTAACAATCGTTTTTGAGAAAATGAGAAGAAGATAAATCCTACACATTGTTGGTGAGTTCTTGAGTGGTTGTAACATGTAGGGGTGAGCATCGGTCGGTATCCGACCTAATATGGACCATCCACCATCGATTCAAAGAAGATCGGTTTTTTAATTTTCTCATCCACAACCAATCTGAGCCGTAATTGGATCGGTTTTCATCCAAGCCGATTAAGCTCGGTTTGGATTGAATTGGATGATCGGTTAGGCGTGCTACTTTTCACTTCACCTCCAACATCATTCACAATTTCGTTAAAATTTAAAAGATCAACTTCAATCAAACTTAAGAAATAACCTGCTATTTGTTGTTCAGAAATGAATTTAAAATAAAGATTCATTATACCACATGTTGCTAATGAAATTTACACTAATTGCTTGAGATGGTGACGTTTAAACGGGTAAGATACACTGCTTTTTCACCTGCATATTTCTGTAATATTAGTTTATTCTTATAAAAGGAACATCAATAACCATACCTAATTCAATTTCAGGTACAATAAAAAAATTTAGAAAACAATTTATGCTCGACTTGATTAAAGTAACTACTAAATGTTACATCAACTTCGTGATTCTATTAAGCCGGGCCACAATGTAAATCAAGCATTTCTCAACAACATAACACACATGATTATGGAGAATCAAAACATAGGTAGAACAACTGCTCGGTTTGTATTAAAGAAATTAAAGGAGACTCTTTGTATCTCCAAGAAAATGAGAAATGATTGTTTGTATATTCAAGAAATTAAAGGAGAACTAGATTTTTTATGAACTAATGCATATAGGTATGGTCGGTTCGATTTCATCGGTAATTTGAAAGCCTCATCCAACAACCGAACCGGTCCAGTTGGTTAATGAAGATAAAGAACCGGTCCAACCCACACCCCCAATTGGTTCGGTTAAAAACCGGTCGGTTCAGGTTGGATTGGTTCGGATTGGTCGGTTCGGATAATAGTTGTCCACCCCTAGTAACATGTTTCTCTTTATATTTTCTAGTGCAAACCGCACGAGTGCCTCTACGCGGGGAATTAACCATTGTATTAGGTGAATCTTGAAAAATCTCGTGTACTTGTGTGTTGTTGGCTTTGTTTGCTTTTGTTTCTTTGATTCATTTTTTGTTTTCAACCCTGTTTTGAGTTGTTTCTGCATCTCTCGAGGCATGCTATTGTATAGCTAAAGTCATTGATCGTTGATAGGTTCACGACGCTAAGTGCCACTCAGTTAATCGAACATGACTTTGAAATCGACTTATTATTATTACTTCGAGATTTACTCTTCTATTTATAACTTGTAGCACCACTTCGGTTCAACCTTACGAGCAACTAGTGCTCGAAGTTTATATCTAGTTTTATTTATATTGGTTGTTTACATAATAAGAATAATTGGACTTCAGTTACTTTTAAATATTTATTTATGTTAACTAGCAATATGTAAATCAATCTTGTAACAGTAGTGTTATACTGAATTTGTAATCTTGGCAATAATATGATACGTTCATCACTTGTGATACTCCTCCTGTGCAAAAAAAAAAAATAAATATATATATTAAAATTGCTTTGCAATATATTCTTAGACTAATTTAAGCATACAGTTCAGATTAGCCGTTCCAATAATGAAAATTGGATGGTCTCAGCAATTCTTCCATGTTAATTAAGTAACAAGCTTAATTTTAGGAACAAGTGATCAAACAGACGTGACATGCAAATTTGCATCTATTAATATATATTGATCAGAATAATTAGCACTTCTTCGAGTTTTGGATCGAAGGAATCCACTGACACCCGTTGTTAAGTAAAGTGGGTGAGCCATATAATCCTACAGCTTACCGGTCACAATCTCCATATCAACTTCTGTGAACCCCGCAACATACAGTTTCTTTCTTAAACGCGTCTCTTCAAAAAACCCCAAACTTTGCAAAAACCCTAGATCCAAAACCCCAACGGCGGCGGCGGCTCCCTCTGCGCCGCCGCCGCCCCCCCTGCACGACCCCCGACGTCCCCCCCTTCCCCTTCGCGGCGACGACAACGGATACGATGAGCCCCCTTGAGTTCGCGTCCAACGCCATCGATCGCGCCGCCCTTGAGTTCGCGTCCAACGATTGAGTTCGCGAAGCCTTGAGTTCGGTTGGAGGGGGTGGCAGCCGGGACCGCGCCGCCAACTCACCGGCCGACGTTCGACGCCTCCCCCTCCCGTCTATTGCACCGTCGACTCCAGATCTTCCAACCCTACTCGCCATCATCGGCTGGCAGCTGTCCACCGATGCGAAGGTGGCTTCCCCAGTGGTTATTTCCGTTGATACTTCCAGATCTAAGGTCGCGCGCCGTCATCGCTAATGTCGCGGCGATCCAGAGCCAGATCTAAGGTCGCACCAACGGTTTCCGATCATTGATTTGCGTCGATACCCCACGCCGGCTGCAGTCCTCTGACCTAGCCAACGCTGGCTCCGACTTCTCTTTTGCCGACATCATCCGCCATGTCTCTGCCAGCCTCGGCATCAACCTTTCCCACTAGTCCGACTTCATGGGTCGGCAGTCGGAAAGGAGAGGCGAATTATTTCTTGGAATTAAGTTTAGGTTGGTAATATTTAGAGTGTCTTGTACGATTGTGGAGATTGGGCCTAAAGATGGGGTCCCTCCGTGATGTGCATTGGGGTGTGGGTTAGGTTGGGATTGGGTGGATTTGCTAGATATTTGTCCGGATATTCTGTGCGCTTGCCACCATGTCCACACTCTCGGGGCCAATCAGGGCGATCTACGGCTTTGATTTGGCTTCTGCGAGGGTTGGTAGTGCATGTGTAGATGTCGAGAACTAGGTTGTTTTGCACGATTGTGGAGCTTGGGCTCAAAGATGGGGTCCTTCCGTGATGTGTGCTTGGGGGTTGTTAAGCAAGTAGTATTTTGTCTGAGTTGAGTTTGATTCGGTGTGAAGAATGAGATGTTGTACAGTTGTGGGGCTAAGGCCTGAAGACGAGTCCCCCCATGAGAGGTGCTCACTCGTTACTGTACGGGGTGGGGCTTGGGCCCATAGAAGGGGTCCCCCCACGAGGTGCGGAGAAGGGAGATGTTTGTGTTTTTGGTCGGCAGTATGTAAGTCACACCCTGAACTCGATCTCCTTTAATTCACTACCACAGACTTTGCAACAGCACCGCTACTACGTCCTCATCATTGACCCTGAGATCTACAACGTCCACCGCCCGCAGGGGCGAGAGGTGAAGGTGATTCTTCAGATTGGTTGTGATTTCGGTTGGATTTTACGTGAGAGAGAGAGTGAGAGAGTGAGAGAGTGAAGATGTTGCTTCTCACTACTCTATGCAGGTGTCTGGTTGTGTCTTCGACTGTGTTCGTGGGTAGGGTGAGTGAGAGTTTTGTTTAGTGAGAAATCGCTGGTGAGAGCTAATGCGTGAGAGAGGTGAAGGTATCCTCTTCACGGCTCTACTTTGGTTGTGACTTCGACTGCACTGAAAGTAGGTTTGTTGGAGATGGTGTGGGAGAGGGGGAGAAGGTTGGGACCGGTGAATACACAAATCCTGCATGATTCGCTTCAGGTGGGTGTGCGCGCGCCGTGGAGGTGGTGCACGAAGCTTATGTGACGTACATACAATTAGTCGGTACTCGCTATGTGACTGGGATCAAGCTGGGGTTCAGTACAGTATTGGTGGAGGTCGGGGGCAAGCTGCAGTCGGTTCGTCCTAGTTGTAGTTCTTTTGTGGCCCATCCTCTCAAATAGTGAGCCCTGATTGTATGTATTGGTTATATTGTTTCATGTTCTATTTTATTGTCTGTAGGTTGTAATTTATCCCAGTACTCTGGGTTTGTTTGGTTAATTCTCATTAATGAAACAGGGTGACCTTATTCCACCTTTTCCTAAAAAAAAACTTCTGTGAACCTCTCTTATCGCTACAATCCCTCTTATGGAATATAGTGGACCCTTTGGTTTCACCTACAACTTGTATTTTTTCCCCTTCGATGTATCTCTTCCATAAGGTCCAAGTAAAGTATGTTGGATTAATCATATGTGAAAATCAATTATAGTAGGGTTAATTGATACTCCCTCCATCTCAAAATGTAAATTATTTATTAAGTTTTTTATTTTTGTTCCAAAATTTTAGTCGTTACGCTTTCCAACACAATATCTTTACATTCTTAATCTTTCATTAATTAATTTTTGAACCAAACTACCAAGCCCACCAATGGGAACTTAATTTCAGAAAAATAAACATAAGAATCAAGTGAGAGGACTTCCTTGTAAGTGTAGTATTAATAAGTTAATTAATAAGTTCAATTAAAAAGAATATTTGATTTCTAATACATCATTAGGTGCTTTTTAAAAAAATGTGAAAACCTTAAACGACTTATATTTTGAAAATGATGGAGCAGTATATAAGCTTGCCAAGCGCATGCAGCATAGTGACCCACTGGGTGACAAGTTAGGTTCCATTCTCACGTTTAAAGTGTGAGTAATTGCGGTGATGAAAATCATTCCTTCATAGGGCTTAGCAGATGACCAAAAATATACACAAATGACATGACATGCTGAAACTTGCGCTTAATTTGTGCCAGTGGAAAGCATTTTGATTTTTTCCCCAAACCGACCTACTTTTTGAAATTTTTTTCCAAACCGACTTATTGTTTTTTTAATTCCCAAAGCGATTCACTAGGTCTTTGAAAGACCGAGTCTAGTATAAACTAGCGCGGTCTTTCAAAGACCGAGTCTTACACTTCGAAAAATCGAAGAGCAAGACTCGGTCTTTGAAAGACCGCGCTAGTTTATACTTGCAGTTTAGGGGTTTTAATTGCACAGATCTCCTTTATTCTTCTTCTCAACTTTATTTACTTTTCGTATTTTTTTTTCTTCTTCTCTCTTTCCCTCAACGAATTTGGATTTGGTAGGTGTTGTAATATTTTTAGTTAGTTTGATTTTGTAGTTTTTTAATGTTCTGTCTCGAGTTTAGAGTAGTATGTCGTTAATGTCTCTAGTTTTTTCAATGTTCTATTGGGCATATGTTGAGATGATATTGTGGAGATATTATTGAAATTGTTGATGTGGTTGTGGATATGATATTAACAATATTGTGAAGATGTTATTGAAATTGTGGAGATGTTAATGAGATTGTTGATGTGGTTGTGGAGATGTTGGAGATGATGTGGTTGTGGAGATGTTAATGAGATTTTTGATATTGTGGAGATGTTGGACATATGGAGATGTTAATGAGTTTGTTGATATTGTGGAGATGTTAATGAGTTTGTTGATATTGTGGAGATGTTAATGAGAATCTGGAATTGTGGAGATGTTGTGGAAATATTATGGAATTGATTGAACTCAAGACTCGGTTTTTTAAAGACCATTCTAAATATAACTAGACTCGGTCTTTGAGTCTTACGTCTTACGTCTGTACGTCTGTAAGTGATATTTTACGATCAGCATCAAAAAGACCGAGTCTTGTTAAAATGACAACGGTCTTTGAAAGACTGAGCCTTGAAGCTGATTGAGTTTTTTTGCGAAAAACTTCAAGACATTTTGATTCGAATATATTTGAAACTTATTGATTCCAAAATACTCTCCTTGGCCAATATTTAAACCTCAATCAATCATACATTTTCGAAAATTAAATACATCCAAACTTACTAGCTTCACGGCGACTATCAATCAAATCATGTACACTTTTAGCAAAAATCTTTCATTCACATAAAAGCTTACTAGCTTCCTGTCGACGAGTAGTAAAGTAAGAGTTGAGACATAAGAAGATCGTCTCAACAATCGCAGTTACTAGTAAACTACGGACTCATTTCAAGACTGAATTGAAGCATTCTGATAGGTTCGTAGTCATTATTCCATATCTTTGACCTTCATCTGCATAAAGTGCCCATTTCTCAACCGTCATACTTGCATGAGTTGATTATACCAAGTAATTCTATGAACCTGAGTTTATAGAATTTCTTTGGTTTTTCTATCATCTCAGCAAAATACTTGTATGAATCAATCTTCTGAAATGGATCCACTACAAAAGAAACCAGATTTACCGGCGAATATTCCCCGGCGTTTTACTAGTAGCGCCGGTGTAGGTAGCGATTAGGAATGGGGCCACCAGATGCGATGGTTATATACCGGTGGCCGAATTAAAACGCCGGTGAATCTGATTATTCACCGGCGTTTTATTTAAAAACGCTGGTGAAGTTTATGATTCACCGGCGTGTCTAATTAAAACGCCGGTGAAAAGCTGCGATAAATCCCATCTGCCCTAACCTTTCGCTCGCCATTTTCCAAAAAAGTAAAAAGCAAAAGAAAAGTAAAAAAGAAAAGGCGCTTTGTTTTCCCTCCTTCCTCGCTCTCCTTCCCGCGCGTTTGCCTCCGCCGCTTCGTCCTCTTCGACGGCCTTCGAACATTCGTCATCGTCCCCTCTTCCCTTCGCCATTTTCGATTTCCCTCCTCCCTATCCCAATTTGGAGGTGAATCGGCGAACGGAAACGACCGTGTCGCCCCGCTCTCTCTCTATCTTCCCCCCCCCCCCCCCCCCCCGCGCTCGTCGCCCCGCTCTCTCTCTCTCTTCGGTATCATCTGTTCCCCTAATTTTTGAATCTTAGCAATTTTTTCTGATAGATGCATGTTGAAATTTTCATGTTCTTATACTGTTAATGAAGCTGATTTCATGCATCTGATTGTTTTCTTGGCATGTTTTTTTGATATAAAATGGGTTCACTGTGAACTGACTATGCACAACAATTGGGTTTTAGATTGGGTTGGGCACAACCATTAGTGGAGCAACATATATGCTCAGATAATGTAAATTTTCATTTCAAGAAACTGTTGAAGTTACCTGCATATTGCCCTCTTTGGCATGATTTTTTAACCAAAAATGGGTTCACTTCCAAACTAAGTATGCTGCTAGAAATTTCATCTTCTTTTATTGTTAAAGAAGCTTATTCCATGCATCTGATAGTCATTTTGGCATGTTTTTTTAACCAAAATGGGTTCACTGTGAACTGAGGATGTTATAGCTACGTATGCCAAAATCCTCCGGATATGCTGAACAATTGGGTTTTAGATTTAGTTAGGCTAAAGAATTAGTAGATCAGCATATATGCTCAGATAATGAAAAGGTTCATTTCAAGATACTGTTAAAGTAACCTGTTTGCCATCTTTGGCATGATTTTTTAACAAAAAATGGGTTCACTTCCTAACTAAGTATGCTGCTAGAATTTTCATCTTCTTTTACTGTTAATGAAGCTTATTTCATGCATCTGATTGCCTTCTTGGCATGTTTTTTTGGTATTAAATGGGTTCACTGTGAACTGAGGATGCTATAGCTGTATGCCAAAATCCTCCACATATGCACAACAATTGGGTTTTAGATTTAGTTGGGCTCAAGAATTAGTAGAGCAACATATAAGATCGGATAATGGAAATTTTCATTTTAAGATACTGTTAAAGTAACCTGATTGCCCTCTTTGGCATGATTTTTTAACCAAATAATGGGTTCACTTCCAAACTAAGTATGCTGCTAGCATAGGCCTCATCTTCTTTCACTGTTAATGAAGCTGATTTCATGCATCTGATTGTCTTCTTGGCATGTGTGTATTTGAATCGACAACAGGTACAACATGTCGAGGCGTTTAAAGAGGTTAAATATAAATGATGGCAACGAGAGCCATGGGGATGAGCAGCCACAACATAATAGTGGCAGTCAAACAGAAGAGGGTGAGGGTAGCACGCCGCCCACTGTCAAAAAACATCGTGGGCGGACGAAGATGACGAATGTTTGGAGGCTTCAGAATGATGAAAGGATCGAGGTGGAGGCGAACGATGTTGGGCAACCGGTTGGCGACAACGCCAGAAAATTTTCTTCCTTCATTGGGGTCATAGCAAGGAACCCCCGCATACTTCCCTTGTCATACGAGAGTTGGCCGAAGGTGCCAACCACCACAAAAGCCACTGCTATTACGACCATCAAGGTATTTCTCATCTAAAATACATAATTGGTCGGCGAAAAATTATTATTGAAATATGTATTATTAGTGATGGGTAATGAATTTTGCAGCAATACTTCTCGTTCGCCGACTCCCTTACTCCTTGGGTTGAAAAGTCACTCTCGAAGAAGTGGAGGGACCACAAGAGTGAATTGAAGTCGAAGTTTTATAACAAAGAGCTTTCAGAGGAGGAGAATGCAGTGAATGTGCCAGAAAATGTGGAGCCTTCGGATTGGCAATTTCTTGTGCACTACTGGAGTTCGGCGATCGGTCAGGTATTTACATTAAACACACAAAAATCTAATGAGTATGTGGTTGTATGGCGGCTATAATGAATTATTCTGTTAACTTCATTGTGGCATGTACAGAAAAGGGCGGAGGTGGGAGCTGCCAGTCGGTCAAAGCAGCTAGTGCTGCACACCGCTGGTACACAGAGCTTCGCTCTGGTTCGGGAAGAATTGGTAGGCGCAATAGTACTAATGTAAATTTTTTACTTACAGTTATTTGTTTATAACCATTTCATCTTACTAATGTATAGGCAGAAGATTTGGGGGGGGCTACGGAGTTTGGGGACATCGACTTTTTTGATGCCACCCACAAATCAAAGGATGGGACGTATGCGAGCCCTGAGGCAGCACGGATTCTGGTAATTTGTGAACTAATATCTAATGAGGAGTCGAAATGTCATCTGCTTTTAACTTTGATTGTTATGTCCTTTTACAGACTAATGCTCGGAAAAGGTATGATGAAATCTCCTCTGCTTCAGATTCGGACCCTACGGCGCCACGCCCAGATTGGCGTACCCGGCAGAGAGTTGCCTTGACCGATGTTAGGGGAAAGGAAAGGCATGGACGTGTCCGTGGTATGGGCCTGGGACCAACCCCCTCGCGGCTATTTGGACGGAGTCCATCTAGTTCAAGTGGCAATCACGACGAGGAGATGACTGCCTTAAAGGCACAAGTTGCACTCCTCCAAGAACAAATGGCCAATTTAATAGGGCAGCAGTCCCAAGTCCCACCCAGGGTAAGTATTTAAATTGGTTTTTTTAAAGAGATTATGGTCTTGAATGCATGAAAGACACGTACTAGTGTTTGTGAGTGTGCATTGTGGCTGTCGTCTATAAGTATTTCGTATATGTTTCTTAAGTGGGCTGTGATTAGAAAGAAAGGGCTGGAGTGGAGATCTGGAAACCCAAATAGAGACATCTCGTTTATTATAATCTATACTTTTTGTTGGACCAATCCCCTCTTGTTGTTGTTGCTGATGTCTCTATGTGTCCGTGTGTTGAAGGGAAAGAAGGGATGAGGGGAGAGATGAGGAAAATGCCGCTATGTTAGCCTGGTGTATCCAAAGTCTCTACCATCCTTCTTTTTGGCTCCATATATGGCTTATATATTAAATGGGTTTCCTTCCACGATGACAGTCCGTAATACTACACTTGATATGAGCCCTGTTCATAGCTGCACCCTATTGCATACTCACAAACAACTAATACGTGTCGTTCATGCATTGTATTACCAATCCCACTTTGGCACATAACATGCTTAGATGACATAGTATGACTTGCTGATAAGGTTTGTTCAGCCGCGCTGTTGTACTGATTTGGAGGATTTTGGTATGCTAGCAGCATACTTAGTTTCACAGTGAACCCATTTTTTGTTACAAAATCATGCCAAAGATGGCAATCTGCAGGTTACTTTAACAGTACCTCAACTTATATGTTGCTCTACTAATTCTTGAGCCCAACTAAATCTAATTTTCTTAAGTGGGCTGTGATTAGAAAGAAAGGGCTGGAGTGGAGATCTGAAAACCCAAATAGAGACATCTCTTTTATTATAATCTATACTTTTTGTTGGACCAATCCCCTCTTGTTGTTGTTGCTGATGTCTCTATGTGTCCGTGTGTTGAAGGGAAAGAAGGGATGAGGGGAGAGATGGGGAAAATGCCGCTATGTTAGCCTGGTGTATCCTCATTCTCTACCATCCCCTCTTGTTATATATTAAATCGGTTTCCTTCCACGATGACAGTCCGTAATATTATACTTGATATGAGCCCTGTTCATCGCTGCACTAAATCTAATACCCAATTGCTGTGCATATCCGGAGGATTTTGGCATACGTACCTATAGCATCCTCAGTTCACAGTGAACCCATTGTGTTACAAAAAACATGCCAAGATGACAATCAGATGCATAAGATAAGCTTCATTAACAGTAAAAGAAGATGAGGATGGCAATCATGCCAAAGAAGACAATCAGGTTACTTTAAAAGTATCTTAAAATGAAAATTTCCATTATCTGAGCATATATGTTTCTTTAAAAGTGACTGTGACCAATTGTTCTTAATTGGGCTGTGATTAGAAAGACACGAGTTGGAGTGGAGATCTGGAAACCCATATAGAGACATCTCGTTCATAATAATTTATTATTATTGTTGTTCTTGTCATTCTTGCTGTTGTTGCTGATGTCTCTATGTGTCCGTGTGTTGAAGGGAAAGAAGGGATGAGAGAGGGATGAGGAAAATGCCGCTATGTTAGCCTGGTGTATCCTCATTCTCTACCATTCCTCTTTCTGGCTTCTATATTTGGTTTCCTTCCACGATGACAAATCCAGTTAAAACTACACTTGCTATGAGCCCTATTCGTCATTTTCGATTTCCCTCCTCCGCTCTCTCTCTCGCTCTCTTCGGTATCATCTCTTGATTTCCCTTATTTTCCAAACTTAGCATATTTTTCAGATAGATGCATCTTGATTTCCTTAACTTGAATGGTTTAGTTGGGATGAAGAATTAATAGAAAAATAAATGCTTAGATACTGGAAATTTTCATGGTCTTTCACTGTTAATGAAGCTCATTTCATGCATCTGCTTGTCTTCTTGGCATGTTTTTTTGATACTAAATGGGTTTAGTGTGAACTGAGGATGCTATAGCTACGTACGCCAAAATGGTCTGTGATTTGCACAACAAGTTGGTTTTAGATTTAGTTGGGCACAACAACTACTGGAGCAACATATACTTAAGCTCAGTTAATGTAAATTTTCAATTTAAGGTACCGTTAAGGTATCCTGCAGATTGCCCTAGATTGCATGATTTTTTGATCAAATAATGGGTTCACCACCAGACTGAGTATGCTGTTAGCATCCCCATCCTCTTTCACTGTTAATGAAGCTCATTTCATGCATCTGCTTGTCTTCTTGCAATGTATTTTTGATAATAAATGGGTTCACTGTGAACTGAGGATGCTATACCTACGTACGCCAAAATGGTCTGTGATTTGGACAACAAGTTGGTTTTAGATTTAGTTGGGCACAACAACTACTGGAGCAACATATACTTAAGCTCAGTTAATGGAAATTTTCATTTTAACTTACTGTTAAGGTATCCTGCCGATTGCCCTCTTTTGCATGATCTTTTGATCAAATAATGGGTTCACCACCAAACTGCGTATGCTGCTAGCATCCCCATCCTCTTTCACTGTTAATGAAGCTCATTTCATGCATCTGCTTGTCTTCTTGCCATGTTTTTTTGATAATAAATGGGTTTACTGTGAACCGTGTCGTTAATAGAAATTTTCATTTCAAGGTACTGTTAAAGTAACCTGTTTGCCATCTTTGGCATGATTTTTTAACCAAAAAAGGGTTCACTTCCAAACTGAGTTTGCTGCTAGCATCCCCATCTTCTTTTACTACTACTGAAGCTTATTTCATTAAGATCTAGGATGGCCAGTTTGGGTTGGGCTGTGATTGGATTGTTCAGTGGCTGTTGTCCATGTTCTTAGTTGGGCTGTGATTAGAACGAGAGGGCTCGAGTGGAGATCTGGAAACCCATATAGAGACATCTTCTTCATAATGATTTATTATTATTGTTGTTCTTGTCGCTCTTGTTGTTGTTGCTGATGTCTCTTTGTGTTCGTGTGTTGAAGGGAAAGAAGGGATGAGAGGGAGATGAGGAAAATGCCGCTATGTTAGCCTGGTGTATCCTCATTCTCTACCATTCCTCTTTTTGGCTTCTATATTTGGTTTCCTTCCACGATGACAAATCCAGTTAAAACTACACTTGCTATGAGCCCTATTCGTATTTTTCTTCTATGAAGAATTGATCTATGACTACAATCTCCATTCAAAACCCAATTGTTCTATATTTGGTTCCCTCTTGCTGTTGTTGCTGTTGTTGAAGTGAACCCATTTTGTTTTATTGTTAGTGAAGCTTATTTTCATGCATCTGATTGTCATCTTGGCAATTGAATTTGACCAAATAATGGGTTCACTGTGAACTGAGGATGGTATGTAGGTACGTATGCCAAAAATGGTTTTCTTACCACAAAATGGGTTCATTTCCAAGCTAAGTATGCTGCATAGCATCCCCAGTTTCCTTCACTGTTGGTGAAGCTTATTTCACAAACCTGATGGTCTTCTAAGGCTATTTTTTTGGTCCTATTTTCACTTAACTGTTAGTGAAGCTCATATCATGCACCTGATTGTCTTCTTGGCATGTTTGTTTTGATACCAAGAATGGGTTCACTTTGAACTGAGGATGGTATATAGGTACGTATGCCACAATCCTCCGGCCGGATATGCATAACACCTGGGTTTTGCGATATAGTTGGAGAGCAACATATAAGCTCAGATAGTGGAGAAATTTTCATTTTCATATACTGTTAATGTAACCTGATTGCAATCTTAGCCAAAAATGGTTTTCTTACCACAAAATGGGTTCATTTCCAAACTAAGTATGCTGCATAGCATCCCCAGTTTCCTTCCACTGTTAGTGAAGCTTATTTCACAAACCTGATGGTCTTCTAAGGCTATTGTTTTGGTCCTATTTTCACTTAACTGTTAGTGAAGCTCATATCATGCACCTGATTGTCTTCTTGGCATGTTTGTTTTGATACCAAGAATGGGTTCACTTTGAACTGAGGATGGTATATAGGTACGTATGCCACAATCCTCCGGCCGGATATGCACAACACCTGGGTTTTGCGATATAGTTGGAGAGCAACATATAAGCTCAGATAGTGGAGAAATTTTCATTTTCATATACTGTTAATGTAACCTGATTGCAATCTTAGCCAAAAATGGTTTTCTTACCACAAAATGGGTTCATTTCCAAACTAAGTATGCTGCATAGCATCCCCAGTTTCCTTCCACTGTTAGTGAAGCTTATTTCACAAACCTGATGGTCTTCTAAGGCTATTGTTTTGGTCCTATTTTCACTTAACTGTTAGTGAAGCTCATATCATGCACCTGATTGTCTTCTTGGCATGTTTGTTTTGATACCAAGAATGGGTTCACTTTGAACTGAGGATGGTATATATGTACGTATGCCACAATCCTCCGGCCGGATATGCACAACACCTGGGTTTTGCGATATAGTTGGAGAGCAACATATAAGCTCAGATAGTGGAGAAATTTTCATTTTCATATACTGTTAATGTAACCTGATTGCAATCTTAGCCAAAAATGGTTTTCTTACCACAAAATGGGTTCATTTCCAAGCTAAGTATGCTGCATAGCATCCCCAGTTTCCTTCCACTGTTAGTGAAGCTTATTTCACAAACCTGATGGTCTTCTAAGGCTATTGTTTTGGTCCTATTTTCACTTAACTGTTAGTGAAGCTCATATCATGCACCTGATTGTCTTCTTGGCATGTTTGTTTTGATACCAAGAATGGGTTCACTTTGAACTGAGGATGGTATATAGGTACGTATGCCACAATCCTCCGGCCGGATATGCACAACACCTGGGTTTTGCGATATAGTTGGAGAGCAACATATAAGCTCAGATAGTGGAGAAATTTTCATTTTCATATACTGTTAATGTAACCTGATTGCAATCTTAGCCAAAAATGGTTTTCTTACCACAAAATGGGTTCATTTCCAAACTAAGTATGCTGCATAGCATCCCCAGTTTCTTCCACTGTTAGTGAAGCTTATTTCACAAACCTGATGGTCTTCTAAGGCTATTGTTTTGGTCCTATTTTCACTTAACTGTTAGTGAAGCTCATATCATGCACCTGATTGTCTTCTTGGCATGTTTGTTTTGATACCAAGAATGGGTTCACTTTGAACTGAGGATGGTATATAGGTACGTATGCCACAATCCTCCGACCGGATATGCACAACACCTGGGTTTTGCGATATAGTTGGAGAGCAACATATAAGCTCAGATAGTGGAGAAATTTTCATTTTCATATACTGTTAATGTAACCTGATTGCAATCTTCGGCATGGTTTTTTTATCTGGACTATGATTGGATCTAGGATGGCCAATTTGGATTGGGCTGTGATTGGATTGTTAGTGGATGTTGTCTATGTTCTTAATTGGGCTGTGATTAGAAAGAGTGGACTCGAGTGGAGATCTGGAAACCCATATAGAGACATCTTGTTCATAATAATTTATTATTATTGTCGTTCTTGTCGCTCTTGCTGTTGTTGCTGATGTCTCTTTCTGTTCATGTGCTGAAGGGAAACAAGGGATGAGAGAGAGATGAGGAAAATGCCGCTATGTTAGCCTGGTGTATCCAAAGTCTCTACCTTTCTCCTTTCTGTTTCCATTTCTGGATTCTATATATATTTGGTTTCCTTCCACGATGACAGTTCCCTAAAAATACACTTGATATGAGCCCTAGCTTATTTTTCTTATTTTTCTTATATTTGGTTTCCGTCCACGATGACAGTTTCATGGATTGTCTGGACAATCCATGAAAGAGATGCTTAGATACTGAATTTTTATTTGTTTTACTGTTTTAGGTAGTGGATATTCCCAATCAAGGGAGAAAATATAGAGTTTTCAAGTTAGATACTGAATTTTCATCCTTTTTGTTATTTTAGATATATTTAAAAAACAAAATTAAGTACCGGATTTTTAGGCTTGCAATGTAATTATTTTACCTCTCTATATATCATCAACAATTCCATTTGCAATTGGCACTTTGATCTTATAATTTAAGATACAGTTAGATTTTTTTGCAAGTTCAAAAAATATGTATATTCTGTATTGTGGTATACTGTTGAACTAAACTATTGTTTTTTTTTGTTCACAGAGCGGTCGCCCAGATGAAGAAAATTCTGATGATCAGAACTGAAGCTCCTCGAGGGTATGAATCCGTGGTCCTCCTTGCTGTTCTTGTGTCCTTGCTGTATGATTGTTCTTATGTCCTCCTCGCTATTATGTCAGACTGTTTTTTTTGGATGAGAGTTATGTTAGACGGTTTAGTTGGGATATTTGTCAGACTTGAGATATTTGGGATGTTGAGATATTTGGGATGTTCGTCGGTCTATTAATTTGGTTGTGATTATGACTGTTAATTTTGCGGTGAATTTGGTTGTGATTATGACACTGTTAAGAAGATTTGTTGAGATATTTGGATATGACACGTGTTAAACTTTATTATATTTCTTGTGTTTGGTTGTCATTTGCGGATTAATATGAAATGAAATTGGTTGAATTAGTAGTTATGAATTGGTTTACAGGTTTTGTAAAAGAAATTGTGAATTGAAACCGAACGGAAAACGGAGAAAGGAATACAAACGGGCATAGCTAGACCGGATTTTTATAAAACGCCGGTCTATCTATTGAATTAGTTGCAGTGTGCGATAGACCGGCGGTCACACAAACGCCGGTGTATGCCGCTAGACGCCGGTGAACACCGTCAGTTGTAACGGCAAAAAGGAACACCGGCGTTTTATCAAACGCCGGTGTAGGGTTTACCGGCGTTTTTGGTCACGCCGGTGCTTGTGAGCAGGGAAAAGCGGGCAGCCATAAACGCACGTACACCGGCGGTCACAGAACGGCGGTGAACGTTCACTATACACCGGCGTTTTTGTAAACGCCGGTAAATTGATGAACACCGGCGGTTTATAACCGCCGGTGAATGTTTACTGGAAGTAAAAGACGGCACTCAGAGGACCCAATACACCGGCGTTTTTAGGCCGCCGGTGTATGTTTCACATTTACCGGCGCCCATGAAAACCGCCGGTGTAGACCCCTTCCTTTCAGCGACGCTCGATTCGGCGACATTTGGACCGGCGCTATTGTAAACGCCGGTGAATGTTTCGCCGGCGTAAAAAACGCCGGTAAAGACGTCAAAAAGCGCCGGGAAATCTACTTTCTTTTGTAGTGATCTTTCTTCCCGATGACGTGGACATGCTACCTCCAATGAGTTGGAAAAATAGAATAGAGTAAAGTAGAGAGAGAGAGAAGAAGAAGAAAGGAGATCTGCGCAGTTAAAATCCTAGCGCGGTCTTTCAAAGACCGCGCTATTTCAAAGACTGCGCTACTTTATACTAGACTCGGTCTTTCAAAGACCGAGTGGGTCGCTTTGGGAAAAAAAAAGTAGATCAGTTTGGGAAAAACTTTCAAAAAGTTGGTCGGTTTGGGAAAAAATTCAAGCATATTTCCAACGAAATTATTGATTTATTTCTTAGAAGAAAACGAATCGAATGCATGTTGGAGTGGCGTGGGGCGTTTGAACTTTGAAGTGATTATGGGATGCACTTTCATGCATATGGGGGAGCAATGAGAGACTGTATGAGGTGAACATTTTACCAAAACGTTATCAAGATTAAAATGCCTTTTTTGGGATAATAATTTGTGAATATGATGGAGTTGGAAACAGTTCATATCCATGCTTTTTTCTGTCGCATTCTCAGGGAAAAGAATAACCTAATGCTCATGCTTTTGTTACAGGGAAAAGAATAACCTAATGCTCATGCTTTTGTTACAAGGGAAATAACTTCAAAGCTCAGAGCTGGAACTTGATTTATTTTTTAAACCTAATGAATTTCATAAATACTAAAAACTCAACTCCGTTTAGGCCCAACCCTCTTTCTAAATTAAATTATTTACAGATTTACGTATTGTTTTTTTTATTTTGTATATTATCCTTTCTAAAAATGAAAGGAGTGTTTCTTTTTCTTTTTCCATTCTCTTTCTCACAAACTAAAAAGGTCTAAAATTCTCAATTGAATAGAAATATTTTTAATTAATTGGGGCAAGGGAAAAGTGGATCATGGTAATGAAGGTACATTAAACCCCATAATTCATCCTTAAAATAATTCCATTTTCTTTCTCCTTACTAATTATGCACTCTCCTTCGCCTCAATCTTCTAGTAATACTTGATTCCCATATGAACTAATTAAATAACTCTTTGTTTGTTGAGGAATTTGGATCTCTTTATTTTGTGGGTTTTGGAATCAATATTGATTCACATAGAAATGTTCTTGAGCATCTATTGATTCTTCTGACCGAATAAAAAATATTTCTATTTTAAGGAAAGAAAAAAAGATCAAAACTCTATCTCTTTATCAAGACTAGTAGTTTACACGTGCGATGCATGTTTTAATAAATATAATTTTTTAAAATAAAAATTTAGATGTGATCTTGATTTGAACTTAGGACCTCCTTTATAATAGTTATGCACGTGTGTCACACGGGTTGGTAGAATGACAAAATATTTACAAATGACACTAAGGCCTTCTTCCATTATAATATTAGAGATAAGAGTGTTAACTCTATCTCTTAATTTATACTCCAAACAAACTTGGATGGTAAATAACTAATTTTTCCAGCCATGCCTTCAAAGAGGAGGAATGCAGCGGCCACTAGCCGTTCAGCCAACAATCCTCCTCCTCCCCTTCAAGCGGGGCAACAACCCTTCAGGAATTTATTATTTACTTGTTGTACGTAGATGATATGTTAATAGTTGGATGAGATAATTCCATGATAGATAACTTGATCGGGAGCTGAGTAAATCTTTTTGGACGATGGACTTGGGACCAGCAAAGTAGATACTTGGTATGGAGATCTCTCGTTATAGGAAAGCCCAAAAGCTTTGGGTATCACAAGAAAAGTAGGTACACCTTTAACCAGCCATCTCAAGTTACGCGCCAAATAATTTTCAAAGTTAGAGTAAGAGAAAAAGGATACGATCAAAATTCCGCATGCTTCAATCGTTGGAAGTTTGATGTATGTAATTTTGTTCACAAGGCCGAACTTGGCACATGCAACTGGCTTTGTTAGCAGGTATTTATCTAATCCAAGTAACAACATTGGAAAGCTGTGAAGTGGATAATGATATACTTGCGAGGATCTTTGAAAGTATGTCTTTCATTTGGAAGCTCAGAGCATGTATTGGTCGGTTACATAAATTATAATATGGCAGGGGATTTTGTATTAGGTTTCGAATGCAATCACATATTAAATACACAGTAGAAAAATTACAAAAATATCGAAACCTAGCCATGGATAGCCATGGATCCATGCGAAAACTATAAATCGTGTTTAGGAGTTATACCTTAAAGATGGATCTGCCGTCTCCATAATATGCCGATCATAGCACTGCAATATTGCGGTGCCTCTACGGTATCCACACGAACGTAAGGAAATACGACTTTCCATTAGACCGCAATGCTAGCTGCGGAAGTGGATGTTCCTTCTCACGACCTTTCTCTCTCACTTTCTGTAACGGTTAGGGTTTTTTCACATGTGTCTTTTCCAAAGATACATGTAACTACCGTTTCCACTATTTTTATTTTTTCCCTTTTGTAATATTTTTATTTGTAATTGAATAAAATACCCTGTTTTCTTCTTTCTTGATTATTTTAATTAAGATTTCGTTCATGAAATTCTTCGTTCTTGGTGATTGAGCTATTCTTGTTGTTCCTAATTTCTTTTATTAATTGTGGGTATATTTTTATTTAAACCCTATTGATTTAGATTTATCTCTTATTGAATTCTACAACCCAATTGCATTTGTTCTTGACCCAAAACCGCTATTATTGGATCCTAAATCATCAACCCAGTACCCTAATTGTACCCTATAAATACAACTCTACTGTAAACCCTAAAAATTGTGCAATTCGAAACCCTAGCCGCTTATTCTCTCTCCTATCTCCTCCCTGTTTTCTCTCTCGCAATCATTCGTTTCCCGCCCAAATCAACCCCCTTTCTTCTCCGAACATCTCTCCGGTGACCCACCTGGTCGTCAGCTCCTTGCGTCGACGCCCAAACAGCCGCCCAACCAAAACCCCGACCTCCTCTTCCCTGTGCTCTGTTCTGATCGACAGCCACAGCCAAACCCCAAGACCCGTCGCTGCCTTCCCTTCTGTCGATGCTAGCACAGTAGCGCCACCTTGAGCACTGCCGCCGTTGTGCTGTTCGCCATCGACGCCGCTTGCATCGTCGACCACCAGCACCAATCGAATCCCTTGCCACTGTTGCTGCCGTCTCTTCCTGTTGCAGTTACTGTTTGTGTTGCTGTGGGATCTTTATTACACATATATTGCACATGTTAAAATGTACTAGTTCTTGGTTTCGTTACTTCGGGATCCTTATCCCGTTATTCTTGGTATTCGTTTTCTCCGTCTATAAGGCAAGTCATTGTCTTCTTGAATTGTTAATTGTATCAAATTCAAGTTTTGTTGAAACTCTTGCAAGTAGATCCCTTTGTTATCGTATTATACATTGTTTTTCTCTTTTATTGGGTATATTGAGGGTTTACACGAGCTAACCCCAATTTACTTGACATCGTGCTGCTTTTGACTCTAAAGAATGATTCTTTCGTGCATTCATATAGAATTGAGAATAGGGTTGTTCATATAATTGAGACACAAATAAATTATTGTAAAGGGAATTGTTAGATTGTATGTTGTTTGATCGATTGATGGTTGATTGATGATAAATTGATGTATGAGTGTGTTCTAATTTTATTTATCATATTTTTTCACCCTTCATGCTGATTGAGAAGTTTATCGACTAGTGGGATTGATACCTGCCATGTTTAATCAATTTATTTCATGAAACTACACAAAATCTGTATATTGCTTGCTGACCTGTATCTTGACTGCTATTTTTGAACCAATAAATGATCTTAAAATGAATTATTTTCTAAATAAGAGTTGTAGCCTTATCTTTCTAGTTTTCAGAACATCTTAGATTTTTGAATTCCGAGTTGTGTAGCAAAAGTTATACCTATTTTACTACAGCTGTATTTTTAATCCCAAATTCTCAAATTCTTGTGTATTTGATATTTAAACTGTTAAAAGGCTGATCAAATGATAAAGTTTTGCTCTGAAAATTTCCAGATTGTTACTTAATATGTTTAGGAGTCTAGAAAATATTTTTTATGAATTTATTATTGAGTTTTTACTGATTTAAAAATTTTAATAACATGATGCCAAAATTCTGCCTGAACATAAAATCTGTAAAGAACAGTGTGTTTGACCTAGCTACTGTTGTCGGATTTTGAAATTTTAAATATGCGTTGGAACTGTGTGGAAGTCTAGTTTCTAGAACTTTTGACAGATTCAGTTTTCGAGTTCTGAAACAGCGGGAAACTGCATTTTTGTACTGACTACTCTTGCTGTCCAGAATTTTATATTTCAGTTTTTAATAGATTAACTATTTCTATATCGTACTATTGCATGAATTAATGTATGCATGTCGCATTGCATGATCCCAATGAGTTATTATTATCATTCTAATTGTCCCACTTCATGTTATCATCTTATTGTTCCTCTATTGTTATTATTGTCCACCCCATATCTCAAATTGCATATTTTATTGTTGCATTAATAAAATAATTAACAAGCCGGGATTTAAGGGAATGACTTGAGTAGTGAATAATATAGTGACTGTTTCGGCCAGTATTTATCGATTGATTATGGAGCGCTGACTACGACACCCCAATCTTTCGTGTATTACATCAATGAATCGTATCAATGTATCGTATCAATGAATCAGTGAATCATCGTAATGTATCGAGCAACAATGTTGTATCGTATCAGTGATTATCATACGGACACATGATCTATAGAATTCATCACTCGGTTTAAACGAAATTGATTGTATGCATCGAATCTGTAGTATGGGATGTAGTAGTGCGTGCATTAGTTAGGATTAAAATGATTAATAGACTTAAGAATTGACACAACATCGACGTTGCATATTGTACATCATTGTTCCTATTGATACCAAATATTGTTTAGTGTTATTAATACCATTGAATATTGTTATCGAATATTAAATTATTGTCTATACCATTGCATCGATTATTGTGACATTGTTTATTGATTATTGTCCCATGTTATTGATTCTTATTGATCCATTGATTCGTTGTTATACAGTTATTCCATTGTTCCTTGCTTTCTTTACTTGTTATCCATGACTTGCTCTAAGGATATTTTTTCTTATCTTTTTAGATGAAGTGTACACAGGTAATGAAGGAGAATTGCCTGCTAAAATTGGAGAACAAAGATTTTGAAGATTTAATGCTTTTTAATTGCTTATTATTTTATTGAACTTAATGTATTGAGACTTATTATTATTTGTGATTGGATTATTATTGTATTGAGCTTATGTCCCGGATTTTATTATTATTTCCAGACGTTAGTTTATTGTATTTGAATATTTTATATTGCTTCATTCCAAGTATTATTGTTCATGAGATTATTATTATTGCCTGCGCAATTGTTCTGTATTGATTATATTGTTGAGTTGATCGATTAAATAGCTTATGGGTGACGTTAGTCATTCGCTGGGCCAATGTCATGTACTCGTATTCCGTAATTTTGGGAAGCGGGGTGTGACAATACATATCATATATAGGTGCAGAAAACCCACCCTAAGTGAGTAATGAGGTTGTTGGGCTCACAATCTAACATGGGTCAGATTCGTGTGGGCCTTTGAACTTTAGTCAGCCCATTTAATCTAATTAAATGTCCAACCAATTTTAGGAGTCCAAGTCTTACTTGGACCCTTAATTAAATTCATCTAATGAATTTAAATTCCAATTTCGATCCATTTTAAATGTGTGACCCTATAGGTTCCCATTACGTTGACAGTAATTCTAAAATCATATTCGAGTATTACAAATAGTAAGCGATATCTAGCAATACATCACTGCTACTCAAGTAACGGGAATGTCAGTGATTTGACATAACCTATCTGTGACCAATGTTACCATGTAGTCTAGTCCCTTTGTCCAGATATCTTAATTGACCACAATCCATAGAGCGTGTCACCCTTGTATAGTTCAATCTTTGGTTTCTTGATATCTGAGTAGACTTACTAAAACAAATGTGATCAACATCTCATTTTGACTTATTTGAGCACGACCATGCATTTTGCAGTCTCTCTCAATCAAGAAGCCCGTAGATATCGCTCCTGTTATGTAAGAAGGACAAATCCTATCTAAGTCACTCACATTCCTCTGCATGATTTGTAGTATATCTAATAGTTGACCTTATAATCACCTTATTATAGGCAACGTTTGACGATATTAAAATATATAACTTCTCATGTAGAGAACCGTAGTGACTTCAAGTCAAAGGACTACATACACCATGGTCACTGTGAGAACCGCTTATGACACTCACATAACGATCCATGCAGCGTTCTCATGGTGAGTCAGTCCAGTACATTACTACTCTAATATGTGCCCATGTGAAGACTTGATATCTCATATCCATGACCTATGATAATGGTCATCAGTCTACGCACATACTAGTCTTTATGTATTATCGTTGTCCTAATTTACAATAATACTTGACTAGGGACATTTAAGAACAGTATTCTGATTTCAGCCAATAGGATCTCACAATCAAGTCATGCACTTGATATCCTATGACATTGAACTTACTATTCTAAAGTCTTCATTATGTTCATTTAATTCACAATAAGTAACACAATAAATGGAATTCCTAAATATGAAATAATTGTCATGATACAATGTAAACTAGTAATATCAATACACAACTGGCCTCTAGGGCATACACCAATATTTTGACAGGAGAAAGTCGACATCCGATTATTCATTTACTTTCACAGGGGAGTTGTCTCTTGGCGGTCCACATTCCAGAAGTGGGTTACATTGTCTACTACTAAGGCTGAGTACATGACGGTCATTGAAGCTTGCAAGGAAGCTCTCTGGTTGAAGAATTTCTTAGCTGAGCTTGGGTTTGATCAGGACGAGTATGTAGTCTAGTGTAACAGTCAAAGTGTAACTGATCAGTAAGAAATGCACTTATCATGCTAAAACCAAGCATATTGATGTCAAGGCTCATCAGGATGTGATTGATGATGGAGAATGTAACACCCCGGAACCCAGACATGTGGAAACCGTGCATTACTCACAAGATCGATATTTCAATTATAATACATAAACAAAATATTAAACAGAAAAATGCAAAAATCTGACTACAAGTCCAAAATCACTTAGATTGATAAGATGGAAGGTTCTCAGGATGCCACACTTCGACTCTAACACATCGTGCAAACTTACCTGAAAAACCACAATCTGTGAGATCGTCAGATTATGAGGTTGACGGAAAAAATCCTAACAACCTCAACTAACTCCTACAACACAACATAATTGAAGAAAAAACCTGAATCAATGTATATATTAAATGTAAATGAAAATACTCAATTATATATTGTCGTATGAGTGAGTGTTGAACTAATTTGCTAGAGTGTCAAATATATACTTACTATGTCAAATATTCTCATCTAATGCATGCTTGTTACAACATAATTTTCGAATGCAAGTTACTATCGTTTCTTATTATTACATGATATAATCTTTCGCTATGCAATGACTAAACCCAATGATTATTACTCCAATACGTAATCACGTGTAAGTCGCACCCAAGGATATTGGAATTTATTGGCCAACCCCTACGTAGCCAACACATTGTGAATTTACCGAGCGTATCATCAGTCACGAACCCTAGCAAGTAGATCTCCCTTACTATGGAACTTACCGGCCTACCCCTGACCCACACATCGTGGATTTACCAGGTGTATCCTCAGTCCCAAACATTCCTAGGAACTGCAAGCTCTTTACAGGTCATATCCATCACTGTTTCCGTCATATCTTCTTCTAATGCAAAATCTTAATTTAACTACTGCAAGAACTTAGTCTAAAAGATGCAAAATTGTACTCTTGACTGAACGGTCCCTATTCTGGACTTACATTTTCACAACTGGAATCTTGGTCATACCTATCCTATTCCACTCCTCGTTCGGAGTTCCCAAACCTTTGCCAGATATGAGCCTTGCTCAAGTCACAACACCTCCCTTGATAAAGACCAACATACAACTTTCACTTGACCCTAATGCCCCAGCAATTGGTTTGATCATGCATACACGTATATTCTTCATCTTACTACTTATTTAAGTTACAATTCATGTGGATTCCAACTTCACATAATTTAACTCACATAATAATTTACATAGTTCTACTCTCTGGAATCCAGAGTATCATATAAGCCCAAGTTCAACTTCTATTACATTAGAATTATAAAAAACACTAAATTGAGTCACGTCTTATGCAATCATGCTTTAAATTCATAACATAACCGAAATGCGAAATGTAATATGATCATTATAAATCTTTATTAACATCAATACAAACACTTAACACATGTATTCTTAAACATTGCAATAGTTAAAATAATTCTTTTGTGTCATATTAGCATGCTATCTCATTCATTTGTTTCGATAATTATACTTCAAGCATATTCGACGATTCTAATCATAAGATTGAATTTAAGAATTCAAACAATTCCTATTCACGCATTCTAACAACATAGTTCTTTTTAGAAATCTTTGCACATCATACAACAAATATTATATTTGCATGTTTGAATTACTACAACCATCGCCTATGACTTTGACTATCACTCTCAAAGTTCATTCAATCATCTATCGAGTTTGCATCACCATTATTTCAATCGTCTACCATGCATACAACCTAGTATCATCACAATTTTAATCTTTTAACATGTTACAAACTAGCATCATCATTATTATCAATCATCTAACATGCAAACAACCTAGCATCATCATGAATTCAATCATTTAGCATGTATACAACTTAGTATCCTCATCATTATCAATCATCTAGCATGCATATAGCCTGTCATCATCATTATTATCAATCATTTAACATGCATACAACCTAGCATCATCATGATTTCAATCATCTAGCATGTATACAACCTAGTATCCTCACCATTATCAATCATTTAGTATGCATACAACCTATTATGCATACAACAAATATTATATTTGCACATTTGATTTACTACAACCATCTCCTATGACTTTGACTATCACTCTCAAAGTTCATTCAGTCATTTATCGAGTTTGCATCACCATTATTTTAATCGTCTACCTTGCATACAACTTAGTATCATCACAATTTTAATCTTTTAACATGTATATAAACTAGCATAATTATCAATCATTTAACATGCAAAAACCTAGCATCATCATGAATTCAATCATCTAGCATGTATACAACTTAGTCATCATTATAAATCATCTAGCATGCATACAACCTACCATCATCATTATTATTAATCATTTAACATGCATACAACCTAGCATCATCATGATTTCAATCATCTAGCATGTATACAACCTAGTATCCTCACCATTATCAATCATTTAGTATGCATACAACCTAGCATCAAAACAAAATTGGAGCGTTAGAAGTTGTTACCCACTTTTGCTTGTGAATGAGAGGATGAAGGCATCGAGTTCCATAATCTCACTTCCAGAAATCCCAACTCCAAGCTCTGTCTTCTCACCAAATTCCAAGTTTCTGGCTCCACACCGAACTCACTCAGAACTTCACTCAAAACACACTCAAAATTCACTCACAACTAACGTGAAATTCTGGACAGAAACTTGCTCAAAATTTTGGACAGAAACCATTCAAAATTCTAAAAAGAAACCCACTCAAAATTTTGGACAGAAATGGCTTAAAATTCTGGACAAAAACCACTCAAAATTCTCTCAAAAGCCAGGATAGTATAAGAAGGGGTTGAAGGTTAGTATGAGTGAGAATGAGGTGGGGGTTGGGGGGGGGGGTGGGGTGGGGTTGCATAGTATTTATAGATACAAGAGGGTGAGAGGACTGGTTTGGAGAGCGGGATAAAAGGAGGAGTAGTGGGGCTATTTTGGTGGGAGTTGATGGCTGAATTGGAGAAGTTGTGGCGGGTAGTTATTGTTCAGTTTTGAAGTATGGAAGTGGGGAGTTTGAGGGGTTTCAAATTGAGTTAATGAAGAGGTAAGATATGATGAATTTGGGTTGGGTTTGCTCGGGTTTGGATAGACCAGAGCTTGGATTTGTCCACAGAATAGTGCTCGGGTTTGGGGTAGATTGGGCTTCAAGTTTAATTGTGTTGGGCTTCGGGTTTAGGGAGGTTTGGGATGGGTTTGGATTACAGTGAGGTGAGAGAGAGTGAGATGAGCATGTGTATGAAAAGAGGTGAGAGATGCACGTAGCGAAGAAGAAGATTAAGATCATGCCGATTACACGTACACACAACAAACACACAAAATAAACAAGAGTTCTAATCATACAATCAACTAATAATATTGTGAAGTTAGCAAACTCGAGTAACACAATATCATTGATTATAACACTTCTATTAATAACATGATTGCACGTTTATGGGCAAATTGTCATAAGAAATTTCACGGGTGTTACACTCCTCCCCCCTTAGAAAAAGTTCTTTCTCCCGGAACTTCCTACAGTATAAACTCGCATTCTAGAGTACACCCACATCAACCAAAAATTCAGGACAATCTTTCATCATTTTATCCTCCGAATCCCAAGTGGCTTCCACCTCCGGGTGATTCCTTTAGAGAACCTTGACAGTCTGAATAGTCTTGGTTCTCAAAACTTTCTCCTTTCTATCCATAATTTACACTGTCGTTTCCTTGTAGGATAAGTTCACTTGGAGATCCTCTGGTGTCTCTGGCAGTATTTGTGCATGGTCGGGTACATATTTGTTCAACATTGACATATGGAAAATGTTGTGAACCTATACTAGCTCTGCAAGTAATTCCAGTTGGGAAGCGGTTTGTTTTATCCTCTTTAGAATCTGATAATTTCTGATGTACCTTGGAGCCAACTTTCCTCCTATGCCGAAATGGACTACTCCCTTGGTTGGTAAGACCTTCAGGGATACGTCTCCAATTTCGAATTCTAGGTCTCTCCTTCTTTTGTCCATTTAACTCTTCTGCAGACTCTGAGCTGTTTCCATCATATGACTAATCAAATCAACCATCTCACTCATCTGCTGGACTATTTATGGTCCACACATCTTCCGCTCTCCAAACTTATACCAACATACTACCTCCTACTGTACAATGCCTCAAATAGAGCTATCTCGATACTGGCCTGATAACTGTTGTTGCAGGAAAATTCTACTAAGGATAGATATTTTTCCCAGGATCCTCCAAAGTCTAGTATACACATTCGAAGCATGTCTTCCAAAGTTCGGTTCACTGTTTTTGTCTGACCGTCGGTCTGCAGATGGAAGGTCATGCTATAATCAGTTTTGGTACCCAATGCTTCCTGTGGACCCTTTCAAAATCTAGAAGTGAATCTCACATCTCGGTCTGATACAATAGTCACTGGCACTTCGTGCAATCTGATGATCTCTTTGATGTACAGCTCCACTAACTTCTCCATCAACCAGGTAATCTTCATCGGTAAGAAATGTGCAGACTTAGTCAATCTATCGATTGTCACCCATATAATGTCATTTTCCTTCGAACTCCTCGGTAGCGTTGTGATGAAATCCATACTGATGTTCTCCCATTTCCACTCTAGTATGGGTAAAGGCTGCGGTAAACCTCCTGATTTTTTGTTCTCCACCTTAACTATCTGACTTGTGAGACATCTGACATGTGAGACATCTGGCTACAAAACATACCACGTCTCTTTTCATAACTGACCACCAGAATTGCAGTTTAATATCCTTGTACATCTTGGTGCTGTCTAGGTGTACCAATAATAACGTAGAATGTACCTATCTCATGATCTCTTCTCTTAAATCATTTCCTGCTGGCAGACACAAGCTGTTCCCAAACGAAAGCACTCCATCCTTCACATGATGTTATGATAACTTGCCTGAGTAGAATTGCAGCTTCATTTCCTGAATCTCCAAGTCATTTTGTTGTTCTTCTCTGATACTGTCCCTTAAGCTGGGTTCAAGCTTTAGCTATGCTAACGTTGCACCCAATCTCTGTTGCAATACTTCTATCCCATCTTTGTCCAATTCTTCTATCAGCTCCTTCTGCTTGGTGATTAGACTTGATATACTAGCCTTCCCGCTAGGACATCCGCTACCACATTCTCCTTTCCAGGGTGGTACTTGATTTCAGGGCAAATGTAATCCAGTACTTCTAACCATCGTCTCTGCCTAAAGTTCAAGTCTTTCTGCTAGTAGATATACTTTAAGCTTTTGTGGTCGGTGTACATATTGACCATTTCTCCGTACACATAGTGTCTCCACAGCTTTAGAACAAATATTATTATTGCCAATTATAGGTCGTGAGTTGGATAGTTTTTCTCATGCGGTTATAGCTATTTAGAACCATAAGCTATCACTTTTTTCCTCTTGCATCAAAACACAACCCAATCCCCTAGTGAAGCGTCACTGTAAACATCGTAGTCTTTGCCTTCCTGAGGTAGTTCTAGTACTGATGATGTGGTCAGCTTCTCTTTCAACTCTTGAAAGCTTTCCTCATACTTACTGGTCCAAACAAAGTCTACATTCTTCTTGGTCAGTCTGGTTAACGGTACTACTATCAGTGCATACATTTGGATGAACCATTGATAATATCCCATCAATCCCAAGAAACTCGGGATTTCCTCCACAGTCGTGGGTTGGGGCGATTCTTTCACCACCTAAATCCATTGCCATTCCCGTCTTAGAAAGAACATGACCAATGAATGCCACTTCCTTCTTCTAGAACTCACACTTGGATAGTTTGGCATACAACTCTTGCTCCTGTAACTTTCCCAACCCCTCTGCCAACTGATGAGCATGCTCCTCTTCTGTCGTAGAGTATACGAAAATGTCTTCTATGAACACTACTACGAATGCATCAATAAATGGTCCCAACACTAGATTCATCATATCCATGAATATGGCTGGTGCACTCCAAAGGGCATCACCAAGAATTCATAGAGTCCATGCCTTGTTCTGAATGCAGTCTTTGGAATATCATCTTCCTTGAATAGAACTTGAGGGTACCCTAACCATAGGTCAATCTTCGAAACCACTACCGCTCCCTATAGTCAGTCAAATAAAACATCGATTCTCGGTATCGGGTACATGTTCTAGACTGTCACCTTGTTCAATTCCCTGTAGTCAAGGCACATCCCCATTGATCCATCTTTCTTCTTTATCAAGTGCACTGGTGCTCCTCATGGTGAGGCATTGGGTCTGATGAGTCCCTTAAGTAACAGTTCCTTAATCTGCTTCTTGATCTCATCTTATTCCACAAGCTCCATCCTGTAAGGTGCGTTAGATACTGGTGCACTTCTGGGTTGCACTACAATGCCAAACTTAACATCCTGATGAGGTGGTAGCCCTGGTAAATCATCCAGAAACACTTTCAGGAAGTCTCTATGTAACCCCCATTTCCAGTTATACGGATTTGTAATTTTCTCTTATTTTTGTATTTTAATTTTTCCCAAATTATGACATTTTGATTTTTTCACATTTCTTCTTGCTTTCACAATTATCTTGGATGTAAGCTCATGTTGAATTCTTAGCCATTCTAAATTCTTCATCCTAAATTCTAGCCCAATCTAATTTAATTACTATTTTATTTTCTCTTATCTCACCCTAGAAATTTCTAATTGCGAAGCCCAACTAAATTATTTATCCTATTTTTTCGAAACCCACAACCCACAAGCCCACTTCAACCCCAAAGAAATTCATGGCAATTCCCAAGCCCTTCACCTTCTAACCTGCATAACTCCCAAAATTATAACTCATTATCACCTATTAATCTATTCATAACCTACACCACTAACCTAGATTAATTCCCCTCATTATTATATCATAACTATATTATTATTATTATTATTACATTAAAACCCCAAACACCTTCACTCTCTCCCCCCTGTGTTTTCTCTCTCCCGACTTTCTTCCCCTCCTCTGTCTTCGCCAAAACCCAACAGCCACGCATCCCCGCTAACCCTACCATCGCTCGAGCCACCACCGAGCACCACCTCCGGTGCCCCTCGCGACGCCGTCATCCCCTCCACCACAACCACCGAGCCCCATCTCCTCTCCCCATCTTCCCTCTTCTCCGTTCATCACCTCGACCACCCCCCACAGCCGCCGAACCTCCGCCATTGCCATCGCTGTTCCTCCTCCTTGCGCGCGATCACCGTTGCCGACCACCGACTAGCACCGCACCCTCCACTGCCTTACGAAACCTCCCAACTCCACCTCATTGTAGTGTCGCTACCAACCCGAAGTCCCACGTTGTTGTTCCGCTGCCTCTTATACCGAATGTTGCAGCCGCCGTTCACGGCTTTGTCGTCGTCAGCCGCAGCACTACTCTTGCTGCTGTGTTGTTGACTTCTTTGCCGTTGATTGCACGTGTGCGTGTACGTTGTTCGCACGTGTTTCTGTTGTTGTCGCAGCTCGTTGCTTCTCATCTTCGTATCGTCAAAGAAAGGCAAGCATCTCTTGCACAATTTTGTTTATTCGTGTGCAAGCACTTTGATTGAACTCCACAAGTAGTCTATCTCCTTTTATATCAATGTTAATATCCATCATATCTTTCGAATATCATTGAATCCTAGATTGACACTGTTCACCATCTCATTGAATTCCATCTACCCAATAAGTCATAGAAAACCATTAGAATTCGTTCGAATACGCTTTGATATCATAAACACAACTAGAAACACGAAATTACACAAGAATGAATGATTAAATAAATTGTATGTGCATATATGACCATATGATCGTATTGTAGTAAATACCGTTGATGTGCTAATGCTGATATTAGAAACCATGCTAATGCACCAGACGTAATTGTATGCTTAATTCTAGTCATAAAATCTATATACTTGCAAAGAAAACTCGTTAAAACCAACTCAATTTGTTCTGGACTGCCGTCTGCGCCAAATTGGAATGAGTATTCGACATAGTTACTATTACTGATGTTATTATCAAAAACTTATTAAACAGAAATTGTAGCACACTGTGTCTTGTTTCCAGAACATCTGACGAATCCTCGATCCGACTTATAGATTGTAAAATATTCAAGTTTTGTTAGTGTACTGTCGTAGTTTCAGATTACTGCTTTATGGTTGACATACCATATTTCGACTGATCAAAACAGTAGGCTAATATGAGAATTAAGATCCCAAATTTACAGAATGTCAGTAAAAAATTTCAGGAACTCAATAATAATTTCTGTAAGAGTTTTAGTTAAGTTTTAATTGATTTTTTGCATATTATAACTTGATGTTGAGTTGCTACCAGAATAATAGACTCATAAAGAACCAACTGGTTGACATAGTTACTCTTATCGAAATGTATCGTATGAATATGCTTCGGAACCGGAAGAGAGTCTAGTTTCTAGAATCTCTGACGGATCCTGATTTGCTTTCTAGTAGCAAAGGAAAAGTTAGTTTTTGTACAAAAAGGTACTGCTGTGCAGGATTGTATTTTCATGCTTTTAAATATAAATGTGTTAGATTTGCATCCACGAAATGCATTGCATACCTATCTTTGCACAACCATTGATGCCTCATTGTGAATGTTCCTTGACACTGTTTCATCAACTGCATGTGCATGATTCATTGTAATAAAATAAAGACAAGTCGGGGTTAAAAAGGGAACGACTTAGTAGTGGGCACTATAGGAGACTGTACTCGAAGGGGGACCTGTGTTTCTCGTACTGTTACCGATACTATTACTATTACAGTTACTGTTTACGGTTTACCAAATGGGTTGCGGATTACTGACTGCAGTATCCCAAACTGTTGGGTACCATACCGTTACCGATTACCGTTTACTGTTTACCGTTACTGCTGCCGAGTACATGAACCTATAGGATTCACCACTATAGTCGAAATGCTCACTTGATTGTATATCCCCGAACCTGTGGTATGGGACACAGGATTGCGTCCATTAGATAGGTAAATAAAAGAATAATAGACATAGGAATAACTCCCCTGTTCCCTGTATTTGTATTTTTCTGCTGTATTTCATTTCATTGTACTCTATGTATCAATTCAATATTCCGTATTTTTGTTTCCAGATCTAATAAAGTAATTTCTTTTGTTCAACTCAATTTTTGTGCCCAATCTATTTCAATTGCATTGTTCTTATTAGCTCTAATTTGCCTTTCTTCATGGGGAATTGGCCGATTCAATTCACCTAATTCATATAGTCAAATTATATTGATTTTTGACTCAATCTCCTTTTGGATCATACTCAAACCTAAGCCTAATAACCCTATACTATTTAAACCCTAATTACTTTTACCCTAACCCTAATTACCCTTTACTGTTTAACCCCCTTACACAGCCACCTCCCTCCTAAACTCATCTTTTCTTCATCGCCTTCTACCTCCAGCAGTGCTCCACCATTGCCAAATCCCCTAGCTTTTGCCAACCCTGTGCTCATCGCCGCCTCATCGTCTCCCCATCACACTACAAGGAATTTGACATATAGTGACAGCAAAAATCCGTGGGTAAAAGGCGAAAAACTGTAGGTATAGCCCGTAAAACCTATACCAACGGACATATTTTTCCGTTGTTTTTAATTAGCTATACCCACGGCAAAATGCCGTCACTATAGCCTATAGCGACGGTTTTTTTACCCGTTGGACAAAACCTCGGTGTTATACCCACGGTTTCATATCCGTTGGTATAGGTTTTAAAGACACATTTTACTTTCCTATACCCACAGTTGAAACTCCATTACTATAGGTTATAGTGATGATGTTCGCATCCACATATTTGAATATATACTCATCTCTCTATACACAATTTTTTTTAATTAATTACGCTTATGATAATTTAATATTTTCTTTTATAATATTAATCCAATTATAAACTAAATATACAATAAAACAAATAAATGTGTTTATGAAACAAAATTAAATAAAATTAAACTTCAGTCATATTAAAAATTAATGAAGTATTACACGTATGTCAAATTACAAAATAAAATTCACTTTGTTTAACACCAGAAATATAGCTCCTTAGCACAGAACAAAAAGCTATTTACAATAATGACTCGTGTTCCCATCAGAATTAAGCTTCACGCAACTTTAGAACTTTAGCGTAATTTTCATTTTATATAGAAGAGCTCCTCACTAAATAGGACACGAGGCAACCAAGTATAGCTCTTGAGCAAACCTGCATACAAATTTTGAAAAAATAATTATGAATTTAGCCAACTTGCATTTATCATTCTCACAAAAAGCTCTGTAATCAATATGAACTAAATTTGCATTTGAATTTAACTGAGAATAACATTTGTATATTTTGAAAGAAAATGGCAGTAAATAGTGCAAAGGCTAATTAAACTCCAAGCAAATATAGTGTCACAAGCAGTACATGTAATTCCACCAATTTCAGTCTGAGCATTGAAACACGAAATTCATAGCAGGGCACATTCCCACAATTTGTTTGGTCAATATCAGTTAAGACAACGTACATATCTAAAAAGCTTCTAAACTGTTGCCCCCCCCCCCCCCCCCAAAACAACCCCCACCCACACAAACACGTATATTTGAAGGAAGCGAATTCCTTCTATGAAAATGAAACATAATATCATAGGTCATACACAATAAAATAGATGTTAAACTTCTTTATCCAGTCTAACATAAAGGTTATTTCCTCATCCTTCAAAATGCAAATATAGTCCAATTGTTTGTAATCTAGTAACTCAAACATCCATTTATCATAAGAAGTCGAAAGTATACCATAAGTTTACTATTCAAAGTAATTTATCCCTCAGTCTGATAACATATTCAGGACTAACCACCACCATCAGATTAGAGCTTTGGGTCTTTGTGCATGTTCTTAACAGATACACACTTGACTTTGCAAACTAAAAATCTAGTTTCCTGAGTACCCCCATCATATTTTACCAGTGATCTGTGTCAGTTATAGGATTTTGTATACAATACAATTGAAATTGATACAATCATAGATACTATCATAGCAGAAAGTAGAACAAATATATGCAAGGACCTGCTTGTTGTTGTATGAGTGCTATTATAGATCATTAGCTAGATTATGGAGGTTTGAGATGAACAAATACATACTGAGCTATGTTTCAGTATTGCCAGTTGTAATTCATATAATAAATTTTACTTCTTGATGCTTCAGTTATCCTGGAGAAATTAGGGTGTTGCTGTCCTATTTACTGGTGATCCTGTCCCAGTATTACCAAAGTCTATGAACTGTGACACCCTTATATATTAAAGCACAGTTTGTTAAGATATCCTATTATCCTTGGCCGAGTGCAAATGCACACTTGTAGAATAACATGCTAATCAGATATTTCCTTACTTCGTTTTTCAATCTGTATATTGTAGATGTATACTGATGTAGATAGAATGAAAAATAGCACATTGCTGATCTACACGACTGAAGTTGTAGATTGGGAACTACATATTGGACCTAGTTTGTGAATAGGAACTGTATACTTGTTTGGTCCCCTAAAACTTTGGGTTGTCTATGAAAACTATTATCAATTTTCTTTATTATGCATATTGGTCCCCTCTTGATGCATTCAAGCCTACTATTGTTTAGCATTTATTTTAAAAGGAAATATACATCAGCATGAAACCAAAATCCAAATCAAATTTTAATTAAGCCCTAATTAATTTAATTAAACCCAATAACCTAGTTTAACTAAATTAAAGTCTTTACTTAGTATCATATATCAATATAGATAAGTATTTGATATCAATTTTATTAATGAAATGCTCTTAACAATGCATAACGAAAGCAAATAAGACTTTCTCTGCATAGTTCAGTTTAACAATTAAAAACGAATACACCCAAATTCCAAAATTTTTGGGAATCACTAAACTATAGCGCATACTCATTCAATTAGCTTGTAAAGAAACAACGCTCACTTGCACTATTCACTATTTCAAATTACAAGTTCAAGCATCTGATTACAAAATTTAGATCATGTTTCATCCTCCATTCATTGTTCCAGTACAATGACATAAGAACAAAAAAAAATTCCTTCAGTTGACATTATCCCAAAATGAAAAGACAGAAGCATCAAGTATTGTCTCAGATTTAAAATCAGGATAGGCAAATGTAATGGCACTGGAACAACATCATATTACTCAATATATAATGTTCAAATCGGCAACAATATGATTGAAATTATCCTACTCATGATTTCGATTAGGTTCTTTAGCAATCACAAATCATCAAATTGGGGTTTTGGTCATCAATAGTATAGTTCATGCATAATATAAATTGAACAGAGATGAAGCATAATATAAACCGATATCTCTGATATTATCAACACCTTTAAGATCCAAAATTTTCTTCTTCTGTATAAAACTATAAATAATACATCCATTATACAGCTGCGTCTTTGAAGCTTATCATGTTGCTTACTCTCTGTCGCTGGAATTCACTCGAAATGTTTACGATTTAGATAGAAAGCAACTAAATGACCCATAAATCAACAATAGTCACCTGGTCAAGATGGCATTTGAATATTTTTCTGTCTTTAGGGGAATCTTGATAATTTCTATGGCCGATTGTCGTCGTCAGCACCTTCATCGAATATGCCAGAGGATCCCGCACAGAAATCAAGTTGCTGATACCTATTCATGCAGAAATCATAAAGTTAATATATATTACTAATTAATGATTAGAAGAAAACATCACGTTATCCAGCTCCTCAGAAAAGGTGCAAAAAAGAAAGAAAAAAACAATATTAAAAGTACCTTGATGAGCCGACCAGCTATCTCCAACTTCCCATTCAAACTCAGTGCAGCTTTTGCGTGTTCAATATGGGAGAACTGATAAGCGAAACTGTAATTAGTAAACATCAATAGTTATTTTAAAAAACACATGATGCACTGAGTCATACTTACTTGGACAAATCCATAGCCTTTGCAAATTTGTCTAAATCAAAAGAAATTCATCCCTGAACAAAAGGTATGCAAATGGATATATAAATTGTTATCTAATATGCAGAACAAAGAGCATAGATAACTACAGAATTTAAAGAATATGAATTTAAAGACTGCGACTGATATCTTTAATATTTATATATTTTAATTAATACATAATGTTTCTCCAGGTATAAACTATAAAGAATAGCAAAAATAGGTGCTCGTGTATGTATATATCAACTATTGCAATGTGACATTCTGAAACATTTGCAGCACCTACTACAATGATAGAATATAATAAAAATAGTTGTTCACTTACAAAATTTGTACTAGGTAATCTTACATTTTTTTAGACCAATAGATACTCCCTTACAAATATTTACTGTGAGAAAGGGATCAGTACAAACCTTGTAGAATAGATCCTCCGCTTCTGATTCACGCATATCTAGTGGAAGGTTGCCAGCACATATGGTACGACTATATGTAAATTGAAAATTACATATCATCTAATTGACCAAGCTGTGATGAAGAAGTCCATGGTAAATGCTAAAGTCGCCTTTATCAAATACTTCCCATTGTATGCATGATTTTCCCCCTTCCCATTATATCCATATAAATAGCTGCAAAACTCCTATCTCAAGCACCTTTTTATCTGTGATAATGCATGTGCATGTGTGTGTGCATGTCTATGGGCCGGCACTAAAATTAAAGTACTTACCTTGAATTAGTTTCTTCACAACTTCACGGAAACAGACCTGCAGTTAAAGAAAAAACATAATGATTGTTTTTGTCATGTCAATTACATGACAATTTAAGTAACCATCTATTGAAAGGGAAAAGATTTGAATTAATAAGCATTCACAAAAAACACTCACTTGGGCATTCCCACAAACAAGTGTTCTGCAACAAACAAAGATTCGAACAAAAGATGCAACGCTATAATCCTACTAAAAATTAAAATATGAGTTAACCACATCAACATTAAAAATTGCAAGTTTGGTTGAAGTCCAAACTTAGTTTTGAATTGAGCACTAGTTATCTAAATAAGCATATGGGATAGAAAAATTCCAAATAATTATGCACAAAGTTATACCTTAAATAAAACTCCCCACCTATATCAATAACACTTTGATATCCAGCATCCAAAATATAACACCAATATCAAATTCCAGTGCTAAGTGAACTTAATAAGAAAATACAACATACTAATTGGAATGATAGATTACCTTTAGGCTGGAGCTTACAAATAGAGGAGAGAAAGAAGAGATTGGGCTCCTGATTGGGGCTCGGGAAACGAAGAGAAAAGAAGGGGAGAGGAGATGGGGGCTTCGGGCAGGAGACAACGACGGTGACAACAAGTTGGAGTTAGGGTTTTGGCGACGGGAGCAATGATGGCGATGGGTGCGTTGGCGACTGGAGACGACGATGGTGTCGAGGACAGTAGATAAGGGGGTGTTGGCGACGGGGGAGGTCGGGGACGGCGGGGACGGCGGAAGTTGATTTTCGATTTTGGATTTTGAGAAAGAGAGAGAGAGGATTTTCGATTTTGGGTTTTGAGAGAGAGAGATGAGGGAGGGAGGGAGGGACGGAGAAATGACAATTATTGGGGATTAGGGCTTTTTTTCGGAGAAATGAAAATAATAGTTATGGATTAAAAACTAATAGTTACGGATTAAAAAGTCTAAAGTTATAGGATGCCTATACCCACAGTTTAGTACACGTATGTAGGTATATGATGTCTATACCTACGGTTTTACTGACTGTCACTATAGGTGTCCGTTGGTATATGTCAAATTTCTTGTAGTGTCACCCTCGTCTTCATCACCCACACCATCGTCTTCCTCATCCTGGCCCTCGTCAACCTATCACCTTGTCATCCTCAGAAACCCATTACCCTCACCCAGGTGCTCATCCTCGCCATCATTCTCCACCTCCACACCCCTCACCGCCTCACCATTGCCGAACCCTCTAGCTTTTGCCGTCGCCTAACCCATCATTGCTCCCATGTTTCCTATCCAAAAAGAGCTCCGATCCGAACCCATCACCACCCCCATCATCGTCGTCGTAGCCCTTTCATCGACTACTCCCCAGTCGAGTCCTCGATGCCGCCGCCATAGCTGTCGTCGGAACCTCCCGCCATTGCCATGAAGCTCCACTTTGAATTCTAGCCGTCTAATTTGATGATCACCATCAGATCGCTTCTGGACCCTCTGATCTGATCAAGATCGATGCCATCATCAGATTTGATTTGATCTCCATCATCTTCATCAGATCAGATCAAAGCTATCTCAACCGTCCGATTGTCTTGATCTTGATCGCCATCAAGATCCACGCCGATTCGATCCATCCGATCTCGATCATCGATCAACGTCCTCATCCAATCAAGGCAAGTATCTTCTTGTACAATTTGTTGTTCTAGTACAAGCTTTTATTTGAAAATACTGCAAGTAGATCGTAGTTGTGACTCCCCTTTGGCTTATCGTTTGCAATCTTATTTTATTCCTTATCAACTCTATGATCATAAGAGTCACAATCTTTCGTTGATATATTCATTTCACAATTTGTTGGATCTATTTTATCTCCTAATTATTTGAACACATGAAACTAAGAACCACCATGACTTGTAGATGTATGTTGTATGATGTAGGTGTTGATCTTACTTTCTTTGAGTTGAGAAATAAATGTGACTTGCTGATTTGATATCTATTACACTCTAATTTGCATCACACATTAATTTAGACTCATATTAGTTACTAATCATGTCACTTTCTATATAAAAGAAACCATCTATGTTGTTGTTCCTGTTTTTGCTTGCTGTTTCTACCCTGATAACATCAAAATTTGGACTTGAGTTATAAACATGAAATGTAGCTCCAGATGTCTAGGTTACTACCCTTTTGAAGGAATTGAACTCTGAGTTATAGTTTGTGATTTATCGCAGTTTTACTGCTGCTGTGTCGTAGAATTCCAGATTCTTAAATCTGCTGCATCACTTTAATTTACAATTAAGTTAAATATCCTACCTGTAAGATAATGACTTGAAATTTTGCATTCTAATACTAGACACACTAGAGGACCTTTCCAAATTTTTTTGGAATTAATTAATGAAGTTTCAGACCTGTTTCATACTTATAAACACAATTTTACAAATTCTGGCTGAATATGAATTATATGTAGTTTGCTGTTTTGACTCCAGTTGTTACCACTTTCATGTATCTTGTTTATAAGTGATGGATTCGGCAGAGAGTCTAGTTTATAGATTTTCTGACGGATCTAGATTTGCATTCTTGTAAGAACGGAAATCGCAGTTTTGGTGCAGCAACGCCATGCTATCCAGAATTGGAATTCTCATAGTTCCTGATAATTTTAATTTGTTTTGACCCTCGAATATGCCTTCTAATTATCTTAAACTTGTTCCATGTTCTCGATCATGTTTACTTGCCCTGTTTCGCATACTTTCATACTTGTCTTGATAATAGTAAAAAATAACAAGCCGGAGTTTAAGGAAAAGACCATAGTAGAGGACAATATAGGTAAGTGTACTCGGAAGGGGGCCCGCGTTTCCCACCTGAAACTTGTTTCATGAACTAGTTATATTATTATTTGATTCATGAACTAGTTACTATTGATTCATGAACTAGTATATTATTATTCAATTCATGGACTTGTTATTACTTAATTCATGAACTAGTATATTATTATTTGATTCATGACTTGTCATGTTATTACTTGACACATGAACTAGTTATATGATTACCCGATTCATGAACATGCTTGCCTGATACTTGATGCCTGAGTACACCACCCAATAAAATCCACCACTAGACCTAAACATAACAGTTTGTATGTAGCAACTATGTGGTAAATAGATGGGACGCATGGAGTACTACTTAGATAGAATTAAACAATAGACTTAAGAGTAACTTGTCACTTGTACACACTTGATACCCTACTTGATACTTGTTACTTGATACTTGTACGCGATACTTATTAGTTGATGCTTGATACAACTACATGCTCACTTATTACTTGTTCCTGCCACTTGTATTTGTTACCCGATCCTGTTACTTGATTTGTCTTACTTGCTAGCTAGTCCCATAAACTTCACTACTTGTTGCTTCCTTGTCAATCATGTTGTGTACCCTTGATTCCAAATCTTATTTCATACTTTCTTGCACTTATTTTCATACCCTTACTTGTACTACTTGCGGCCCGAACTTGCACTAAGAGCATTTGTCTTTGTTTCTCCATTTTTCTTATATATATATATATATATATATATATATATATATATATATATACAGACTTTGGAGACCAGTTGCCTGCTGGAGTTGGTGAGAAAACCTTCTAGGCTTCGCTTGGGAAAGCTTACTTTAGTTATTTGTATTTGAGTTATTTAATTCTTGTTGATATTTAAAACTTGTAACGGGCTTGTAGTCCCAAAGTTTTACTTTTGATCCAGATCTTGTATTTATTTGGAGAGTTTATATTTGTTCAAATAATTTCTGTTGATTAATAATTTATTCATGCATGCGTGGTTGACTATATTTTGTTTTATTTCCTGTTATGATGTTGAGTTGATCCTACAACTTATGAATGATGAAAATCATTCGTTGGGCTTTGTCACATACTTGTATTCCGTATTCCGTATTCCTTTTTGGGAAGCGGGGCATGACAATAACTCTGGGTTCGACACTGCATTCATGGTATCAACTATTGTGTTATCGACATTGTTCTTGTTTTTATTATGCTTATTAAATTGTTCTAGTCCTTGTTACTGCCATATCATATTTATTGTTTCACTACTTTCACTACTTGCTGTCCGGGCTTGCTCTAACGGACATCTTCTTCCCCCAACCCTAGATGACGAGATTGCAGGTATCACTAGAGATTTGACCGAAGGACTTGGAGAACAGTCTTTCCAGAAGATGACATCGAATAATTAATTTCAATAAATGTTTTATTTAAGTCATTTTACTTTCAGTATCATTGTTATTATCATGTTGGTTATGTATGAGACACCTCATGGATTATTCGTGTCTATGTGATTATCTTATTGCATGCGTGGTTGTTATTACATTTCATATCTTTGAGTTAAACTGTTATAGCTTATGGGTGATGTGTACATCATCAGCTGGGCCTTAGTCACATGGTTGTGTTTTCGTATTTTGGGAAGCGGGGCGTGACAGGTTCTTAGTGGTATCAGAGCCTGGTTCGGCCAGTGTATTAGCCATGTTTGGCTAATATGTTAGCCAGGTTTTGGCTTTAACCAGTTTAACTTGACGATGTGCAACCACGTTAATCCCATGAATATCCAATAACCAATTTATAATCTAGACACTAACCTGAATTGATTGTGATGCAAATCATGGCCCATGGAGGATCTTCTTCTTCCCGACCTAGGAATGAGCAATCTGAGAATACAGCCATCCTCCAAGCAATGAAACTGATGATGAAGATGCAGCATGAGCACAATGAGCTGATAAGGGCTGCTTTGGAAATCGCTAACCGAGCTGCCACTGGACCAGCACCAGGGGTATTGCTACCAAGCCCGGTAGGGTGGCAGATTTCATGTTGCATCCAGAGAAGTTTTCAGGCACCGAAACCCCACTGGAGGCCGAGCAATGGCTGATCCACACGGAACAGTTGTTGTAGGCGGCACGAATCTCTGATGTAGATCGTGCAGACGTGGTGAGCATCCAGCTAGCTGACATTTTCCATATCTAGTGGGGGGCTGAAACTGAGAGGTTGGAGAGACCCATTACTTGGGCCACCTTCACTAACTGCTTCTTGGCAAAGTTTTTCCCCAGCGTCACCAGAATTGAGATGGAGAGATAGTTCCTCCCCTTGACGCAGGTTGGTCAGAAGATATGCTTAATATTAAATTTGTTGCCTAATTAATGTGTGAAAATATTAATCTAAACATCATTTCGATCTAGGGGAAGCAATCTGTGGACGAGTATGCCACTGAGTTCACCTGGTTTAGTCGCTTTGCAGCTGCCATAGTGGCGAATGAAGAAGATAGGGCCCATAGGTTCTTGATGGGTCTAGATTTTGACATTTAAGACTGTCTGGTTGCCCACCAGCACCGCGCAATTCTTGATGCAGCCAAAATCCAAGAATAAACCTAGAAGAGGAGGAATGCTGCTCAGCGAATAGTGCCTTACCCCACTGCCGTCCGGCCCACTAGAGGACCAATTCTGAGGCCAGTTTCAACCCTTCCGGTGAGGGCACTGCCCTATGCACCTGCTGCCCCAAGGGAGAATCTGTTTTGTGACTTCTACCGCAAGCCCAGACATCTGTGCAAGGACTGCAAGGTAGCCAACCATCAGTGCCTTTGGTGTGGAGGAAGTGATCATATGGTCCGGGACTGCCTAAAGAAGTACAATGCACCAGTAGGAGGCCCAGCACAGCAGGGAGTCCCAGCTCATGGTCAGGGAGGACCACCGCTTCCACCACAGAGGCATATTTTCGAGCCGAGGAGGACAGCCCCTAGAGGAGGTCGCACTGAGGGGCATGGTCAGGCTTACAACCTGACTGCAGAGGAAGCTGAAGTTGCTGAAGGCGTTGTTGCAGGTATCATATTAGCTCATTCTTATCCCACCCATGTTCTGTTTGACTTTAGTGCTACACATTCCTTCATTTCTTCCCGCTTCGTTGCTCGCCATCAACTGCCAAGTGAAGACATGCCAGTAGCTTGGAACATCACAACCAGTGGAGGTGTTGTCGTATGCTAAAAAATATGCAAGCAGAGTCCCTTGTTGACCGGTGGCATGAGCTTAAAAGCATATCTCATTGTGATTAACAACTCAGGGTTTGATGTTATTCTTGGGATGGACTGGCTGGGAGCTACTAATGCTGTAATTGATTGCCGAGAAAAGAAAATGTTGTTCAGGATTCCACGGTGACAATAGTCCGAATTTCATGCGCGTGAGACACCGCTTGAGCGTGCCAAGAGTCCGGTGAGCCAGGAGGCCGGTGCACTAGAATTGTTATGCAGTGATGGTGAAGTTGCACCTATGATTGTTCGGGATTTCCTAGATGTTTTTTCGGAAGAATTGCCCGGGTTGCCACCAGACCGAGAAGTGGAGTTCGGTATTGAAGTCCAACCGGGTACCGCACCGATATTGATGAGTCCATACAGAATGACGCCAGTTGCGTTGGCCAAATTAAAGGTGCAGGTTCATGAAATGTTGGATAAGGTGTTTATCAGGCCAAGTGTTTCACCCTGGGGAGCTCCGGTTTTGTTTGTGAATAAGAAGGATGGTAGTCGCAGGCTTTGTATTGACTATCGGGAGCTGAATAATCTTACTGTGAAGAAACGATACCCGCTACCGAGAATCGAGGATCTGTTTGATCAACTTGGAGGTGCCTCAGTCTTCTCGAAGTTGGACCTTCATTCGGGATATCATCAGGTCAAAGTGAAGAACGAGGATATTCAGAAGATGGCTTTTCGCACAAGGTATGGGCATTACAAATTCTTGGTGATGCCGTTTTGAGTTACGGATTCACCAGCTGTGTTAATGAGTCGGATGAACAAGGTATTCTCGCCGTTCCTGAAAAATTAGTCGTTGTGTTCATCGATGACATTTTGGTTTATTCCCGGAACAGAAAGGACCATGCAGAGCACTTGAGATTGGTCTTGCAGACTTTAAGGGAGAACCAACTATATGGGAAACTCAGCAAGTGTGAATTCTAGTTAGATCGTGTTGCATTCTTGGGCCATATCCATCAAAGGTTGCTACAGTTAAAGATTTCCCGACACCAAAGTCAGCATCTGAAGTGCGGAGTTTTCTTGGATTAGCAGGCTATTATCGAAAGTTTATGCAAGACTTCTCGAAGATTTTGGGACCTCTAACAAACTTAATGAAGAAAGAGTAGAAGTTTGCATGGGATGAAGCTTGTGAAGAAGCTTTTGTGAAGCTGAAAGATCGGTTGACCTCAGCGCCCGTACTGACTATACCCGACAGTTCAGGAGGCTTTGTGATTCACTATGACGCTTCTGGCAAGGGATTAGGTGCAGTTCTGATGCAGCGAGGTAGAGTTTTTGCTTATGCATCCAAGAAATTGAGGCCACATGAGTAGAGCTATTCCACGCATGATCTTGAGCTCGCGGCCGTCATCTTCTCCTTGAAGCTATGAAGGCACTATTTACTTGGGGATAGAGTTGAAATTTTCACTGATCACAAAAGTCTCAAGTATGTTTTCACTCAGACGGAACTGAATATGAGGCAGAGGAGATGGTTGGAATTCATGGCAGATTATGATATTAATCTACAATATCACCCGGGTAAGGTGAACTTGGTACCTGATGCTTTGAGCAGGACACCTGTAGCCATGTTTCTCACTAAACAGAAGGAACTATTGGAAGATATGAAGCGACTGGAATTGGAAGTGATTCTTCCCGATACAGCACATCAATGTATGATGTTGCAATTACAATCTTCTTTTGTGGAGCAGATTAAAGAAGCCTAGGCTAATGATGAGCAATTACAGAAATTCAGAGGAGAAGTGGAAGCAGGCTTGAGAACCGACTTGATTATACAAGCAGACGGATCGCTTCGTTTTGGAGCTAAACTGTGTGTACCCAAGGGAGAAGTCAGGCAGAAACTACTGGAAGAAGCTCACTGCTCGCCCTACTCCATTCATCCTGGTGACACAAAGATGTACAGAGACCTAAAATAGCATTTTTGGTGGCATAGTATGTTGAGGGCAGTAGCAAAATTTGTATCACAGTGTCTAGTTTGTCAGGAAGTGAAGGTTAAGCATCATAGGACCGCCGAACTTTTGCTCTTCCAATCCCATAGTGGAAATGGGAGAATATTACCATGGAAAGAAGTACCAAAGGTTATAATGCAATTCGGGGAATTGTGGATTGCTTGACGAAGAGTGCCCATTTCATACCTTTCAAAGTGGGCCAGTCTACGGAGAGCTTGGCTGAGAAGTACATGCAGGAGATTGTTCGACCACATGACATCCTGGTCAGCATTGTATCATACCGAGATAGGAGGTTCAGATCTCAATTTTGGGAGAGTCTTCAAGGGAGTCTGGGAAGCAAGTTGAACTACAGTACTGCATTCCATCCACAGACAGATGAACAGTCCGAAAGGACAATTCAGACTCTGGAGGACATGTTGAGGTCCTGGGTTCTTAGTTTGGGGGTTCTTGGGAAGACCATCTGCACGTCGTAGAGTTCTCATACAACAACAACGATCAGGCGAGTCTACATGCAGCACCGTTCGAAGCACTCTATGGTCGCAAGTGTAAAACACTAGTCTGTTGGGATGATATCGGTGAAAGGAAACTCTTAGGACTGGGAATTGATCACGAAGATGATCGACGATGTAACTCAGATTAGAAGGCACTTACAGGCAACTCAGGACTGGCAGAGACAGTGGGCAGATATTCATCGAAGGCCATTAGAATTTGAGGTAGGGGACCACGAGTTTCTCAAAGTTTTGCCATGGAGAGGCGTTATCCATTTTGGAGGTGGGGGAAAGCTAAATCCCTGATTCATTAGTCCGTTTGATATTGTGGAGCGAGTGGGCAAGGTAGCCTACAAACTCGCACTGCTGCCAGCATTATCAGGAGTTCATGATGTGTTCCACGTTTCTCAGCTCAGGAAGTACATCTGGGATGATAGCCATGTGATCGACTACTTGGAGTTATCCGTACAGCCAGATTTATCATATGAGATCCGACCAGTTGCTATCCTGGACAGTCGAGAAAAGGTGTTGAAGAATAAGGTCATCAAGCTCGTTCAAATTTTTTGGAATCCTTACTCGCTGGGTGAGTCGACTTGGGAGCTCGAAGAGGAGATTCAGAAGAACTTTCCCCATCTCTTCGAGTAGGTGTTCCCCGGGGTATCTATGAATCGCCTGCATGAATTTCGAGAACGAAATTCTTTTGTAAGGTGGGTAGGATTTGTAACCTCCATTTCGGGATATACGAATTTGTAATTTTCTCTTATTTTTGAATTTTAATTTTCTCCAAATTATGAGATTTTGATTTTTTCATTGCTTTTACAATTATCTATACTATTATCAAGCAAAGCCCCATTTTGGCGGCTTTTTACTATCATGCCCCCATAAACATAAAAGGCTAAAAAAAATATAGGGTTAATTCTGTCATTTTTGCCCCAGATCCCTAAACAATCAGAGGGCACAAGCGTAATTTTCACTCCACATTTACTTCAATCTCTCTCTCACTCAAATCAAACTCTCTCTATCTCAACCCCCCGGTCGATTCCTCTCCCTCTCTCTCAAAATCCCCACCGCCTATGACCTTCTTCCACTCAAAATTTGCATCTCTCCTCAAACTCAAGAAACCCTCCAAATTCCTCACCACTTTCTTCACCGCCACAACCACCGCCATGGCCGACTCCACCCCAGCCCCCACCCCCGCCCCCCTCCGCACCCGCCTCTGCATCATCGGCAGCAGCCCCGCCGCCCACACTACCGCCATCTATGCCACCCGTGTCGAACTCAAGCCCATCATTTTTGAGGGATGGATGGCCAACGACATTGCCCCTGGTGGCCAGCTCACCACCACCACCAATGTCGAGAACATCCCCGGCTTCCCCGACGGCATCCTCGGCTTCGAGCTCATGGACCGCTGCCACAACCAGACTGTCAAGTTCGGCACCCAGATCTTCACTGAAACCGTTACTTTCGTTGATTTTTCGAAGCGGCCGTTCTTGATTAAGTCGGATTCGACGACAGTGGAGGCGGACGCGGTGGTGGTGGTGACGGGGGCGGTGGCGAGGCGGCTACATTTTAATGGGGGGATGAGTTTTGGAATAGGGGGATTTCGGCGTGCACGATGTGTGATGGGGCGGCACCAATTTTTAGGAATAAGCCGATTGCGGTGATTGGAGTTGGGATTCAGCGATGGAGGAGGCCAATTTTTTGACCAAGTATGGGAGTAAGGTTTATATTATTCATCTGAGGGATACGTTTAGGGCTTCCAAGATTATGCAAGTGAGTTTTTAACGGTTATTTTAGCTTTGGCATTTTGTTGAACAGTTGGTGTGCTATATAATATGTATATGGTTTGTTACCAAAGGCCTAGAATATACACGATCTTTCAACTTAGTTAATCTATCTATCTATCCGGTCGATTCCTCTCCCTCTCTCTCAAAATCCCCACCGCCTCTCTCTCTCTCCTCATCCCTCGCGTCGCGCGACCACCGCGAAAAAATATTAAGGCGTGCATCGCACGCGTGCAAATAGCTAGTTATTATAATAGTAACAGTAATGTGGTTGAAATGATAATTAAAATAATAATTATGATATTAGACTGTCATGGCAACGACCGTGAAAAATCAGTAAGTTTTTTCGTATAACTAAGTACTTATTTATTTATTTGATTAGTACTTGAGATAGGAGATCTATAACACAAATTTGTAGATCTGTAAGCTATTGATATCTATGCATATATTTTCATGTTTAGAGGTTAGTTGGTCAAAATACATGTATATCTATACTATTATTAAGCAAAGCCCCATTTTGGCGGCTTTTTACTATCATGCCCCCATAAACATAAAAGGCTAAAAAAATTATAGGGTTAATTCTGTCAATTTTTGCCCCTGATCCCTAAACAATCAAAGGGCACAAGCGTAATTTTCGCTTCACATTTACTTAAATCTCTCTCTCTCTCACTCAAATCAAACTCTCTCTATCTCAACCCCCCGGTCGATTCCTCTCCCTCTCTCTCAAAATCCCCATAGCCTATGACCTTCCGCTCAAAATTTGCATCTCTCCTCAAACTCAAGAAACCCTCCAAATTCCTCACCACTTTCTTCACCACCACAACCACTGCCATGGCTGACTCCACCCCCGCCCCCTCCGCACCCGCCTCCGCATCATCGGCAGTGGCCCCGCCGCCCACACCGCCGCCATCAACGCTGCCCGTGTCGAACTCAAGCCCATCCTCTTCGAGGGATGGATGGCCAACGACATCGCCCCCGGCGGCCAGCTTACCACCACCACCAATGTCGAGAACTTCCCCGAATTCCCTGACGACATCATCGGCTTCGAGCTCATGGACCGCTGCCGCAACCAGACTGTCAAGTTCGGCACCCAGATCTTCACTAAAACCGTTACTTCCATTGATTTTTCGAAGCGGCCATTCTTGATTTAGTCGGATTCGACGACAATGGAGGTGGACGTGGTGGTGGTGGCGACGGGGGCAGTGGCGAGGCGGCTGCATTTTGATGGGAAGATGAGTTTTGGAATAGGGGGATTTTAGCGTGCGCGGTATGTGATGGGGCAGCACCGATTTTTAGGAATAAGCAGATTGCGGTGATTGGAGGAGGGGATTCGGCGATGGAGGAGGCCAATTTTTTGACCAAGTATGGGAGTAAGGTTTATATTATTCATCGGTGGGATACGTTTAGGGCTTCCAAGATTATGCAGGTGAGTTTTTAACAGTTCTTTTAGCTTTGGCATTTTGTTGAACAGTTGGTGTGCTATATAATATGTATATGGTTTGTTACCAAAGGACTAGAATATACATGATCCTTCAACTTAGTTAATCATCTATCTATCCGGTCGATTCCGCTCCTTCTCTCTCAAAATCCCCACCGCCTCTCTCTCCTCATCCTTTGCGTTGTGCGACCACTGCAAAAAAAATATTAGGGCGTGCAACGCACGTGTGCAAATAGCTAGTCTTGGATGTAAGCTCATGTTGAATTCTTAGCCATTCTAAATTCTTCATCCTAAATTTTAGCCCAATCTAATTTAATTACTGCTTTATTTTCTCCTAGCCCACCCTACAAATTTCTAATTTCGAAGCCCAACTAAATTATTTGTCCAATTTTTTTGAAGCCCACAACCCACAAGCCCACTTCAACTCCAAAAAAATTTCATGGCAATTCCCAAGCCCTCACCTTCTAACCTGCATAACTCCCAAAATTATGACTCATTATCACCTATTAATCTATTCATAACCTACCCCACTAACAAAGATTAATTCCCCTCTTTATTATATCATAACTATATTATTATTATTATTATTATTATACTAAAACCCCAAACACCTGCACTCTCTCCCCCCCATGTGTTTTCTCTCTCCCAACCCTCTTCCCCTCCTCTGTCTTCGCCAAAACCCAACAGCCATTCATCCCCGTTAACCCTGCCATCGCTCGAGCCACCACCGAGCACTACCTTCGGCGCCCCTCGCGACGCCGTCGTCCCCTCCACCGCAACCACCGAGCCCCATCCTCTCTTTCCATCCATTCTCTCTTCCCCGTTCATCCCCTCGACCACCCCCCACAACCGCCAAACCTCTGCCATTGCCATCGCTGCTCCTCCTCCTTGCGTGCAATCACCGTTGCGGACCATCAACCAGCACCGCACCGTCCACTGCCTTACAACACCTCCCGACTCCACCTCATTGCAGTGTCGCCGCCAACACAAAGTCCCTTGCTGTTGTGTCGCTGCCTCTTGTACTGAGTGTTGCTGCCGCAGTTCACCGCCTTGTCGCCGTCAGCCACGGCGCTGCTCTTGCTGACTTCACTGCCGTTGATTGCACGTGTGCATGTACGTCTTTCGCACATGTTTCCATTATCGTCTCTGCTCGTTGATTCTCATCTTTGTATCGTCAAAGAAAGGCAAGCATCTCTTGCACAATTTTGTTTATTCATGTGCAAGCACTTTGATTAAACTCTGCAAGTAGTCTATCTCTTTTTATATCCATGTTAATATCCATCATATCCGTCGAATATCGTTGAATCCTCAATTGACACTGTTCACCGTCTCATTGATTTCCATCTACCCAATAAGTCATAGAAAACCATAAGAATACATTTGTATATGCATTCATCTTATAAACACAACTAGAAACACGAAATTACACAAGAATGAATGATTAAGTGAATTGTATGTGCATATATGACCATATGATTGTATTGTAGTAAATACCGTTGATGTGCTAATGTTATCATGCTAATATTAGAAGCCATCTAATGCCTAGATGTAATTGTATGCTTAATTCTAGTAATAAAAACTTGCAAAGAAAACTCGTTAAAACCAACTCAATATGTTTTGGACTTCCGTCTGCCCCAGACTGGAATGAGAATTCGACATAGTTACTGATGTTATTATCAAAAACTTATTAAACATAAATTATAGCACACTGTGTCTAGTTTCCAAAACCTCTGACGGTTCCTCGATCTGACTTGTAGATTGTAAAATATTCAAGTTTTTCTACTGTACTGTCGTAGTTTCATATTACTGCTTTATTGTTGACATACCATATTTTGATTGATCAAAACAGTAGGCTAATATGAGAATTAAGATCCCAAATTTATAAGAATGTCATTAAACAATGTCGGAACTCAATAATAATTTTTGTAAGAATTTTAGTTAAGTTTTAATTGAATTTTTGCATATTATAACTTGATGTTGAGTTGCTTTCAAAACTGCAGACTCATAAAAAACCAACTGGTTAACATAGTTTCTCTTATCGAAATGTATCATATGAATATGCGTCAGAATCGGAAGAGAGTCTAGTTTCTAGGGTATCTGATGGATCCTGATCTGCTTTCATGTAGCAATGAGAAAGTTAGTTTTTGTATAGCAAGGTACTGCTGTCTAGGATTGTGTTTTCATGCTTTTAAATATAAATGTGTTAGATTTGCATCCACGAATTGCATTGCATACCGATCTTTGCACAACCATTGATGCCTCATTGTGACTGTTCCTTGACACCGTTCAATCGACTGCATGTGCATGATTCATTGTAGTAAAATAAAGACAAGCCGGGGTTAAAAAGGGAACGACTTAGTAGTGGGCATTATGGGAGACTGTACTCGAAGGGGGCCTGTGCTTCCCGTACTATTACCGTACTGTTACTGTTATTGTTACTGTTACTTTTTATGGTTTACCGATGGGTTGCAGATTACTGACTACAGTATCCCAAACTATAGGGTACCATACCATTACTGATTACTGTTACCGATTACCGTTTACAGTTTACCGTTACTACTATTGAGTACATGAACCTATAGGATTCACAATATAGTCGAAATGCTCACTTAATTGTATAAAACCAAACCTGTGGTATGGGACACAGAATTGCGTGAATTTGATAGGTAAATAATGACTGATACACATGAATAACTCTGGGTTCTGACACTGTATTCATGGTATCAACTATTGTGTTATCGACATTGTTTATCAATTGATTGAACATCACCATTGAAACCGCATCTCATTGTTCTTATTTGTATTGTGCTTATTACACTATTATAGTCCTTGTTACTGCCATATCATATTTATTATTTCACTACTTTCACTACTTGCTGTCCGGGCTTGCTCTACCGGACATCTTCTTTCCCCAACCCTAGATGACGAGATTGCAGGTATCACTGGAGATTTGACCAAGGACTTGGAGAACACACTTTCTAGAAGATGACATCGAATAATTAATTTCAATAAATGTTTTATTTAAGTCATTTTACTTTCAGTATCATTGATATTATCATATATTGTACCTGGCTTTGGTGGCCCGAAGTTATTTTAGTTTCCAGATGTTTGTTATGTATGAGACAACTCATGGATTATTCGTGTGTATGCGATTATCTTATTGCATGCGTGGTTGTTATTACATTTCATATCTTTGAGTTAAACTGTTACACCTTATGGGTGATGTGTACATCATCCGCTGGGCCTTAGTCACGTGGTTGTATTCCCGTTTTTTGGGAACCGGGGTGTCATGCCCTGCTTCCCAAAAATACGGAATACGAGTACATGACATTGGCCCAGCGAATGACTAACGCCACCCATAAGCTGCTTATCTGATCAACTCAACAATATAATCAATACAGAACATTTGTGCAGACAATAATAATAATCTCATGAACAATAATACTTGGAATAAGCAAAATAAAATATCCAAATACAATAATAATCCAAAATCTGGAACAGAAATAACAATATTCGGGTCAAAAGCCCACAATACAATAAAATAACAATAGTCTAATAATTAAGTCTTCATAAAAAAGCAATAATTTATTAAGCGGCGATGCTATCAATCCATTTGCCAATATTGTTCTCACAATCCATCAGGCAATTCTCCATCAACACCTGTAGACACTTTATCTAAAAAGTGGAGAAAATTTTTCCTTAGAGCAAGTCATGGACAGCAAGTAGAGAAAGCAAAGAACAATGGAATAACGGTATAACAATGATTCAATGGATCAACAAGAATCAATAACATGGCACGATAATCAATAATCAATATCACGATAATCAATACAATGGTGTATCAATGATTCAATATTCGGTAACATTAATAAATGATCAATAACAATAACACTCAGCCAATATTCGATATCATTTGGAACAATGATGTACAATATGCAGTGTCGATGTGGTGTGATCCTTAAGTCAATTAATTATTTTAATCCTAACTAATGCACATACTACTGCATCCCATACTACAGGTTCGATGCATACAATCAATGTTGTTTTAGACTTAAGTGGTAGATTATATTGTAACGCCCCGAATCCCAAATACACTGAATTCGAGATGTTCTACAGGATCTTTTCACTTTCTTCAGTACAATTTTACAAGGAAATTCAAACTTTTCTTTTTACATCAGAGTTTACATCATATTACACTTTTCATTTGCACAGCGGAAGTAAAAATATACAACATTTGAATAAATATACAACAACATGGTAAAATCTTTAAGCATCCATTCCTCTTTAACCTTTAACATGCCATTTACCTGCATATAAGACTGTGGGTACGTCAGTTTATTCAACCGACGATCATTATACACGGCCATCCTCTCTATGCCGGAAATAGTATAACTTAATTTTTCATATTTAGCAAACACAAACATGTCACATTACAATTAAAGGGGCTACCCTATTGATGTCGTGTTGTGATTGTGCACTTAATCCTTAATGCATTTATTTATATTAGATGACACTAATGCACACTTGTTCGGAGTCTATGCATCCCATACTACATAGGTCCGAGGACAAGCCTCTTAATCGTTCTTCATCTTTGTAGGGTTCAATCCCTCGTTATGACTTAATCTACTACTGTAACTACGGTAGTGTCTTAGATGATCTATGAGTGCAAGCACGTGTACAGAAATTGGAGGGGAATCCCACGTCATGTCACGATGCATCGTGAAGAACCTATGGACAATTCATCCTCCTTCATGGCACACGATCCTCATGCAGTGACCAAACATCCCACAAGTGTCACCACAGGGACGGTACCCTGGAGCAGTATCCACGTCATGTCACGACGCATCGTGAAGAACCTGTGAAATACTCTCTGCCGCCACGGCACCCTGGAGCCGTATCCACGTCATGTCACGACTCATCGTGAAGAACCTGTGAAATACGCTCCGCCGCAAATCCGATGGCTCTCACTCGTGTTTTTCTCCTACTTTCATCACGTCTCCACTATGAACTAATCCTTAGTTTTTATTAGAATCATGAACAAAATCAAAGCTCTAGAGTTAGCCTCTCCACTAAACCGGACTTATTCATTCATTTCAACATGACCAACCTTGGTCTTTCTTTTCAATATTCATTTCAATTTCTTTCCAATTGCCGGGGGAGACTTAGCTACTCTTTCATTTCAATTCCAATTCACAAATTCTAACATAATCTGAGCACTTCCAGCTCATGAGTTCACTTTTCATTGCCTCAGCATATCATGATCTTAGCTTTCATATTCATGTAACTCTTCATTCAAAGTATGACTCATTTCATGTAAATTTCTCAATTCAAACTATGATTCATTTCATGTAAATTCATACAGCAACAATAGAGTTTACCAAGATCCAGATTCACAATCTTTACCACAATCAAATCATAAGATTTCAGATATATCAAAAATACTCTGGACAGTGGACTTGGGACTCCACCAGTCGACTTATCCAGTCAAATACCAGTTATTCATAACTACTCGGGAGAGTCGACTGCTGCACATGGCAGTCGGCTGTTCCGCAGTGTTCCACTTCAATTATCAATCACAGGACAGTCGACTGTTCCGCAAATCAGTCGTCTGTACTGTGTAGTTCAATTATACATTTATCATGCTCGGTACAGTCGACTGCTTCAAGCATTCGGTCGGCTGGACAGGTTAAATTTCAATTCAAGGAATCATTCCTTCATACACATCTCACTTTGTCTCGCTATTCTTCCACAAGAATAGTTCACAGTTTATTGTTCACATTATTCTCAAAATGAGAAGTACTAACGAATATTCACAATTCATGTTTTCATGCATCAATAATGTCACTTCAACCTTTACTATATTAATCTTCTTCATTTCTAGTTCTTTTACAAGGTATAATTTCCCAAAATACACATATCAAAACCATAGTTCTGATTACACCTTTTATTCTCAAATCACATTTTATTTCATGCAACAATTCCCAAATTATCTTTATAAAGTCTCATGTATTTTCAAAACAGTAGAACATTCGAATTTATAAAAATGCATCAGTACCAGTCGACTTATACTATAGTAAGTCGACTGTTCAGGGGAAAACATCCATGATTTTAAACAAGAAGTTGACTTATAAAGGCACCAGTCGACTTAAATGAGCATGTAAGTCGACTTATAAGGTCCTAAGTCGACCTACCCGAAAGATTTCTTCTCGACATTTCTCAGCAATTTATGCCACTAATCTCTTTATTAGCCAGTTTCACATTCATGGTTATAATTAATCCATATCAACTTAGATTTTTACGAATCAAATCACATACAATTGCATACTCACATTCCAACCAATTCATAGGTCAAATTTTCAATTAGGAGTGTACTCTTATTAGTATCTTTCATGCATCATTTCTCAATATAATACTAGCATCATTTCTCAATATAATACTAGCATCATTCTTTCAATTCACATCTAACATGCATCTCTAATTAGAAATATAGAAAATCCTACCCACCTTGTATGGAGAGAAAACAACACAATAGCAACGGAAATCCTTTGCGAATGAATGCGCCTCCTCCTAGTCACTCGCACACGCCTCCAAGCCAAAGCAAAACCGAAAGCTTCCCCCTTTGATGCCGGCCTTCTTCTCCTTGTTGAAAGCAACACAATCCCACACAATCCTCTCAATCTTTTACTCACAACTTACTACTAAATTAGACTATAGTTTTAGAAAGATATAACTGCATATGAATATAGCCATGGGAGGGGGTATTTATACTAGAAATTAACTAGAATGAAGGGCTAGGATTAGTTGGTTGGTTGTAGGATGGAAGGCTAGGATGAGAGTAGGAGTTACCACAACTACCCACATTCACATAACTACCTCCATGAACAGCATGACCAAATTCAAAACTCCCTCCAAAAAGAAGCAATCCGGCCATGAAAAGAGTGTGCTCTTGCACGTGTACGTGTAGTGCACGTGCAAGCAACTAGGCCAAAAATTGTGCATTTTAATTTGTACAAAAGTAAAATAGACTTTTTAAATAAATTAATCCATGGGCTTTTAGTTTTATGGGCCAAAATAGTAAAATAAATAAAAATACATTTTGGGCTTTAAGAAAGAGGCTTTAAAATATGGCTTTCTATTTATTTAAAGAAAAGGCTTTTGTATAAAAATAGTTTGAAAAATATATATTTAAATATTCATACACATCTAAATAAAAATAATTCAACTAAAATATTGCACGTGCACACTACATGCAAAATAAAATAATTTTTCATTAATTGAAAAATCAGGGTATTACAACACTCCCTCCTTAGAATAGTTTCGTCCCCGGAACTACAGTCAAGAGCGAGAAAAACAAAATACAACACAACACAAGAACAAAAGAATGGCGAACCATTTCTTACCCGCTTATGAGCGAGTAATTTGAAGCGGAATTGAGCCAAGTGTTGGACTCCGAACTCTTCGTTTAAGAGAGATTCAACAGTTGTGGGAGTAGTTCTAAATGGTGAACCACTTCTTACCCGCTTATGAGCGAGTAATTTGAAGTGGAATCGAGCCAAGTGTTGGACTACGAACTCGTTGTTAGAGGAGGTTAACGAGTTGTAGGAGCAATTCTGAATGGTGTGTTGCCCTGCCCTTGCTTGTTTGCAAGTGGCTAAAGCAACGTCGAACCAAGTATTGGACTCCAAACTCGTTTTTTGAGCTTAGTAAGTTGTGGGAGCAGCCATGTAGGAGAAGCTGGACTTTGAACTTACCATTTAGTGAGTCGTGACTCGGAGAGATAGAGATGAAGCAAGAACAATAATTTTCAATGAAAAAATGCAAAGTTTTATTGAGATAAACTAAGTGGCCGCTTCAATAGGGCGAGCCATTATTATATGCTATTGGCCGGGTTACAAGCATCGGCCTTAATGAAAATCAAGATCCTACTTCTATGATAAGGTGAAGATCTCTTGGGAGGAGCTGGGTTCTCCCTCCGTTGGACCTCCTTGGATAAGGTGGAAGACGGCCGCAGGTTCTGAGTCTTGAAGCTCGGCGGGCCTCTCTCTTCGTTTGTAGGCTCCTCAGGGGGGATGCTCGGCCCCATCTTTTTGGATGAACTTGGTCAGGTATCCCCGCTGTATGAGTTCTTCGATCTCCTCCTTGAGAGCCCGACAATCATCCGTGTCGTGGTTGTGGTCCCTGTGAAAGTGGCACCACTTATCCTTTTTGCTCTTCTTACCAGGGATATTTATTCTAGGGGGAGCACGGAATAACCCTTCCTTGTCCACCTCCATAAGAACTTCTGATATATTAGCAATGAGGGGGGTGAACTTCTTAAAATGAGGAGTCGGGCGGCGCTGGCCATTGCCGTCCTTCTGGGATTTTTGGAACCCCTCTTCGCTTATATTCTTCTGTTTGTTCCCGGAAGATGATTGTTCAAGAGTAGGGGATTGAGAGCCTCTTCCACTCGTATGTACTTTTCCACCCTAAGTAGGAGTTCTGAGAAGTCCCAAGGAGGCTTCTTGGCAAGGGATGCCTTGAGGCGAGTGTCGGTGACGTTGCGGTCGAATGCGGCAGAGGCTACTGATTGGTTGAGGGAAGGAATGAACCGGGCTTCGGCGGTGAAGCGTCGAACATAATCCCTTAGGCGTTCACCCTTTTCTTGGTTGAGGGTCACCAGAGATACACTTGTTTTCTCGTCCCAGCGGCTACTCACAAAATGAGTAAGGAAGAGCCCTTCGAACTGGTCGAATGAGAAGATGGAGGCCGGGGCGAGTCGAGAGTACCATTCTCTTGCAGACCCCTTCAGCGTGGCAGGGAAGATCTTGCAGAGGAGGGTGTTGAAGCCTGGTGGATCATCATGAGAGTTTTGAAACTCTCTATGTGATCCGCGGGGTCCGACTCCCCGGTATACGCTTTGAAGTGAGGCGGCTTGAAGTTCTCTGGGACAGGGGCCTCCATGATGGTGCGGGAGAATGGAGGTCTGCTTGGATGAAGGTTTATCGCCTGTTGCACTTCTTCCCTGTCAATTCGGCCGAGGCGCCACTCCATCTCGTGGAGACGGCAGTAGACTGAGTCTTCTCTTTGATCATATCTTGCCGAGCCCCGGGACTCATCTTCGTATGTGGGTGGACTGGGGCTGCGGCGATGGTAGCGTGGAGATGGACGAGGACTGGTAGTGTGAAGGCAGTGGCTCCTAGTTGGCTCATGAGTAGGTGGCCTCTGGTCATTCTTTGGGGCAATATTGAGAGCCCGTAAGACTGTCGCTTGGAAGTCTTGAAGATCTGCCCTTATGACTGGTGCCTCTCCAGCTTGGCGGTCCCTATGTGTGGCCCGGCATACTGGAGAATGAGTTCTCTGCCGATGATGCTGAGGGGACTCTCTTCGCCTCTTCGGGGAGGGGATCTTCTGGTCCTCGGTCGGCGGGGGGTCCAGACTCTTAAGGCCCCTGGGTGCTCAGGTTGATGGACCCCCCAAGGGCTCACCATCCATTCAGGCGAGTTCTGAGGTCGACCCCCTTTTGGCGATCGGCAATCACTTGACGAAGATCCCGCTCGGGAGGGCTTTGAGAAGCCATAGATTCAACTGAAGGATTGGGACCCACGACATGGTCATGAGGAGGATGTTGCTTCGGACGACTCCGACGGGAGCCCCCTTGGGCAGCCCCCCGAGACCCTGGAGGGGCCTGTTGAGGTGGAGCACCTTGAGTTGGAGGAGGAGGAGGAAGAGAAGTGGTTCTTCTGCTGGAGACCTCTGACTTCCCCTTATGTTTTGGGTGCATGGCTTGAAAGTAGTCTCGCTGATGAAGTTAGGTCGGCTTGCTTTTTCGTTTCCCACATACGGTGCAATCTGTTATCGCTAAATCTGGTGTGGGGGCAAACAGATAGAATTTGTGGATTCTTAGAGATACCGAATAGTCAAACCTGTTGACCTTCACCAACTTGTTGACTTGGTCTCTTGCCGCTGCAGCGAACCTGCAAAAAGTGCGAAACACCGGGGTTGATCCCGGCAACGCACCCTCCGACGCTCAAGTCAATAATCAGAAAGATTATGAAAGAGCTTTGATTGGCAAAAGATTGATTACCTCTTAATGGTGGTGGATGGGGGGGTATTTATAGCCGCCTTTGGGATCAGTTTAGGAATGAAATCCCTAATTCCCAGTGAAAGGATAGAGCGAATCAGGACCGTTGATTGAATACAATCAGAAATCCTAATTCTATCCAGCTGGACTGGGTTTCCTGTGGGTTGGGACCCGCACCCAGTTAAGGCGGTTCCGTTCGTGGGTTATTGGGCCTTTGTGAAAAAAGACCCAGTACCCATCTCAGACCCGTTTGTAGGTAAAATTACTGTTTTACTCCTGAGCTTTAAGATTCGTGTCCGATTTGAACGGTCTCGATTTAATCCCAATTTGAGCCATATTAGCAGCACATGAGATAAGGAAGACAGCGACAATGACGAGCGACATGTAGCTACTGTCGCTGCTGCTACTCCGCGACCTGCGGCTGTTGCTGTTCCATGCGATGGCGCGGCTTCAGGGGAGGCCGCTCCTGCCCCCTCTCCTTCGATAGTGGGGGGGACTGTTGCTTCTCCTTTGACAGCAGCAAGTGCGGCGGATGACGCTGCTGCTCCTATCCCGCCTCCGACAGTGCGAAGCGCTGCGACCACTTCAACAGCACCAAGTGCAGTGGGTGATGCCGCTCAATCGTCTAACCTTGACATGCACGGCCAACCACGTCAACCACGCTATCGATCTATCCAAGAGGTGTACGACGACACAACATCGATGGAAGAAGTCGGGTTGTGTATGCTAGCTGCAAAGGAGCCTGCGAGCTTTGCCGAAGCCGAGAAACAAGCATATTGGCGACGTGCAATGGAGGAAGAATTGACCGCTATTCAAGACAACGAGACATGGGAGATCACAAATCTACCGAGTGGACATAGGCCTATCGGCCTGAAGTGGGATTATAAACTGAAGAAGAATCCACAAGGAGCCGTAGTCAAGCACAAAGCGCGTCTTGTTGCGAAAGAGTACGTGCAAAGCAGGGAGTGGACTTCGAAGAAGTATTTGCACCGATAACGAGACTTGAGACAGTGAGGCTACTCATTGCTTTAGCTGCTCAAGAAGGTTAGGAGGTACATCATATGGACGTCAAATCGGCATTCCTCAACAGCAAAATCTGTGAAGAGGTATACGTATCTCAACCTCCTGGCTATGTTGAACAGGGCAATGAACACAAAGTGCTAAAACTGAAGAAAGCTCTCTATGGTCTTCGTCAAGCTCGACGTGCATGGAATTCCAAACTCGACAAAAGCTTGACGTCACTTGGCTTCGGGAGGTGCTCCTTGGAGCATGCCATATATAAGATAAACGTGGAGGACTCAAGCTTGTTGGTCGGCGTGTACGTTGATGACCTGATTATCACAGGATCAAGCAACGCAGAGATTGCAAGATTCAAGGCACAGATGAAATAGGTGTTCAACATGAGTGATCTCGGGCTGCTGTCTTACTACTTGGGGATTGAGGTATCTCAAACACCCTAAGGAATTGCATTGTGCCAATCCACGTATGCTGCCAAGATACTTGAGAAGAGTGGGATGTCGAATTGCAATCCAAGTCAAACTCCAATGGAGCCGAGACTGAAACTCAGCAAGGTGAGCCATTATCCTCCCGTCGACACAACATACTACAGAAGCATCACTGGTTGTCTGAGATATTTGGTGAATACACGGCCAGACATAGCTTATGTGGTCGGGATAGCAAGCAGATTCAAGGAAGAACCAACTACGCAGCACTTGGCGGCAGTGAAGCAAATCCTCAGGTACATTCGGGGTACAATTAATTTTGGGTGTTTTTATGTGAGAAAAGATTGGGAAGAACCATGCTTGGTCGGCTATAGTGACAGCGACTTAGCTGGTGACATAGATGATCGCAAAAGCACATCCGGAGTCGCTTACTTCCTTGGAGACAACATCATTAGCTGGGTGTCGCAGAAGCAGAAGATCGTGGCGTTATCATCCTGCGAGGCGGAGTATATCGCTGCGTCCACTGCTGCTTGTCAAGGGATATGGCTCAGTCGGTTGCTAGAAGATCTGAAGAAGAAGACGAAGTGCAAAGTATTACTCAAGGTAGATAATAAGTCGGCGATCGCTCTCTGCAAAAATCCAGTCTATCATGACAGGAGTAAACACATTGACACGAGGTACCATTTCATTCGTGGATGTGTGGAGAGAGGGGAGATTGAAGTGGAATATTTAAACACAAATGATCGGCTCGCCGATATCTTGACGAAATCACTTGGACGACTAAAGTTCCTCGAGATGCGCGAGAAGATCCGGGTGTAGAAAGTGAAGCGTTGATACAATAAGATTAAGGACGTGAATGTTGGTGATAATCTTGTTATTCTGTTTTTTTATCGTTAGTTTGTTTAGATTGCTGAGTTGTTTTGTTTGTTAAAACAACTTTGATTCTACTCCTCTTTAGTTCAGATGTTTAGCAAAATAACTGGTGTTCTGTTCTCTCTTTACTAGCCTCTTTTTACTACATCTACCTCCTTATCCTTTTTTTACTCTCTCCTTAACTAAATTATCAATCTTATCTTATTCACTAAAAAAAAAAACAACGACCAGCTAACTGAGATCTAAATGTATAAAGCAGTTTTGCTTGAGATAAGCTTTACAGTGTTTCTTTCTTATTTGGGCGTTCATTTTATATGGGGAAACAACCCACCTCAAACAAGAACTGGTTGTTAGTCACTCACACTGGACTACAAGGATTATGCTTTTGAACTACATGCTCGCACTAGTTACACTTATGTGTGCATGCTCCAAAGAAATTTATCTTAATAAGAAAGTAAGGACACATGCCTGACGGATCAGTTTGGCACTGAATAGTCACAATACATATGATAGTCCATGAGCTCAATCCAGAATAACTCATTAATTTTCTAGACCGAAATGCAAATTCTGAACAGTGAAAGATGTCACTATAATTTTGACTATGCTTATGTTCTTTCCATTTGCCACTCTGCTTGCACTTGTCGACTCTTATGATCAGGCATCACACATTCACACTGCTAAGAAGAGGGCCAAGGTAGATTTTTGTTTTATTTCATTTTTCATCTTAGAAGATCAGTCAGTTATTTTATAATAGAATATATAATATATTTTTTGGCTGGGGTCTTAGGATTTTATCCGTCTATCAAAAAAAAAAACAAAAAGCTTGATTGATGTGTTTCCTTGGTGTTATAGTTAGAAATCCTTTTAAGGGTGTTGGACTTGTATTTTGATGTTTTTTCCTTATTGTTGTGTGGTCTATTTTTTGTTTCAGGCACGTTCGGTTCCCCTGCTTTAAAGTCAGCAAAGCGATGCTGACGTACATGAGCAGTGATGTTCAAAAAATTCTCCTGTTTGCAAAATCATATATTTTCTACTCAGTCACTGCATGCTTCTAAGATATTAGGAATTCTATTTGTCAAGCATTCCTTTATTGTTGAAATTTCTTTATATGATTCACGTGGCAAACTCAAAGATTTTGGACAAGCTTTGATGTTATTATTGTACTAGAAGACATGGTCGAGAAAAGATGAAATGGATGAACTTGAAGATTGGGTTAGAAGTTCATAAAAAAGAAATTGGATGGACGTAAACTTAGTGGAAGATTACTAAGGATCAACTTCTAGAAGGAACGAAGGATTGTACTCAACTTATAAACATGATGCTTGTCTTAGAAGTCCAAGAAACTGGAAAGGATCTGAGATAAAGAACTTACTGGAAGCTACCTTTTATGGGCCATCTTCTAGAAGGATGATACTTAAAATAAAGTAGTTGGCAGCATCTCATTTGTTATTCATCAAAATATCTTACAAAATGATCGACGTAAACCTTAACCTTATTATAAGATATTGACACTAATACGAGTACAGTTGGTTATGGTTTTCAAGTAACCTCCTATTTAATAGAACACGTAACCCCAAAAGATATTTATCAAGCAACATAACTGATGTGATCCCCAGTCCCTATCTATCGGCAAACTTGCATTTGATGGTAACTTATTCTGCTTCGACTCCTATTAATAACAATATTCGGTGCTACCTAAGTAGGATTATGAAGCAAGGATGTTTGGATACAGGGTGGGCCAAAGTGAATTTATGGTAAGAAAACCCGAATGCCTGATTGTAGCATTTTTTTTTATTTTTTTTTTATTTTTTTTTATTTTTTTGGAGGGAAAATGTGGAATCTGACCATCCTGTTTCATTAATAAGAGTTTAACGAAACAAACCCAGAGTACTGGGCCCAAGTACAAACTACATACAGAAAATAAAACATACATGAAGCTACATGACGCGTACAAACAACAAATTTCTCCAACAACCCTGTAGGGTGGGCCGACAAATAAGCTCGGTCTAGCAAAATTGTGAGTACGTCAGTTTAGCTTCGTACAGTGCCTCCACGGCACATGCACACCCACCTGAGACAAGTCTGGCAGGATTTTATTACCCGCCGATCCCTGCCTTCACCTCGCTGGGAGGACCCCATCTTTGGGCCCACACCCCGCAGAACGAAAACTGACCCCACGGCACACGCACAACAATCGCACCCTCCCACCATCTCCACCACATCTCCTACAAACGTGTCAGTAGCTCCCACAGCCGCTACCAAAGAGATAGCTGTGAAGAGGATACCTTAACCTCTCACATAGCGCTTTCTCAGGCGATTTCTCACCACACAACTATCTCGATCACCCCACCAAACACCACACTCCAGGAGAGAGCCGTGTAAAGGATACCTTCACCTCTCTCACGCTCAAGTTCTCTTCGACGATTTCTCACCACACAGACTTATCTCGACTCATACTCACACTTCGAGGGAAGAGACGACGCTGTCACGAGTCAGTGGCCTAAGCTGGAGGAAATTCAATAGCCTGATAGTAGGCGCTGTGAAGACTTCACCAGCGACATCGTCGGACACTCTTGACCAACCATACCCAAACCCCACACCCCATTACCTGTGTAATACCCTGATTTTTCAATTAATGAAAAATTATTTATTTTGCACGTAGTGTGCACGTGCAATATTTTGTTTGGATTATTTTATTGATGTGTATAAATATTTAAATATTTTCTCACATTATTTTGTACAAAAAGCCTTTTTTTTAAACAAATAGAAAGCCTTATTTTAATTTAATGAAAAATCCTTTTCTTAAAAAGCCCAAATGTATTTTTATTTTATTTATTTTAATAAACCATTTTGGCCCAAAAATAAAGCCCATGAATAAATCTATTTTTAATTAAACTTGTCATGTAGAAGACTAATTTATCATTATTTTATTTTTGTACAAATTAAATTGTACAAATTTGGTCCTAGTTGCATGCACGTGCACTACACGTACACGTGCAATGCACACTCTTGATGGGGCCGGTTTGCATTCTTTTTGGGAGGAAATTTTGAATTTAGTCATGGTGTTCATGGAGGTAGTTTTGGGGATGTGGGTAGTTTTTATAACTCCTACTCTAATCTTGGCCCTCCATTCTACAACCAACTAATCAATCTTGGCCCTCCATCTTACTTGTTTTCAAGTATAAATACCCCCCCTCTCATGGCTATTTTCATATGCAAATTTTATCTTTCCAAACTATAGTTTAATTTAGTAATAGTGTGAGTTATAAAAGATAGAGAGATTGTGTGGGAGTGCTTGCTTGTTCCAAGGAGGAGTGGCCGGCTACTACAAGGGGAGCATTCGGTTTTGCTTGCACTACAACATATTTTGCTTTCTACAGCAGATTTATTACAGCATTTATGTGTTAATGCTGTTAGAAATGATCAATAATAGCATTTCTGAAGAAAATGTTGTCTTTAAATTATTTTGAAATTTACTTTTAACTATGACAACATTTTTGAAATATTGTATTTTTTACAGCATTTTAAAAATGCTATTATATTTGTAAATAAATTGAATAGATAGGGTAAAAAAAGAATTCTAACTCAAAAATCCAAAACCATCTCTACTCCTCTGTTCCTCCCCCGATCCAAATAATAATAATAAAAAACTTTCCTCCACAACCCTATTCCAAATCCCCAATCACTGCGTCCCCATCTCCCTTTCCCTACCGCCCTCTTCTCCTCCCTGCAACCTGACACTATCGTCCCTCTCTCTTCTTCGTCGCCCTCTTGTCCCCGCCCCCCGATACCACCTGCTGTCATCGCCCTCTCTTCCTCGTCGCCCTCTTCACCTCTCTGCCCCCCGATACCACACGCTAGCTGTCGCCCCCTCTTCCCCGTCGCCTTCTCCTTCTCTCCCTCGCCAGCTAGTCTGACCTTCTCGCTCCTCTTTCTCTCGTGCTGTCGACCACCGTGCCGGGGGTAACAACTTTTTCTCTTGCATTAAGGATAGTTTATTGTAATGTTTTTCCATGGTTTATGGAATCTGGAATTATTAGTCTGTTTATTGTAATGTTTTTCCATGGTTTATCTTTCATTAAATTTTGTCAAGGTGATAGGCATGTTATATATTGCTTAGACTGTGTTTGGTTTGAGATTTGATAATGTTATACTCTTTCATTCTATTTTGCCAAGATGGTATGCATGTTATTGCTTAGACTACTTAAGAAATTCTCACACTTGGATCGATCTCTTTCTCAGCCTAGAAAGCAACACCATTAAGATGGTAGAAGCAACATCATAATCAGTATGTTATCAGTTATAAAACACAACTTTTTCTAGTTTCATTTAGGCTGCATCATACTTTTTGTTATTTTATACAACTTTAATAGTATTTTAGTTTCGGATTTAGGAATGGAGCTGTACAGAAGTAGGCGATATATTGAAGAGAAGTTCTGTACCAGATTGGCCATTACTTGGGACGCATTTTACCTTATTTGGGACACATCCCTGGGTGTATGTAACTCATTTTACTGTAACTTTTTGGTGGATATGTTGTTTGTATACAAGTTCATTTGCCATCAATGGATGGGAAAATGGCACTAGTTCCCTTAGCAGACATGCTTAATAAATCTCTCGAAATATCTGGTATGTACTGGAAATGGAAATACATATTCTATTAAATATTCATTCATGCAACATAGTTCAAATTGTTGTGTTGTCTGATGAGTTAGTTACTATTCTGTATTGACAGGATATATGGAGATTATTTCTCTTGAGTTTTTTATGTTGTTAACAGAAGAATAGTCTTTTTACCTTCTATTGCTTCCTAAATTACTTTGTACTGTCTCCTGATAAGCTTTTGTTTGAATTTTTTTGTTTGCTATTTTTCCATCAGAATTTATCCTAACTTAGAATATTTATTAATGTATGATCCAGGTTGATGATTATGATAAATCAACAAAGGGAGTAGTTTTTACAACAGAGGCCATATCAACCAGGTGAGCAGGTAAATGACTATCTTATATATGTACAATCTGTGTGGTTTATTGACCATCGAGAATGGTGATAATCTCAAATATCAATTTTTTAAAATACTAAATCAGAACTTGTGACCTGGCATCTATGAAACATTTTGCAAGTGTACAATCTGTGCTGTAAATATTTAGTCTTGAATATGGTATTAAAAAAAAGAAAAGAAATATATAGTCTTGAAATTTTCAATCTTAAATATGACCATTAATATATGACATTATATTCTTAATTTCTTATATGTACGAACCAATTTCCTTATTCACATTGAAACTATAAACTAGCTCACATAATATATTAATGAAAAAACAACCTGTTTCAAGGATTTCAAACTTAGTTTATCACAATATGTCATCGTGATAAAAATACCCATCATAGGATAATTTGCTAAATAACTAGGTTCCATTCTGTTAAAGTTTGATAATTATATCTCAGTGAATGAGTGAGTCTAACTTGATATTTGCTACCAACTTTGGTGTAAGGTACTTTATGATTTCATTTTATCATTTTAGAATACACTAAATTGCTTATTTCTAGCAGAAAAGATAAAAGAGAAACTTTTGAAGTGTAAAGTATTTGTATTTTGGTTTCCATATCAAAGTGTATTGAATTATACTTATAAAATGCATGGATTTTAGTATATGTCAACACATTAAACAGGTACAACTCAAAATCAAGACTCAAGAAAGCTCCATATTTTTCACAAGATTCTGAGTCATATAGACATATTTGTATAAGACTTCAGAAACGAAAGCTTGAACAAGTGTTCCAGACGAAGAAATATAGCTATATATATACCATGAGTAGACGATGCTAAAGCTTAAAATGGACAAGGATTGAATTGTATTCATCTCCTGCAATTTCATAACGGCATGCTCGACACATGCCATTCCTTCTGGTATGCTTCATGAATGTAACAACTGACCATCCATACGCGAATCGACTAAGATTTATTCAGAGAGCCAGAGTTGGCAGGCATTACAACTTATTCAAATTAGTTTCTACATGAAAACTCCATGCCTTTAGTTCTTTGTTTGACTGCCACATTTAAGTTTTGATGTATCATCAATCTTATTTTCTTTGATACAACACTTAAGCCTGTTTTTCACACACTTCAACAACCATGAGTGTAAGTAGCTGCACAACATTTCTTAATGTCTTCTGACAGGAAGTTGGTTTATTAGAAGGCCTTAAGTGAAATAATCTTGGTTTATTATGAACTAAATAAATACCATGATTAGAAAACTTGCAGCATCTTTGGGAGCTTCTGTAGTAACTTTTACTCCTTTGAACAATATTAATGAAAGATTCACAACACCTTTTTTTTGTCTAAAGCCCCCTTCATTGCCAGGATATACAGATGAACCGAGAAACTGCTAAATTAGGGAACTAACAGGATCATTCAGCCAATATATACTTCGATAATAATGAATTCAGAGAGTATAAGAGAGTTCTAAGGTTATGACCATGAAATTACTGTAGTGGGTCATTTCTTCGATAATCAAGACAGCATATTGGTCCAATAACCTTAGTCTAATAAGAAGAAACAAAGGGAGTTGTAAAGTTAGGCTGCCTAGGTTATTTAGTAAGTTGTACACTGAGACGTGAAGCATGTGGGTGCATCTTACTAAGAATAAGTAATTGATGTGGATAACGTTGGGATGCGGAGATATCGGGAGCGTGTACTTGTCTAATTGAATGGAACTAAGAGCTATTTCGCTATAAAGAATATGGATAAGGTAGCGTTGGCAAGCCGTAAGAAGCTTCTTAGAGCTCAAACGGAAAAAGAAATATTGCAGAGCTTGGATCTTCCATTTCTTCCGACATTATATACCCATTTTGAAAAAGAAATATTGCAGAGCTTGGATCTTCCATTTCTTCCGACATTATATACCCATTTTGAAACTGAGAAGTTCTCTTGTTTGGTAATGGAGTTCTGTCCTGGGGGAGATCTACATACCCTTTGGCAGAGGCAACATGGAAAACATTTTTCAGACATGCTGTCAAGTATGGACCTTGAATTTTAAACCTTCATATAGTTTATAATTATAGTAAATTGGTTAGCTGTTTTCAATTTACTTCACATTCTTGCTAATTTATTTGAGTTGTTTGCTTTAAACCTCCATGAATTGCTTACCTTATTCTACAGTGCCCACTTTTGCTTTACTTGTTATTCACAAAGAACTGTTACAAAGATTTAATTTTCCATAATGGTTATCATTGTAAATAGATACACTGCATTATGGTCCACATTATTTTGCTTTGTACTCTGAGACATGAAGCATGTGGGTGCTATAACCCTATAACGTTGTAACTAGTAATCCTAATTTTAACTTCTCATGTTAGAGCATGCTGAAAGGTTTAATCTGATTATTAAGTTGCGAATAAATGAGGTTGTCTACATGTACATGAACTATCCAACACTTGAGATAAATAACCAGAGTCTGATAATTAAAGAAGATCACCATGGCATTAGATTTATAATTCAGTTTCTTCATAAGCCTGTAGTAAGTTGTTAGATGCTTATTGCTTAAAAATTTTTTTGTTGATTTAGAATTTTTGTTCATTAAGAACATGTTCTGTTTTACTAGATTTACCTGCACAATCTTTTGCTTTCTTTCCTTAGATGTTATGTGTTGTAATTATTGAAGATAGTTTTCATTAAGCCTTTTGCTTTGTTCATTAAGAAGATAGTTTTCATTTATACTGGAGCACATTTGTTTGGAATTTGAAGTATATATATTTTAAAGTTGAAATGTGGAGAACTTGAGATAACCTTTAGAATTATTTTAAAGTTGACATGTGAAGAACTTGAGATAACCTTTAGAAACAAGCTTTTTGGTGTTTCATATTACATTTCAAACAAGTGTTGACCATGTGCAAAAGAAATAACCACCATATTCTGCTTTGGTTTCTGAACTTGTACAAGTGTATAATGCTATATACATTTCTTCAACTCTCATTGCAGGTCATGGTCGCGGGTGTGGTCGAGGAAGAGGTCAAAACTGAGGAAGAGAGGACGTGATGGGCCGATGATGAATGGAGGAGGATCTGGAAGGGCTAAAATAATCAACTGTGTTGCTTTTAGTGTTTTTGGATTAATAACTAGTCTTTTTTAGTATATGCACTTTTTGACATATAGCCCATGGAAGGTTGTACTCTATATCGTGATGGGTTGATAACTGTGATTTTCATGTGTTTCATTTTTAGATTCAACTAATTGTAGTGCATTTTTAATTATTTTTACCAAAAGGCTTTTGACTGTTTGGTATATGTTCAATTTTGATGTTTTATATATATGCATCTGGAGAATTTTCAAAACTTTTCTATGCATCTGCAGATTTTTTTTTTTTGCATACATGTCAAAATAAATAGTGTTTTTAAAACATTGTGAAAAAAAAAATACCACTCTTACAAACGATAGCGTTTTCGAAACGTTATTAAAGACATAGCGTTTGGAAAACACTATAAATACGATAGCGTTTCGACAAACGCTATCGTATATATAGCGTTTTCGAAATGCTATAAATACCATAGCGTATACGCTATGGTATTTATAGCATTTCGAAAACGCTATATATACGATAGCGTTTGTCGAAATGCTATCGTATTTATAGCATTTCGAAAATGCTATATATACGATAGCGTTTTCCAAATGCTATATATACGATAGTATTTCGAAAACGCTATCGTATTTATAGCGTTTTTGAAACGCTGTGCCATTTATAGCGTTTCCAAGAAACGCTATAAACATACCATAGCGGGGGTATTGACAGCGTTTGCAAAACGCTGTCATATGTCTTTAATAGCATTTACAAAATGCTATCGAATGGCAAATATGTTGTAGTGTTGGTGTGGAGCTTGTGCGCGCTTTGTCTAGGAGGAGGTGCTTTCATTTGCAAGGACTTGTTGCTTTTTGTGTTTATTCTCCATTCAAGGTGGGTAAACCTTCCATATTTCTAATGTAGGAATCTATGCTATATTTAATTGTCAAACTATGCATGAAAAAGAATACTAATAAGAACACACTCTAATTGAAAAGTTAGTGTATGAATTGATTGAAATGTTGTGATTAACTTGAGTGAAATTCTAGCATGAAATTAAATTGTGTGTAGAATTCTCCATGATTATTAGTATGAATGAATGATGGTGGAATATTGCTAGCATGATGCATGAAAATTTCCCATTAGAACGCTTGTTAATTGTATTATTGAAACATGCAATTGATTAAGAAAAAGGCACACTTTAATTTGAAAAGAGTGATTTTCTTGTATGATTGAGATGTAATTATGCTAATTGATAAGTGATAGTATACTTTGTGACATAGATGAACTAATGAAATTACTTTGTTATCATCAAAGAAGAACTACTCAAAAATTAGTAGTTTTGAGTTTTACCTATTCATGTGCTAAATAGACTTTATGTTGATATGGGTATGGATAAATCCAAAATATATGTGTTTGTTGAATAAGAATTAATAACAGTGAATTATCATAAGAAAAATTGTGAATAAAAAGGGATTAGAAGACTAATTGATTATTCAATGTCGAAAATAAAAAGTATAGCAGTCTTAATGAACAATTCATTAATTTGTGTGGAAAAAACTATGTTTTTAGTGCAAAAAATTATTTTATACTTGCTGTTATGAAAATCAGGTGAAGAGGAGTTAATCTGGAATTTTTCAGTAGTTTTTATAAAGGCAATATGAATGAAGATTAATTTGAACATCGAGTTGTTTTTTTAAACAGTACGAATATGAAACATATGGGTTTTTATTGGGTATTGTGACAACCTGAGCTAGTAGCTCAGGCGGTCACTGAGTGCGGCTGGTTTCTCTGGGGTGAGCGGTTCGAACCCTGTGTTCACAACATTTTTTTTTGTGCATTTGAAAATATATATAACTTTCGACCCGAAAGCATATATACTAAATTCGCCCCCTTCATTTTGCTAGCTCAGTTCGGCCGCATGGCGGGTGCTCTTGGCCTTGTTTCCGTTGTGCCTGGGTTCGATTCTCACCCTCGGCATATATAAAAAAATATTTTTTTTGGGAGTTTTAGATGTCCAAAAAATGTGAAAAAAATATGGTAATTCTCATAAAAATGTAAGGAATTTTATAAGAATGATTTGGGTATTATTTGAATAAATTTTACTATGGTTTGGAGTCAAAAAGCATATATAGACATATGGTTCTATATAGATTACTGATATGAATTTATAACTTGAAAGAATAAGTGAATTGACACATTAAGAGTTGATTTGGCAAAAATGAAATGTGGTTATATGATATGATGCAATTATTTTCTCACTTGTGGAACAATATGAAGTGTGCATATTGTTTAGTGATGTGGAATTATTGATGTGATAATTGATAAGTATATGCAATTTATGTGCAACGATGGACTTGTGAATAAAAGTGAAATCATGAACTGAAAAGAGAATATACATGTGAGTATGAGAACTCAACATGGAAAATTTATAAGTTGAAGATTGTGAAATGAAATTTGAAATAGAGTAGCTAAGTCTCCCCGGCATTGAGAAAGGAAATGAAATGAAATGAAATTAGACCAAGGTTGGTCATGATGAAATGAATGAATAAGTCCGATTGATGGAGAGGCTAACTCTAGAGATTAATTTTGTTCATGATTTTTAATAAAAACTAAGGATTAGTACATAGTGGAGACGTGATGAAAGTAGGAGAAAAACACGAGTTGAAGGCCATCGGATTGCGGCGGAGAGTATTTCACAGGTTCTTCACGATGAGTCGTGACATGACGTGGATACGGCTCCAGGGTGCCGTGGCGGCGGAGAGTATTTCACAGGTTCTTCACGATGCGTCGTGATATGACGTGGATACTGCTCCAGGGTATCGTCCCTGTGGTGACACTTGTGGGATGTTTGGTGACTGCATGAGGATCGTGTGCCATGAAGGAGGCTGAATTATCCACAGGTTCTTCACGATGCATCGTGACATGACATGGGATTCCCCTCCAGTTTCTGTACACGTGCTTGCACTCATAGATCATCTAAGACACTACCGTAGTTACAGTAGTAGATTAAGTCATGGCGAGGGATTGAACCCTACAAAGATGAAGAACGATTAAGAGGCTTGCCCTCGGACCTATGTAGTATGGGATGCATAGACTCCGAACAAGTGTGCATTAGTGTCATGTAACATAAACAATTGCATTAAGGACTAAGTGCACAATCACAACACGACATCAATAGGGTAGTCCCTTTAATTGAATGTGACAAGTTTGTGTTTGTTAAATATGGAAGGTTATACTATTTCCGGCATAGAGAGGATGGCCGTGTATAATGTTCGTCGGTTGAATAAACTGATGTACCCACAGTCTTATATGCAGGTAAATGTCATGTTAAAGATTAAAGAAGAATGGATGCTTAAAGATTATACCATGCTGTTGTACATTTACTTAATTATTGTATTTTACTTCCGCTGTGCAAAAGAAAAGTGTAATATTGATGTAATCCTACATGTATGATGAAAAGTTTTAATTTCCCTGTAAAATTGTACTAAAGAAAGTGAAAAGATCCTGTAGAACATCTCGAATTCAGTGTATTTGAGATTCGGGGCGTTACTGAGTGGTATCAGAGCCACGCTTTCTACACTTTCCACACTTGTACAAATTTATAGGGAACGACACCCTAGAAGTGGACATTAGAGTGTGTGTTTGAGTCTAGAGAATTAAATGTAAGTGACTTACATTTGTGTTGCTCTATGACTCATGCTTCTTCCTCCTTATTTTATAAGATGGCTGATCACTTCGACCCTGCTGGAGGCGATGATTGGCTTGTGGTTTCTCTTCAGAGGCAGGTGGAGACACTGCGAGAGAGAATCGGATTGTTGGAGGCTCAACTGGTGAAGCGAAAAGACGACTATTCTGTTCTCAGTCATCGGGTTTGGGAACTCGAGAAGAGGAAGAACCTGACTGATGTGTTGAAGGATGAAGTTGAAGAACTGCGGGAAGAACTTCGAGCAGCGAAGAGGACCCGTAGGAGTTAGATTGTTGTAGCTTCTATTTCTTCCATTCTGATGTTAAAAAATATTTTAATTCGAATGTATAAACTTTGGAATTCAATGAAATACAAGTTGGTTTAAATTCTTGTCTTATACTTCGAATTTAATGGATCTTTTGCATCAGAATATGTCGAGAAGAGGAGCTAGGAATGGGGAAGGGTTGGATCTGGAGACTGAACTTGCAAGGGTCTACCAGACGCTGAATGCAGTGGCTCAGAACCAAGGAAGGGGGTCGGCGAATCCAGTGCCCGAGGCGATTAAGCTGGTGGAATCGTTCAAGAGAATGAAACCACTTGTATTCGAGGGAAAGTCAGACCCAGATGCGGTTGACAACTGGATCCGTCAAGTGGAGACAATCTTTGAGATATTGGAGACCCCTGAGGGTAGCAAGGTCAAGTTGGCGACTTTGCAGCTGGAGAAGGATGCGGCGGTTTGGTGGCAATCCATGAAGAGGACCATGGAAGGCTTGTTGCTTGGCTGGGAGGAATTTCTGGAAGAATTCCGCAGTCACTATTTCCCCTCCGATGTCCAGGAGAAGAAGGCGATGGAATTTCTGTCGCTGCAGCAAGGCAGTATGTCAGTGAGGGAGTATGTGACTAAGTTTACTCAGCTCTCTAGGTATGCTCCAGAGCTAGTGATGGATGAAGCTAAGAAGGCTCACAAGTTCGAGCATGGACTGAGGCCGAGCTTGAGATCCCGGATGATACCTCTTGGTATCAGGCGATTTGACAAGCTGGTCAAGAGGGCAGCAGCGACGGAGGCGGATATGGAACAGTTCCAAGTTGTTCAGAACCGGAGAAACAACTGGCAGTCTGGAAAGAGGCCTGCACATTCTGGGAGTTTCAAGGGGCAACCATCTGCACAGAGGTTCAAACCGACAGGGGCGAACGCTGTTAGTGTAGCTGGAGGACCTGGAAACAATGTGGTGAGACCTCCTGCGGTGACTTGCTTCAACTGTGGTGAGACGGGACATTTCATGTCTCAATGCTCCAAGCCACGGAACAGTAATCGCAACGCACCAACGCAGCAGGCTGGGAGGAGGCCGTACCAATCAGGACGAGTATTTGCCTTGACGGAAGCTGATGCTGATGAGGCAGATCAGGTCATCTCTGGTACGAGGGCTGATGTTTAGTGTGGTTTTTGTCATTTCTTCTTTCCGTTCATATTGTGAAACTGTTATGTAATGGTGTGAATTATGTAACAGGAGAACTTTATCTTAATGGAATGAAAGCTGTTGTATTGTTCGATACTGGATCCTCTCATACATTTGTGTCTCCTAGGTTTGCTAAATTGTTGGGAGTTGAACCGAAGATTTTTCCAGGCAAGATCTTAGCAGTAACTACTCCGTCAGGGGAAACTTTAACCACTGATCGGTATTACGCTGATTGCGAGATTGTGATTGGAGATCGAATCTTTGGCATTGATCTGATCGAGCTGACTATCTTGGGAGTCGATGTTATCATTGGCATTGATTGGATGTCGGTGTACAGTGCAAGCATCGAGTGTAAGACCAAGACGGTGACAGTGAAGGCTCCAGGTGGACCTGAAGTCACGTTCCAAGGAAAGAAGAAGTGTTCTAAGCTGGTGGCAACTATCCGCAAGGAAGAGACTCCTGTGGAAGTGCAAGGAATTCCTGTGGTTCGGGACTATCCGACTGTGTTCTTGGAAGATTTTCCTGGGTTACCTCCGCATCGTGATGTAGAGTTCAGCATCACTGTTCAACCGGAAAGTGCACCCATTTCTAAGGCACCGTATAGGATGGCTCCAGTGGAACAGGATGAGGTGAAACGGCAGATTGAGGAACTGTTGGGAAAAGGCTTTATTTAACCTAGTGCGTCACCTTGGGGAGCACCAGTGCTTTTGGTAAAGAAGAAGGATGGATCGATGAGAATGTGCATCGATTACCGAGAGCTGAATAAGGTCACTGTTCAGAATAAGTATCCTATTCCTCGAATTGATGACTTGTTCGATCGTCTACAAGGAGCAGCTGTATTCTCCAAAATAGACCTTCGTTCAGGTTACCACCAAGTGCGAGTGAAAGCTGAAGATGTGCACAAAACTGCATTTAGAACTCGGCATGGGCATTGCGAATTCTTAGTTATGCCATTCGGAGTGACGAATGCACCCGCAATCTTCATGGACTTGATGAACAGAGTTCTGAGGCTGTTTATTGATTCTTTCGTCGTGGTGTTTATCAACGATATCCTTGTGTACTCCAAGTCTGAGGAGGAGCACACTGAGCATCTGGCAGCAGTTTTGCAGAAGCTGGAAGAGCAGAAGTTGTATGCCAAGTTATCCAAGTGTGATTTCTGGAAATCTGAAGTGGCATTCCTAGGTCACATCCTTTCTAAGGAGGGAGTGGCAACTGACCCTCAGAAGATAGAGGCAGTGAGAGATTGGGCTAGGCCTACTACAGTGAAGGAAGTCAGAAGTTTCCTTGGGATGACTGGATATTACAGGAGATTCATTCAAGGTTATGCTCAGATAGCTGTACCGCTTACTGGACTGACCAAGAAGAATGGGAGCTTCAAGTGGACTGAGCAATGTGAGGCGAGCTTTCAAGAGCTGAAAGATAAGCTGACTACTGCACCTATTTTGGCTCTTCCTAGAGCAGGTGTTGAGTATGACGTTTATAGCGATGCTTCACATCGGGGGCTTGGTTGTGTCTTAATGCAAGAAGGTAAAGTAATCGCTTATGGGTCTAGGAAACTACGACCGCATGAGAAGAACTACCCGACTCATGATCTGGAGTTGGCTGCGATTATCTTTGCTTTGAAGCAATGGAGGCACTATGTGTACGGTGAGAAGTTGAACATGTACACGGACCATAAGATCTTGAAGTATATATATCAGCAGAGGGATCTCAATCTGAGGCAGCGGAGATGGTTGGAAGTGCTCGAGGATATGCGACCTGAGATTAAGTATCATCCTGGAAAAGCTAATGTTGTTGCTGATGCACTTAGTCGCAAGAGCAGTTTGGCCAGTTTGATTACAACTCAGAAGCATCTGATTGAGGAGTTAGATCGAGCAGGTATTGAGGTTGTCTTGCAAGGATTGGGAGCATCTTTGGCTCAGTTGAGGCTCCAGCCTACTTTGAATGCAAGGATCATTGCAAGTCAGGAGGTTGATGCTGATATCTTGGAGATGAAGGAGCAGGTTGGTGCTGGCAGGTTGCCCGAATTTCAAATCAGGGATGGAGTGCTGTGGTTCGGAGATAGGCTGTGCGTTCCAAATCAGGCGGACCTGAAGGAGAGTATTCTTCAGGAGGCGCATGCTACTCTTTTGTCGGTACATCCTAGGAGTACTAAGATGTACAAAGACATCAAACAGCATTTCTGGTGGTCAGGTTTGAAGCGGGATGTGGCTGAATTTGTTGCGAAGTGTGAGGTTTGTCAGCAAGTCAAAGCCGAAAATCAGAGACCCGGAGGTCTATTACAGTCGTTACCTATTCCGGAATGAAAGTGGGATAACATCAGTATGGATTTCATTACGGGATTGCCTAAGAGTTCCAAAGGCAATGATGCAATTTGGGTTATAGTCGATTGACTTACCAAGTCCGCTCACTTTTTGGCGATGAAACTCACTGCTTCGATGGACAAGTTGGCTGAGATGTATGTTGGTGAGATTGTCAGACTTCATGGTGTTCCTTCGACTATTGTGTCTGATCAAGATGCGCGGTTTACTTCGCATTTCTGGAGGAGTCTTCAGGCAGCTTTGGGTACCAAGACAGATTTCAGCACTGCTTTTCATCCGCAAACCGCTGGGCAGACCGAGAGAGTCAACCGTATTCTTGAGGATATGCTTCGGTGTTGTATACTAGACTTCGGAGGCAGTTGGGAAAGGCATTTACCTTTGGTGGAATTTGCCTACAATAACAGTTTTCAGGCTAGCATCGGGATGGCGCCGTACGAAGCTTTGTATGGCAGGAAGTGCAGGACTCCTGTTTGTTGGTATGAAGTAGGGGAGCGTCAGTTGTTTGGTCCTGAGCTTGTACAGCAAACTTCTGAGAAGATTGATCTGATCAGGAAAAGGTTGGTGGAAGCTCAGAGCAGGCAGAAAAGCTATGCAGACAACCGGAGAAGGGACCTTGAGTTTGAGGTTGGTGACTTCGTCTTTCTGAAGGTATCTCCCAGTAAAGGTGTGGTTCGTTTTGGCAAAGGCGGGAAGTTAGCCCCGAGGTTTATAGGCCCGTACAAGATATTGAAAAGGATCGGGAAAACTGCTTACCGGCTTGAATTACCGGAAGAGTTGTCTCAGGTGCACAATGTCTTTCATGTGTCTATGCTGAGATGTTATATTCCAGACCCGAGTCATCATTTGCCTGAAGTGCCGGAAGGTTTGCAGTTAGACCTGAATTACATCGAGTCTCCTGTTGAGATTGTTGATCGTCGAGAGAAAGTCTTGAGGAATAAGACGATACCGATGGTCAAGGTAGTCTGGAGAAACCACTTGGTTGAAGAGGCTACTTGGGAGTCTGAGGAGAGAATGTTGAAGGACTATCCTGAGCTTTTTGCTTGATTGTATTTTTGTATCTTTTGTTCTTGTTGTGTGTGTTGTATTTTGTTTCTCGCTCTTGATTGTAGTTCCGAGGACGGAACTATTCTAAGGAGGGAGTGCTGTAATACCCTGATTTTTCAATTAATGAAAAATTATTTATTTTGCACGTAGTGTGCACGTGCAATATTTTGTTTGGATTATTTTATTGATGTGTATAAATATTTAAATATTTTCTCACATTATTTTGTACAAAAAGCCTTTTTTTAAACAAATAGAAAGCCTTATTTTAATTTAATGAAAAAGCCTTTTCTTAAAAAGCCCAAATGTATTTTTATTTTATTTATTTTAATAAACCATTTTGGCCCAAAAATAAAGCCCATGAATAAATCTATTTTTAATTAAACTTGTCATGTAGAAGACTAATTTATCATTATTTTATTTTTGTACAAATTAAATTGTACAAATTTGGTCCTAGTTGCATGCACGTGCACTACACGTACACGTGCAGTGCACACTCTTGATGGGGCCGGTTTGCATTCTTTTTGGGAGGAAATTTTGAATTTAGTCATGGTGTTCATGGAGGTAGTTTTGGGGATGTGGGTAGTTTTTATAACTCCTACTCTAATCTTGGCCCTCCATTCTACAACCAACTAATCAATCTTGGCCCTCCATCTTACTTGTTTTCAAGTATAAATACCCCCCCTCTCATGGCTATTTTCATATGCAAATTTTATCTTTCCAAACTATAGTTTAATTTAGTAATAGTGTGAGTTATAAAAGATAGAGAGATTGTGTGGGAGTGCTTGCTTGTTCCAAGGAGGAGTGGCCGGCTACTACAAGGGGAGCATTCGGTTTTGCTTGGTGTGGAGCTTGTGCACGCTTTGTCTAGGAGGAGGTGCTTTCATTTGCAAGGACTTGTTGCTTTTTGTGTTTATTCTCCATTCAAGGTGGGTAAACCTTCCATATTTCTAATGTAGGAATCTATGCTATATTTAATTGTCAAACTATGCATGAAAAAGAATACTAATAAGAACACACTCTAATTGAAAAGTTAGTGTATGAATTGATTGAAATGTTGTGATTAACTTGTGTGAAATTCTAGCATGAAATTAAATTGTGTGTAGAATTCTCCATGATTATTAGTATGAATGAATGATGGTGGAATATTTCTAGCATGATGCATGAAAATTTCCCATTAGAACGCTTGTTAATTGTATTATTGAAACATGCAATTGATTAAGAAAAAGGCACACTTTAATTTGAAAAGAGTGATTTTCTTGTATGATTGAGATGTAATTATGCTAATTGATAAGTGATAGTATACTTTGTGACATAGATGAACTAATGAAATTACTTTGTTATCATCAAAGAAGAACTACTCAAAAATTAGTAGTTTTGAGTTTTACCTATTCATATGCTAAATAGACTTTATGTTGATATGGGTATGGATAAATCCAAAATATATGTGTTTGTTGAATAAGAATTAATAACAGTGAATTATCATAAGAAAAATTGTGAATAAAAAGGGATTAGAAGACTAATTGATTATTCAATGTCGAAAATAAAAAGTATAGTAGTCTTAATGAACAATTCATTAATTTGTGTGGAAAAAACTATGTTTTTAGTGCAAAAAATTATTTTATACTTGCTGTTATGAAAATCAGGTGAAGAGGAGTTAATCTGGAATTTTTCAGTAGTTTTTATAAAGGCAATATGAATGAAGATTAATTTGAACATCGAGTTGTTTTTTTAAACAGTACGAATATGAAACATATGGGTTTTTATTGGGTATTGTGACAACCTGAGCTAGTAGCTCAGGCTGTCACTGAGTGCGGCTGGCTTCTCTGGGGTGAGCGGTTCGAACCCTGTGTTCACAACATTTTTTTTGTGCATTTGAAAATATATATAACTTTCGACCCGAAAGCATATATACTAAATTCGCCCCCTTCATTTCGCTAGCACAGTTCGGCTGCATGGCGGGTGCTCTTGGCCTTGTTTCCGTTGTGCCTGGGTTCGATTCTCACCCTCGCCATATATAAAAAAATATTTTTTTTGGGAGTTTTAGATGTCCAAAAAATGTGGAAAAAATATGGTAATTCTCATAAAAATGTAAAGAATTTTATAAGAATGATTTGGGTATTATTTGAATAAATTTTACTATGGTTTGGAGTCAAAAAGCATATATAGACATATGGTTCTATATAGATTACTGATATGAATTTATAACTTGAAAGAATAAGTGAATTGACACATTAAGAGTTGATTTGGCAAAAATGAAATGTGGTTATATGATATGATGCAATTATTTTCTCACTTGTGGAACAATATGAAGTGTGCATATTGTTTAGTGATGTGGAATTATTGATGTGATAATTGATAAGTATATGCAATTTATGTGCAACGATGGACTTGTGAATAAAAGTGAAATCATGAATTGAAAAGAGAATATACATGTGAGTATGAGAACTCAACATGGAAAATTTATAAGTTGAAGAATGTAAAATGAAATTTGAAATAGAGTAGCTAAGTCTCCCCGGCATTGAGAAAGGAAAGGAAATGAAATGAAATTAGACCAAGGTTGGTCATGATGAAATGAATGAATAAGTCCGGTTGATGGAGAGGCTAACTCTAGAGATTAATTTTGTTCATGATTTTTAATAAAAACTAAGGATTAGTACATAGTGGAGACGTGATGAAAGTAGGAGAAAAACACGAGTTGAAGGCCATCAGATTGCGGCGGAGAGTATTTCACAGGTTCTTCACGATGAGTCGTGACATGACGTGGATACGGCTCCAGGGTGCCATGGCGGCGGAGAGTATTTCACAGGTTCTTCACGATGCGTCGTGACATGACGTGGATACTGCTCCAGGGTACCGTCCCTGTGGTGACACTTGTGGGATGTTTGGTGACTGCATGAGGATCGTGTGCCATGAAGGAGGCTGAATTGTCCATAGGTTCTTCACGATGTGTCGTGACATGACGTGGGATTCTCCTCCAGTTTCTGTACACGTGCTTGCACTCATAGATCATCTAAGACACTACCGTAGTTACAGTAGTAGATTAAGTCATGGCGAGGGATTGAACCCTACAAAGATGCAGAATGATTAAGAGGCTTGCCCTCGGACCTATGTAGTATGGGATGCATAGACTCCGAACAAGTGTGCATTAGTGTCATGTAACATAAATAATTGCATTAAGGACTAAGTGCACAATCACAACACGACATCAATAGGGTAGTCCCTTTAATTGAATGTGACAAGTTTGTATTTGTTAAATATGGAAGGTTATACTATTTCCGGCATAGAGAGGATGGCCGTGTATAATGTTCGTCGGTTCAATAAACTGACGTACCCACAGTCTTATATGCAGGTAAATGTCATGTTAAAGATTAAAGAAGAATGGATGCTTAAAGATTATACCATGCTGTTGTACATTTACTTAATTATTGTATTTTACTTCCGCTGTGCAAAAGAAAAGTGTAATATTGATGTAATCTCTGATGTATGATGAAAAGTTTTAATTTCCCTGTAAAATTGTACTAAAAAAAGTGAAAAGATCCTGTAGAACATCTCGAATTCAGTGTATTTGGGATTCGGGGCGTTACAACCTGGCCCCACGGGCCCCAAACTGACCCACCGACCTCACACACTTGAACCCTAGATTCATGGTGTTCGCGACAACCGGCGCGGGAGGATGCTCTGGCGCGACATAGTCGCTCCGCGCCGATTGAGACAAGCACTCCAAAAGTTGAGACAAGTGAGCGCACATCATGGAGGGACCCCATCTTTGGGCTTAAGCTCCACAATCGTGCAAAACAACCTAACCCTACTAGAGCGTCTCTCTTTAGAGTCGGACAACGGCACTTCCAAGCATACCCGGCTTCTTCACACGCACTACCAACCTTCGGAAACACTAAATCACTGCGGCAGATCGCCGTGAATGGCCCCAAGAGTGTGGACATGGTGGCAAGCGCAAAGAACAACCGGGCCAACAACAAGCAAAGTCCACCAAACCCAACCCAAGCCAAAACTGCCGGCCGCGGGGGGGGGGGGGGGGGGGGGGGCGGGCATGCCGACAACCGGGCCCCGACAGTAGAGCTCGGATCTGGGCCATCGGCGCACCTCACCATCGGCCTCAGATCTGGGCATTCCGACGGTCGTCGTGGGTCATCGTCGTTGGGGAGGGGGGGCTTGCCGAACCACCGAGCGCACCTAGTTGAGGTCGGATCTGGGCCATCAGCACCTCTCTCCATCGGCTACAGATCTGGGCCACACCATCGGCTACGACCACCGGGATGTCGTCCCCTTCCCAGATCAAAGATCAAGTCACCGTCGCTGGTGGGCTTCGTCGAAACTAAGATCGTCGAAGATGGGCGGCGCATCGGGAAGAAGAGGGAAGTAGGGTAGCATGGCGGGGGAGGGGCACCAGGGCAGCGGCGGTGCACCCTAGCTGCCGCCCCACACACACCTAGATCTAGGGTTTTCTAGTTAAGTTTTTTGGTGGGGGAGAAGTTTCTCTCTCTAGAACTTCTAGAAAGAGAGACTCATGAGATATGTTTACGATTGTAGCTTTGTTGGATTTGATTGTTATCTAATCTAATGTAAGCATAAATGAAACTGGTGAGGCAAAAACTTGTTAGATGCCCCCCCCCCCCCCCTGCAATCGTTTTGGTCGTTGTTGGTACTTTCGACCAACTTTTGTAGCTTAAGAAAAGAATGCGAGGATTTCTTGCTACTAGATTGCAAAATTTTCCAAGCTTACTACCGGCCTCTCCAATTGATCGATTGACATTGTTGCTATTCACCAATATCATTTCAATGTTTGGGAGCTTCCATACTTCCTTCATCTTCGTTGGTCCCATCGACCTCCTCGAGGTGGTGGGCGTGCTACCTTCACCCACCTCGACTGTAGTAGCACCTACATCCGCCGCTCCTCCAATCTCTTCCATAGGATGCTGAGTAGAAGGACCCATGCTAGGAGGCTCTACGGCCTCCTCTTGGTTGTGCACAATCTTGACCAACTTCCTTTTTGTTCTCGCCATATGTCACCTGTTCAAAGAAAAATCCAGATAAATTATAAAAAAATCAACCAAACGAACATATGAAAAATAATGACATGAAAGCAATGAGTACTTAAAACCACCCCAAATTTTCACAATATACCAACAGTTTTTAGCTTTTATGTTAAATAACATTAATTACAATCAGTTAAACATTAAGTTCCGCTAATTAACGGTAGTGACATGTATGAAAATAATTGACACTTAATTGAAATGACATAAAAACAAGAATCTGCATAAGATACTATATTACAACATCATCAAATACATGTCCATCTTCTCCATTCATACGAAGCCAAGTAGGACAACTATTAACATAAAAACGTTTACATCAAATGTAGGAAACTCAGAAGCAATAAAATTGTTCCCAATATCAACATCTTCATCATTTGAATCATCCCCCAGTTGAAATACATTTCTTGGCTGCATAGGTAGTTTTTGGGTTTTATGTCTTCCATACTTATTCGGTGTGAAGAGAAGATGGTGATACAAGTAGAGGGTTCGAAGCAAAGGATCGAAGAGAAGGAGAAACAGTCAGCAGTAGTAGTAGCCAACAGAGAATGGGACAGTCGACCGTGCAGTCGACTGTCACCTTCTCAAGTCGATGGTCTGGGCGTTGCAGTCGACCGCAACTATGTGCGGTCGACCGTCTGCAGCGCTGATGGATTTTTTGGGTGCGGGTGATTCGATTGAAGCCCCCTTTGTCTTCTGATTAGATCGTACGGCTCTAATTGTATTTTTATCTCTTTAGTATACATCAGATGGCTATTGTATCAAGATATCTAAACTACGGTTTCTCTAGATCTATAAATACAATGTAAACAGCTCCTAGAGCGATATGATTCTATTGAGTGCTGAATAGAAAAAGGAAGTACTTCATATGAGAAGGTGAGAGAGTTTCTCCATTGTAAGCAGCAACCAAGTTCCACTTAGGCTTGAGAGAGGGTCGTTGTGAGAATTGTAATATTTCTGTATTTTCTCTATTTGAAATAACATCTCGGTTCTGCCTTCCCCAGATTAAGGCAAAAGCCCCAACCAGTATAATTCTTGCGTGCTTTGTATGATTGGTGCGATTTAGTTTTACTTGGTGGTTTTTGTTAATTGTGTCAAAGACTCAACAAGATCCTCAGTCTTCCTAATAGGTGGTATCAGAGCAATCAGGTTTGTGGATTTGTTTGAGTTCCTGGGAAGAGATGGCAGGTCAAAAGATAAAAATCAAGCAGTTTGATGGTAAGATCAACTTCAATCTATGGAAGGTGGATATGTATGATGTTTTGGTTCAGATGGACTTGCACATTGTCTTTGAAGAGAAGAAGGCAAACCACATGAAGCAGGAGAAGTGGGATGAGATTTGTTTGAAGGCCTTGAGTTTAATCCGGTTGCAACTGATGGATGATATCAAGTGTAATATTCTTGAGGAGGCAAGTGCGGCGAGTCTGTGGGCGAGACTCAAATCTGACTAATAGGGATCGTCGTTGCTATATCAGATGTATTGGAAGAGGAAGTTGTTTAGGTTCTCAATGAAGGAAGGTACTCATCTTCAAGATCATATTGTGGAGTTCAATAAGGTAATATATGAACTGAAGGCGATTAATGCTGATGATCTTAGCAAAGAGGATAAAGCATTCAACTTGATATATTTACTACCAACTTCTTTGATCACTTGATAACTACCATTCTTCACGGGAAGTCATCCAAGGAGACACTTACAGTAGCTAGAGTGATTAAGGATTTGAAGGAAGATGAACTAAGAAAGGAGACTCATAAAGGAGTGCCTATTTTGACATAGTGCTTTGCGCTGGATGGTGATACTTCAATTGGAAGGGATGCGGCACACAAGGGTACGATTCGTTGCCATTATTGTAGAGGAGTTGGGCATACAAGAAAGACTTTCGCAAGTGGTTGATTCAGAATAGTGACACTAAAGAAGGGGAGAAAACATCTCCCTCTCGGAGCAATTATGAGAAGAACTTCCTGAATCAAGATACCAACTTGAATCTATATCTGATGAGCTTGAAACAAGAAGACATATATCATCGTTATTACCTGACTTAGTGGTGCTGACTATATGGGCTTGTTCTTACAAGTTGTCAACATGCCGTAGTGTGAGGATGGGGAGTGGTGAAATTTGTGAAGTAGTGGGTGAGGGAACAGTTGAATTGGAGACGCCAGATGGTAAATGGTTCATAGTAGAAGAGGTAATGCATATTCCTTCGATACAGCAGAATTCGATATCCTTGGGGACTCTTGATGCTCGTGGCTCCAGGTACATAGTTCGAGGTGGAGTTTTGACAGTTTGGGATAGTCATCGTAAGATAATGAATGGTAAGAGAAAAATTGGGCAGGGTCAGCACAACTTCTACCAGCTTTGTGGGACCAGGAAAACTCGGCCGAGTGTATGAAAGCCCATTGTTTCTAAAGCATATATAGTAAATCGTCACTAGAATTACCAAATTGAGACTGCAACGTTCGAATACCGTTGGAAGGTGGAGAGAGCCTTGATGTAGGTGGAGTTCGTGTGGAGGGTGGAACCTCCATGGTTACATCTACAGGGGTGTGCCCTTGAGGGGGGGTATACAGCTGGAGGAAAATACGTGGAGGATCGTTCAACTAGCAGAAGAAGCCATAGAAACGTGTTGTTTACAAAGTGGAGAAGAAAGGTCTAAAAGAGTTTTAAATCACACAGGTATGGATTCATGAGTATGCAATCTAAGGTGGAGATTGTTGGGTTTTATGCCTTACATACTTATTCGGTGTGAAAAGAAGATGGTGATACAAGTAGAGGATTCGAAGTGAAGGATCAAAAAGAAGGAGAAACAGTCTGCAGCATTAGCAGCCAACAGAGAATGAGACAGTTGACCGTGCGGTCGACTATCTTGTTCTCGGGTCGATGATCTAGGAGTTACGGTTGACCGTCCACGACACTGAAGAATTTTTTTGGGTGTGGGTTTGTTGATTTGATTGAAGCCCACTTCGTATTCTGATTAGATCGTACGGCTCTAATTGTATGTTTATCTCTTCAATATACATCGGATAACTATTGTATCAAGATATCTGAACTAGGGTTTCTCTAGATCTATAAATACAATGTAAACAACACCTAGAACGATATGATTCTATTGAGTGCCGAATAGAAGAAAAGAGTATTTCATATGAGACTGTGAGAGAGTTTCTCCATTGTACGCCGCAACAAAGTTCCAGTTAGGCTTGAGAGAGGGTCGTGATGAGAATTGTAATATTCCTATATCTTCTCTAGTTGAGATAACATCTCGGTTCTTCCTCCCCCGGATTAAGACGAAAGCCCCAACCGGGACAATTCTTGTGTACTTTGTGTGATTGGTGTGATCTAGTTTTGCTTGGTGGTTTTTGTTGATTGTATTGAAGACTCAACAAGATCCTCAGTTTTCTTGACAGTAGTGCCACGTAAGATTTTTGCACTGTTGGATCTTCAATATAGAAAACTTGGAGCACTTGAGATGGGAATACAAATGGTTCATGACTAATGTGTGTCCCAGTATGAATCAGCTGTAAGAAATCTACAACTGTAAAACCCAACTTTTCATGGTAGTTGTTACTTATCCCAACCCAATATCCACGAAATAATATTACTCGAAAGTGCCTGTAATAATCCAAATCTATGATGTCTGTGAGCACCCCATAATAGCCAATATCCCTATTTACAGGGTTCGTGTCTTTATTAGAAGCATAGCTTCAAGTTTTGAAGTCACTACAATGCCACTATTTTTAGATTTCAAGTTGCTTTCACAATTCTTAGTACGAAATCTGAAGCCGTTGTATACATATCCATTGCATCTTTTAACCATTTTATGGGGACCTTTTGTTAAGAACTTTATTTCAGATGTCACATCATCATTACCCAACGAGGAAACCTAAAATTATAAAGTAAATGGTACTTTAAACTTTTTAAATCTACTTTAATTCAAACCTTGGTCGGTCACTTACGTGAGTCAAACAACTTGTGGAATTGTTCATTCATTAACTTATGTTGCTCTCGTGGCTTCAAGTTTTTTGATCTATCATTCCTTTTCATTTTCCTGACAAATTCGTTGGAACAAGATAAAAACGAATACAAATTACCATTTAGGTTACCTGCTTCTTAATTGTAACAAATAAATTAACACTAATGACAAATCCAACTTACATTCGATATGGCTCACATGATCCATGGTGATCCGACACATATCGATGCGCTTGTTCCCATATTAAGTCACCTAACCCATATGCATCTATCTTTCCGAAATTAGTTACAGCGGTCTCGAGAGACATTTAGCCCTTTGAGGTTGGAAGTGTTTGAGTTTCTCCTTGGTCTAGTCAGACTTGTCTCTACACCCTTAATATATCTTGAACATAAATTGGAGCACTCCTCCGAAAGATACCCTTCTGCTATTGATGTAACGCCCCAAATTTCAAATATAATATCTCAGAAATACGTGGCACAATTCCCAGTATCTACCTCAATGTAATTGTAAACATAGCCAAAACACATATAGGTTTTTCAACTTTTATTACAACAATTAATTACAAAACACAGCAAAAAATTAAATACCTTGAATTACAATTATTTTCTTTTACAACACATTCTTTTACAATTTACATAAGCCACATTCTCATTCTACCCCATGCATCCAAATACCATGCTATAGGTACCTATCTGTAAAATATGAGGCTAGAGATAACCCTAACCCCCAAAACTACGAGGTCCATAACGGTGTGAGTGACATCAAAAGAAATACAACATAAATAAAACATAAAGAATAAAGTTATAAACAACAATACCAATAGTAGTAACAATTGGAATATGAATTAACAACAAATAAAGCATGAAAACATCAAGTGAACCTAAGCTAAGTGTCAAGTGTAGGAAAACAGAAAACAAACATGCATAAAACCAAGTCAAGAAAACACAAATGCTGTATGATGACTCTCTAATACATACTTGTCAGATTGTATGCAATCCGTACTACATAGATCCGGTGCAAGCCCTTATCGTTCTCTACTTTATAGGGTTAGATCCCTCGTTATGCAACTAATCCTACTACGGTGATGGAAACAAGATCCAGATTACTCTGCGAATAGGCATCACAACCCTCAATGTGCAAGCATCATATAAGAATAGCTCAAAAATCGGAGAATCACCTCCCTATCTTGTACCCCACCGTCGCCCCTCGACGTGCAAGTACACAGGTACATCCCGTGAATAAACCCATCGGCCCTCCACACGCACGCGAATGTACTTGTACATTCCATGAATGGGCCTGCAGACCTTCGCCACCCGAATGCACCTGTATGTTCCGTGAATAGGCATGTAGACCATCGACACGCGAATATACCAATAGTCCTCTCGAGACAGAACACACAAGTCCTGGAACGCATCCGTTGGACTGGACCCCAAAAGCATATACTTACGTTTCACAAGTTCCATCACATCTCCACTAGTGCCTGTCCTTAAGTTGATTATTATTAATAAAGCACAAATTTCTCCTTCTCTAGAGTTAGTGTATCCTGCATGACTTAATTCCACAAAATAACCCCAATGACCCCAACTGGTCCAAATCCATAAAATCTAATCTGCCGGTTCACAGGACTTCCACTCAAATCATAGAGATTCTCACATCGAATACCAAAACTTTAAATAAAGCTCTCAATTCCATCATCAAAACGTTTATGTCGAGAAAACTTCTTTAATCAACAAAATCCAAGTTTATTCAATATACCCATAAATTTCCAGAACTGAAATAAAGTATTAAATCCATTAAATAACTGAGAATCATATTTTGAAGTCACAGAATATCACAAAACATCAATTCCATCGAAAACCGTATATATTTCACTTTATAAAGTAATAGAAATACAATTTAAATTCTATTATAAATAAAATATAACTTTCTGTAAAATACTGTAATCTGTAGCAAAAATATCATCTAAAACAGTAGATCAATAATCCATAATTTCGAAGAAACAATCGTTCAAGAAAAACAGAGAAAAACTTAACAAAACAATCAGCCAAAGTGTTGACAGTCGACTGTCAAAGACAGTGCAAAACACGATGGTCGACTATCGAGCAAAAATCCGAAAACCCAAGAATTAACAGTCGACTGTCATTCTAGTACAAAAATATGGCGGTCGACTGTCATATTTAGAAAAATACAACATTGAAATTCGTGCACATTTTTACTGATACTTCGTTAAATCTTTGTAAAATCATAAATTTGTAAAACAAAATTTCTGAGATGATTAAATACAACTTTTATAACATATAGAAGTCTATGAAACTAATCAAAGCCACATTGAATTCACAAAATAGCAAATTTTCACTAAAACTTCTCAAAACAGAATGTATATATATATTCAATGGAGCATTACTGATATATATATATGTGTGTGTGTGTGTCTATGTGTGTGTGTGTGTGTGTGTGTGTGTGTGTGTGTGTCTATGTGTGTGTGTGTGTGTGTGTGTGTGTGTGTGTGTTCATATAAGTGTTCAAGCATTAGTAAAGCAACAAGAAAATATCGTATATATGTAGTATGAAGTTAAAAACCATCTCAACATCAAAACAATCCAAATCCAATCGAAAACTTCATAAAAATCCCAAAAATCAAATTCGGATGATACCCTATCAGACCTGAAAACAACTGATGTTCAAATCCTTCAATGCTTGTTCTTTTGATTCAAAAATCCTTCCACAACTTTATTAAACACGAACCCCACTGATTACAATAGTTTACTCATGATTATGCGAATACAATAAGTAAATAATCAAGTTACACTCATCAAATTATCAAAACAGAGCAACATATGTGCATACACAGTGAAGAACCCTACTATACTCACTTTTGTGCAATTTGTAACATACAACTTGTTATATACAATCAAACCAGCAAGAACATGATACAAAATAACATACCCATGATTTCTATTAGCTTCTTTAACAATCTCATTTAACAATCTCAAGTCATCTATATGGAATTTCAATCATCAATAGCATAGGTTTCATGAAAAGATTCAATATTTATTCATTCATCCATCAATATTCATCATATCATCATGCAAACTCCTAACATGATTTCTAATAAATAAATCATCACACACAACATGCATACAACAGCAAGAAATCAAACATATGTCACTCACCTCATTGAAGAAATCAACCGAATTAATAAAGAATAAGAAAAGTCCTTCCTTTCACAAGAAATCCAAGATCCATGCTGCGAAACTCCAAGAAAATCAATAGTAAAATAATAATATTTTTTTGCAGAGGAGGGGGACAGCTGTAGTGGCTCTTTAATAGGCCAAAATTTGGAATTTTAGGGTTTTACAAGTTATATGGAAACATCCCTTAACAAATTATTACTTTACATATATAGACCTTTCTTTAATAAGGTAGTTAAATAAGTTTAATAAATTAAAATAAAACCAAATTCCTTTACTACTGATTTATCCAGCCGTCAAGTATACCTCAGAAATTTAAAAAAAATCAGATTTGTACCCCAAGTGGTAATTTTGCACAAAAGTCCCCCTCTTTGTAATATTTGCAAATATGTCAAATAAATATCAAAAAAATCCAGAAAATTCATAAATAATACCCACTAATATATATTAGATTTTCCAAATAAAATTTCTGAATCTTAGTTTCCAAGAAAAATATTTACACAAGGTTCAACTTAAATTCCATATTTGCAAAAATACCATATATGTTTAAATCTTTACAAAATAAACTCTAAATATGTTTTAAATAAATTTTATCTTTAATAATGACCATGGCCAGCCAAAAAAGCAGCAAAAACGGACTTTCATTATTTGTTTGAGATCCAATTGGCTTTTTACATAAAAACCCCTCTTTAGAAGTATTTATAAAAATAGTTTCTTCATTCAGAAAAATTCCAAACTTTAGGATATACTCCATTATAAATAGGAGAATTTATTCAGATTTTTAAAATTGGAGATTTGCACCTAAAAAATAAATATTTGCAAGTGTTTTGCACGTGTAAAATTGACAAAGTTATAAAATAGTCAAATTAATTTAAATAAATTTGAAATTTTAAAATATCGTAAATAAATGAGGAAAATAAATCATTAACCATAAAATTTTAAGAATTCAAAATTTTCTTAACTTTGCACGTGTGTTGCATGTGCGAAATTGCAATTTCAAGAAAATAGTCAAATAGTCAACTTTACCAATTTAATATTATTTAATAATGCAAAATAATTTTTTTTTTTGCGGGGTGTTACATCACTTCCCCCTTAGAATAGTTCTGTCTTCAAAACTACTCTAAGCAAAAGAAAACAAAATACAAAACTTACAAAACAGTTCCGAAAATTTACTCTATCACTATTTTAGTCAGGTTTAATTATTAAGTAAAACAAAATAACATATAATTATAGCTCGAAGAGTAAAAGGTGAAAACTGACACGGCAAAAGCATAAGAAATCCAATTGAATACACAATTAATCTCCAAATGTAAGAAAATAGCAAGACTATTCTTATAGAGTAAGAAGTCAAAAATGAAGAGATAAAACTCAAATATAAAAGGTTGATAACCATACAAACAACGAAGGAACACAAACTTAAAAGTTATAAAAAAAATAGTTGTAGGAAAATAACCAGTCAAGATACATAGAAATAAGAACAAGTTTAGTTAAGTAAATAAAATATTAATAACAATGAATGTACAAGACATAGAATAATGAGTATATTAAAGAATGTTGGCATGATAATCAATACTCTAAAAGTACATTAAAGGGTAGCGAGCAAAATAGACCAAATTATATATGCAAGAAGACTTAAAAGAAGTTCATTGAATATTACAAAAGTAAGCGTCAAATCATTAATTAGGACGTGAAAACAAAAGTAAGTAAGAAATTTAAAATGTTACAGAATTGGAAAACGGTAGCTATAAATAGTAATTACATAGAACGAAAGCTTAGACCATAGTTGATGTACTCAATTTTAACATAAATGTAAAAATTTTGTAAACACAAAATAGAGTAAAATCAACTATACTAGTTCAAATTACATTGAAACATAAAGTGTAATTTGTATAAACAAAAGTCATAAAAAAAATTTCTTTACCATTAGTTTCATTATATAAGTAAAAAGTCTTAAAATATCAATTAGCAAATAGGTAGAAAATCTTTTTTTTATGTTGTTGTGGGTTCGCCTCATTGATGTCTGGCTGCAGACTTGCCTCCTTAACATCAAGTTGCAGATTTGCCTTCACGACATCAGGTTGCAGGTTGCTGCCTGGATATTCGGTTGCACATTTTGTCTCCCCGACATCCAGTTACAATTTACCTCCATTGATGTCTAGTTGCATATTTGTCATCTCGACATTCTGTTGCACCAAAATGGTGAAATGGAAGATGTAATCTTCCATATGCACAGGGATATTGGACATTTAATTTAAGTATAATGTTATATTTTGAAATTCGTGATATCAAAATAGTAGCAAAAGTAAGAAATGGAGTTGAAAATCACACGATGGAATATTAAAATAGATATATAGATTATAAATATCAAACACAATAGTACAAATTAGTAGTAGTGAAAATGATTTATAAAACTAAGGAGAAAAACGGAATGAAGTACATGCATAAGCATAAATGCAAATGTGAAGGAGAAAATAAATATGTAGTGTAGTAAATTTAAACAATAAATATATCATAAAATATACAGTAATGTAGGAATTAAACAAGTGTAAAATGACATGCATAGCAAGTGTGTTGAAATATTTGGTACATATATAGTAATTAGTAGGAAGTACTTGTAGAAATTAAGAATGTAATGATAATAAAAATTAAGTAAAATTTAAGTAGTGGGTGCGTATAGTAAATTCGAGAAGTATGCAGCAACAAAATTAATAAGTAGCTATAAATGGTGAAACGTAAATATAACAAAAGTAGTAAATAGTAAGTAATAATAAAGGTATTGAATATAAGGTGCAAAAACATAATAAATAATAAAAATTTAAACGTGCAGAGATATATCATATTTTTATGAGTAAAATACTACAATCAAGTTTAAATGCTCCAAAATAAATAAGACAATACAAAATAATGGAAAATATAGTATCGAAAAATCCAAGTATATATAAAATGAAAGTTGTAACACCCCGCAAAATTGGAAATTACAATTTTGCCCCTGGGTGTTATGCACGTATATTTTTGTAATATTTTTCACTACATATTTTGGATTCGTACTATTTATACATTTTCCGCATTGATTTCAGTCAACTAAAATATAATATTTCAATCCCCGAGATTTACGTGCTTTTTACGTGTTTTGATGCATGTGTTTCCACCACTACGTATAATATTTTCTATAGGTTTAAATTATTTATTTTTATGTATTTAAATCTATTTTATAAAACGAAAATTCATTTTCCTCTTATTTTGATTAAAATGCATTTTTCGATTTTCTGCACGTATGGTGCACGTGCAAATTTTTATTCTCATTTTGCTACTCTCATTTTACTATTTTTAGCATGCATTAGTTTTATTTAGCCTTTCTTTTGATCCATGGACCTATAAACTAAAATGTAGCCCATTAGGAGTGGAGCCCACTAGATAATTAAATAAATTAATTAGTAATGAGCCCATGTAGCAAGCCCACTAGATAATTAAATAAATTAATTAGTAATGAGCCCATGTAGCAAGCCCACTATTAAAATCACATTTTTAGTTAAACATGTACTAATACATGACAAGTTACACATATTAGTACACATTTAGAGTTATAGAAATGTGTTCATATTTGTTTATGCATGTGTGCATGCATACACAAATGTATTTGGACCATTTTTTGGGCAAGGGGAGGAGAAGAGTTGGTAGGTTGAGTTAGTGGAGAGTGGGGAGATGAAGAGATGGAGGTTTTAGGAGTTAGGAAAATGTAAGGTTGCATGAATTAATTTGAAGAGTTATTAGGGAGGGATTTTTGCACTTTAAACCCTTCCAAAATCCTATAAATAGAGTCCCATTTTCTACATTTCTCTTGCACCAAAAACAATATCAAAATAAGTGTAAGAAAAAGAAAGAAAGGAAGAAAAAGAAAGAGAGTAAGAAAGTTATTGTGCTTGGAGGATCTCTTGCTTGGAAAGGAGAAATTGCTAGGAGGAGAAGCCTTACTAGGAGCTAGGAATCTTTGGAGTTAGAAGTGGTGTTCTCTTTTCTTTTCAAGCTTCACAAAAGGTGGGTGTCTCCTACTTTCTAATTTTTTTTGAATGTGCATGTTAATAGAAATGAATGAGTAATATAGAATTTGATTTGATAAAATAGGACAAACCTATGCATTGGATGTAATGAAATATTGCTTTATTGAGTAAACAAACCCAACTTATGTTAATTAGTAATGAGAAAGAAATGTTGATTTGTTTTGTCATGAATTAGTATGCATGAATGAAGATATAATTGATTGTATGAAAAATGTTGGGAATACATTCTTTTGCAAAAATATTTTTTGTAAAGTTAATTGAATACCATAAACTTGTTTTGATTGTTGCCATGCTAGTTGAAAAGAAGAGTGCAACCAAAGGATTAATTCTATGAACCATATTAGAGTGTTTGCAAATTTGTGATTTGTCAAATGTGTGATATGTAGGAGAATTGTTAAAGAATGCTATATTTCGACATATGATTAGAGATATGATGAAAAAGAAAAGAGAAGAAAATAAACTCTTTTTTATGAAGTATGTTGACATATGTCAAAAATACAATTTTTGTATGAAAGGAATTTCTTTGAGACACCCATAATCGATTAAAAAATATGTTTGATTCTTAACAAAAAATTTTATTTGTAAGACGTTGGGCATAAACTAGTTTTTTTAGAAAATCATGATTTTAATTTTCGAGTTTGAAAAGAAGTGTAAATTTTGTAAAGAAAGGAAAATCTTTTTTTTTTAAAAAATGAGATATATGCTAAAAATAAGTTTGGACTTGTTGATTACTATTTAAGATTTCTTTTTAGTCCAAAGAGAAGTTTATTCTAATATCCTAAAGGATTGGATTATTGGGTAAACAAGTTTTATTAAAAAGAAACAATTTCAGAAAATTGTGAACAAAAGTATATGAATACAACTTCTAAACAAAAAGCACACTAGGACTTATTGGTTAGTCAATGAGCACCTCTTATAAAAGATCTTGGGTTCAAATCTTGATAGCCATCTTTTATTTTTTTGATTTGGTTTTAATAGAATAAGATGTTTTTTTTAGTATGAATAAATTCCTATTATGATTATAAGATAAAATGGAAGCTATTAGAGATTGTTATGGAAATTTTATTGTCTATTTTAAGAAAGTAAAAATGAGACTTTAAAAAGGGGGCTTTTGATTAAAACTCATACTTTCTTCATATAAAATGAAGTAATAAATATTAAAGTTAATCATAACTTTATTGCATATTTTGAGGAAAATGAAATGGGAAATATTAAGATTGTTTTCTTGTATATTTTGAGATATAAAGAGAGATGAAATTGTGAGTATGAAACTTTGTAGTGAACAAAAACAAAGTATTATTTTTGTGAAGTGATTTTTTTAAGAGAATTATACTTTGATTTTGTTTAAGAAATATTTTAAAGGGAATTGTGATATTGCGATAGTTTGAATTGGTTATAAAATTTCATGTGATGAAATTGTGTTCTTAAAAAGGGAATCCTTTTTGCTTATAAAGACTATGAGTGAATAACTAGATTATGAATAGTGTAAAGACTAAGAAATGATTGCTTTATGGATAAGTGCTAATATAAGACATTAATCATTGTGAATAAGTAGAAGATGAAAATTATAAAAGTTTAAGACATGATTAAGAAAGGGTGTGAATACCCATGTTGCTTATACATGAAAACTAAGATTTAGAATTAGTGAAACCCTCATTACCGGCATTATTGAAATAAAAGAATGTTGAGTTGTGATGTGGTTATGGAGCCATCTCGTATTTGTTGACTAAGTCCGGTAGGAGGTAACAACTAATTCTACATGTGGAGATTATTCATGTCTTGAACTTAGGAAAATTTAGGCACATAAGTGAAGATGTAGTAAACTTAGGGAAACGTAAGTGGGGTGCTCTATATAGTCGGCGGTGGACTCCAAGACTATAGACCCAGTTGGTGGACTGAGGTTGCCCTGTGGGAGACGGATTATTATATTTTAGTCCGGGACTATGAGGACGGGTCAGCGGTGGACTCCGGGATCTTGAGTAGTCGGACGGATGGATTTTTGTGTTTACCGTCTCCAATGTATATATATATATATATATACTGGGCTAGAGGGTCACATACGGGACGGTTCGTACGATGTGGAATCTGTTATAACAGCTGGCGGTGGACTCCAAGGCTGGGATTCACATTCGTGGAATAGTCTGAACTTTGTTTTGCTACCGGGTAGTTTTCATGGCGAGGGATCGAGCCCTGTATTGTGAAGAACGTAGGCGCTTGCCCTCGGACCTATGTAGTATGGGATGCATAGAATCTGAACAAGTGTGCATTAGTGTCATCCTAGTGTAGAATTGTGTGCATTAGGCATTAAGGCTTGACATACACTTATATTTAGAATAATCACTTTTGACACTTTATACGTTCATTCAATCTTTTTTGTGATTTGTTAAAGTATGAGATCGTTATACTATTCCCGGCATAGAGAGGATAGTCGTGTATAACATTTCGTCAGTTGTAAATAACTGACGTGCCCACAGATTGACATGCAGATAAAGGACCATTCATGGAGCTATAAAGTGGATATGCTGATGCTGTTTTATTTTAAAGATGTTGTAAATGTTTTATTGTAAATTTCATTCTTCCGCTGTGTAAAACCAAGTTGTAATTGAACTCTGATGTATTATTGAAAAGTTTTAAAATTCCTTGTAAAATTGTACGAAGTGAAGTAAAGATCCTGTGAAATCTCGAATTTATCCTTATAGAAAATTCGGGGTGTTACAAAAGTAAATATGCAAAACCAAATTCTATAATATAGTAAAAACAATAATGAAGGAAAATAGGAGTTGTGATAATAACTTAACACGTAGTAATTCAAAACTTAATATAATATGTAAAAGTAATAGAAAAATATACGAGTAACGTAAAAGCGCATGAAAGTAAGAAGGATAAAAATGTCAAAAAAGAAACGAGTAAGAGTTGCAAAATAAAAATGAGCTTGTGAAATGCAAAAGGATGCACTGTTGAATTACAGTAAAAGTTGCAAAATAATAATTTGGACAAAAGAATAAAAAGTAAAAACCAATAGTAAAGTCATATAGACAATTTTAAAAGAAAAACAAGACGATTAGTGAAAGCTTAATGTTTGTACTAATGAATAGAAATAATATAAACTCGGTTAGAGATATAGAAACTAAAACTAAAATCAATCACTGACAATAAAAGAAACAGAATAAAAGTAGAAATAAGTTAATTACACAAAAGTTATCCAGTAAGCAAGCAAATGTAAAACAGTAAAAGTGATAGGATACAAGAGTAAGAACTACAAAACTAAGGAACATTAAAAAAAACACAAGAGAATAAATAATTAAAAGAATGTAGCGGAAGATAATTAAATTTAATAACTGAAAAAATATTGGCGAAAATCATAGAATCCAAAAATTATACACAATGAGTAAAATAGGAAAAGATATTGTGAGCATTAGTAAGTAAGATAGAAAAGATACAAGTTGAGGGGGTAATACTTTACATAATAAAATACCAAATGCAAAAGGCGAACGAAAGAGGCTAAAAAAAAGCTAGTGAGAAAAATATATGCTTTATGCAAAAATAACCAATGCACTTGTGATGAAGAAATTTTATTTAAGTCTAAGCATACAAACAGTCTAAATCTCACTACAGGCCTTCATGATCAAACAATCAAGTCACATACATTAGATGTCTACCAAGGTACTCACACTTCTAATTTCCACCTAGATATCCATACAATTAATGTCCACTTGTGTACTCACACCTCTAATGTTTGCCTAGGTTCTCACACATCAAATGTCCATTTATGTTTATTCCCCATACCATGTTTAAAATTACTAATTGAAGCATGCTCTGATACAAAATTCTGTAGCATCCCGAATTTCCAATATAATATCTTAGAAATATGTGGCACAATTCCCAGCATCAACCTCAATGTAATAGTAAATATTGCCAAAACATAGATAGATATTTCAACTTCTATTACAACAATTAATTACAAAATACAGTGGAAAATTAAACACCTTGAATTACGGTACTTTTCTTTTACAACACATTCTTTTACAATTTACTTAAGCCACATTATCATTCTACCCCATGCATCCAAATCTCATGCTATAGGTACCTACTAGTAAAATATGAGACTAGAGATAACCCTAACCCCCAAAACTACGAGGTCCATAACGGTGTGAGTGACATTAAAAGAAATACAACATAAATAAAACATAAAGAATAAAGTTATAAACAACAATACCAATAGTAGTAACAATTGGAATATGAATTAACAACAAATAAAGCATGAAAACATCAAGTGAAGCTAAGCTAAGTGTCAAGTGTAGGAAAATAGAAAACAAACATGCATAAAACCAAGTCAAGAAAACACAAATGCAGTATGATGACTCTCTAATGCATACTTGTCGGATTGTATGCATTCCATACAACATAGGTCCGGTACAAGCCCTTATCGTTCTCCACTTTATAGGGTTAAATCCCTCGTTATGCAACTAATCCTACTACGGTAATGGAAACAAGATCCAGATTACTCTGCGAATAGGCATCACAACCCTCGATGCGCAAGCATCATATAAGAATAGCTCAAAAATCGGTGAATTACCTCCCTGTCGTGTACCCCACTGCCGCCCCTCGATGTGCAAGTACACAAGCACATCCCGTGAATAGACCCGTCGGCCCTCAACACGCGAATGTACCTGTATATTTCGTGAATAGGCTTGCAGACTCTCGACACGCGAATGCACCTGTATGTTCCGTGAATAGGCATGCAGACCCTCGACACATGAACATACCAATAGTCCTCTCGAAACAGAACACACAAGTTCTGGAACGCATCCATTGGACTGGACCCCAAAAGCATATACTTACGTTTCCTATTTTCCATCACATCTCCATTAGTGCCTGTCCTTAAGTTGATTATTATTAATAAAACACAAATTCTCCCTTCTCTAGAGTTAGTGTATCCTGCCAGATTTAATTCCACAAAACAACCCCAATGATCCCAACTGGTCAAAATCCACAAAATCTCATCTGCCGGTTCACAAGACTCCCACTCAACTCCTAGAGATTCACAAATCGAATACCAAAACTTTCAATAAAACTCTCAATTCCATCATCAAAACGTTTATGTCGAGAAAACTTCTTTAATCAACAAAATCCAAGTTTATTCAATATACTCATAAATTTCCAGAACTGAAATAAAGTATTAAATCCATTAAATAACTGAGAATCATATTTTGAAGTCATAGAATATCACAAAACATAAATTTCATCGAAAACCGTATATATTTCACTTTATAAAGTACTAGAAATACAATTTAAAATTTATTATAAACAAAATATAACTCTCTGTAAAATACTGTAATCTGTAGAAAAAATATCATTTAAAATAGTAGATCAATAATCCATAATATCGAAAAAACAATCGTTCAAGAAAAATGGAGAAAAACTCAACAAAACAATCAGCTAAAGTGCTGACAGTCGACTGTCAAAGACTGTGCAAAACATGACGGTCGACTGTCGAGCGAAAATCCGAAAACCCAAGAATTGGTAGTCGACTGTCATTCTAGTACAAAAATATGGCGGTCGACTGTCATATTAAGAAAAATATAGATTTGAAATTCGTGCACATTTTTACTGATACTTCGTTAAATCTTTGTAAAATCATAAATTTGTAAAACAAAATTCTTGAAATGATTAAATACAACTTTTATAACATTTTGGAGTCTGTAAAACTACTCAAAACCACATCAAATTCACAAAATAGCAAATTTTCACTAAAACTTCTCAAAACAGAATATATATATATATCTGTGTGTGTGTGTGTGTGTGTGTGTGTGTGTGGGTGGGTTCATATAAGTGTTCAAACATCAGTAAAGCAACAAAAAAACATCGTATATATGTAGTATGAAATTCAAAACCATCTCAGCATCAAAACAATCCAAATCCAATCGAAAACTTCACAAAAATCCCAAAAAACAAATTCGGCTGATACCCTATCAGACCTGAAAACAAGTCATGTTCAAATTCTTCAATGCTTGTTCTTTTGATTCAAAAATCCTTCCTCTATTAGCACTACGAGTTGTGGTAGATTTTTCAACAGTTGCCGGGCATCAGAGGAGAAGATGGGGTCGATGATTGGCTTGCATTCATCAACTCAGATGAAGAAGAGGAAAGTGGAGATGGTGATCAGATAAGTGAGATGAAGCTTCTGCCCCTATTGCCTCATTGGAATATGAAACTTTGATATGCCAACTTCAAAAAGATGTGAATCTTAGGTTGAACTGTTGACTGTGTTTGACACTATGTTTACTCCCTGTTTGAAAGTTGGTTAACTCTCTGTTTAATCGATATTTTGTCAATTTCAAGCAGATTTGAAGGTTTATTTGGTTGATTTTGTTAACTCTTTGTTTGATATTTTGTATTGGTTGATCTTGTTTTTTAATTTATTTGTTTATGCTTTCCGGGCCCGGCCAAAGGCCCAAGCCACCAAAGCAAGGGCTTTAGGTCTTCATTTGGTTTTAGGCCTCCATTTTTTATTTTTTTAATGTACTGAAAAATAGAAAATGCTCCCGCCTCTTCACCTTTAGCTTTGCTGCTTTGGTTGCCTCTTCACCTTCATCTGTCTGTTTGGTTTCCTAAGCTTTGGTAGCCTCTTCACCTTCATCAGGCTGTATAATTGATAATTCCCAAATCCCAAATTTCCAATTCTCATAAACCAGAAACCACTAAACCAAAACTCTCTCTCACTCTCCCTCCAGACTCGTCACTCCCGAATCCCCCCTCGGCGGTCGGTGCCTCGCCCTTCTGGCCTCGAGTCTATCGCTGACGCGACCTCGATTCTGTCGCCGACACCCACTCTCTTTCCGTCATCGAGTCTGTTGAGATCGACTCCTAGTCTCCTCCGATCGCTCCCTCAACGGCTCAACGGCTCAAGACTCCGAATCCGATGCAGCCTCGCCCTCGCTACCCCGCTCAACAGTCGCTTCCCCCGTACTGGCGCACTCCGGCTCAATGACTCCGAATCTGAGGTAAGCTTGAAATGCTGTAAGCATTTTTTGCCTATTAGAAGACATTCAAGTGGCTTTCCTGCCTTTTTTATTCTTTCCTTTCCTTTTATCTCACCGTTCATGTTATTTCTTTGGAATCTTTTCTTATTTATTCCATTCTTCTGGTGCAGTAATATTTCATATACTTATTACATAACCTTAGTGGTAGTATTTCAGGTTGTGACATCCTTGCATATATCATATGGTCTTGTTCAGTAGACATTTTTTAATTTTTTCTCATTGAGAAGTAGACATTTTTTAATCTTTTCTCATTGAGAAGAATATGATTTTATTTCAGGTTGTGACATCCTTGTATATATCATATGATTTTATAACTGAAAGATAAACTCATTTGTCTACCATATTAGTCTATATAACTGAAGCAAATTTTATTCTAATTAACGAAAACAGCATGAATTTGTATGCTTTCCTAGATGCCTCTAAAGATATTAGCAGATTTTGTAAGCTTTGTAAGCTACACTGTAAGAGTTATACTCAATTAAAAAGCATGTTTCTATTAAAAAGTAAAATAAAAAATAACTGAACAATAATATTTCAAGCATCAACCCTCAACAAAAAGTTAGATCATGCTCAAGTGAAGCTTGGTTTCAAATTTTATAATGGTGGGCCACTCTCTGGGATTTTTTTTCTTTGTACAATAGCTTTCTTTTCGTTCACTCCCATTGTAGCAGCGTCTAGCGAGAAAAAAATAATTAAAAGACTGGAACAGAGTTTGTTAATGAGTATAGTTGTAATAGACACTGATATTCTAATAAAATTAGCTGGTTAACAATTAATTGCAATGTTATGTTAGAACCTGAATATAAAATAATACTAATTTCCAACAAAGTTGTGAAGAATTCAAATACAGAAAGGAAAACAGTAAGGAAATAAACTTGTACAGAGTCGAGTTTTTAAGAATCTCTGTCCTTAAAGCAGAATTTGCCCCGTAGTGCGACGGTTACCGGCAAATCGCTTCCCAGGATACAACTGTACCTTCTCTGAAGAATGCAGCACCCTTGCTTCAGAGACAACGAACTGCTGTCCGTGTGTACTCTCAGTCGACAGACACTGACTCAGAGCAGAGGAAGAAGAAGACTCAGAGCAGAGGAAGAAGAGAGTAAAAAATGTCAAAAATCTGTGTCTTCTCTGAAGATTTCAGTCTGGTTTTATAAACTGGGACTGAGACTGTTCAGCAGCCATTACTCTGTAACAGCAGAGTAATGGGGACTCTTCAGTTGAGTAACTGGTGAGCCATTACTCTGCTGTTACAGAGTAATGGCCCCAGTTACTGAATCTGAAAGGTCATTTCAGTTCAGTAGGGGAAAAGGCTGTCTGGGCAAAAAGTAAAATAAAAATTTAAGCCAGACCAAACCAAACCAAGCCAGACCAAACCAAACCAAGCCAAGCCCAACCGAACCGAACCGAAGCCGAGGCCGAGGCCGAGGCCGGGGCCGGGGCCGGAGCCGGAGCCGGAGCCGGGCCGGGCCGGGCCGGGCGAGCGCGCGCGCGCGCGTGCGCGTGTGTGTTTGTCATTTTGGCCAAGTCCTCTCTCCACTACACGTTAGTGGTAACCCCCGGGCCACGCCCTCTAGTCCAGTTTTCTAGTATATATACTAGTATAAATCTTTTCCAATTTCCGATATGGGACTATCCATTTGTTAAGTTGGTACCTTTCAAGTACCCAACTTTGGATCAACATTTCTCATTCATACGGAATTCGTTTTTGGCAAGTGAGTATACTACGGAATAGTACTCGACGAGAGGATCGCAATCCACTCATTTTTCGGTGCCGCCGGTGGCCGGAGCTCGCCGGAATCCGGCCCGGAAAACTACAAAAACTAATTCCAACAATCCCCCACATGAATGGAAATTACCAGACCATGTAATCCAGACACGACAGAAAAACAAAAAACATGACAGAAAGACTCTGAGAGTACAATTGGAAAATCACTGCATCAGGAATGGTAGTAATTTTTCAACTTTGAACCACCCTTAGTAATTAGCTATCGGATTCACTTGACCAGGTAGTGATCATGATGTCTTGAACTACCCGGACGTTCATGTGAACCTAGACAATAACTATCACACAGTTTCATCTCCTCACAGAACCAAGTTCTCTTGTTGTGTTCATTTTGGCCTTGAACATCCCTGGTTAATCATGAGTGAACTTGGAGAATGTAGCCTCTCTTCATTCTCCTAGAAACGGCCCCATTTCACACTCACAAGGTGATTTCCCATAAAGAGTATCCTGCTATACCCCACTTTTATTTCAAAGCTATGGGAATCATTAAAAGCCAAGCTTATCCTAACTATTTGCAGGCAGCACTTGTTTTATCATCCTAAGAATGGGTATGAGATGTTAATCTCTAAGTGCTTTCGTTGATTCAACAAGATTTAGTTGTCCCTTTGAACCTAGATCTTGGGATCTCCAATTTCTAGGTAGGGTTTCCATCAAGTATCCTCTTTCGTCATAGGCTTTAAACCCATTCCTCTTGATGATCTCACAACCTGCTCTCGCGACAGACCTTTAGTAAATGGATCCGCTAGGTTGTCGGCCGATTTTATATATCCTATAGAGATTACTCCATGGTTTTGTGTCGCCTTCTGATATGACGAGACTTACCATTATACATGCAACTCAGTGCCCGTGCTATAGCCGATTGGCTGTCACAGTGTACACATAAGGCAGGCACTGGTTTTTCCCACATAGAGATATCCTCTAAAAAGTTGCGAAGCCATTCTGCTTCTTCTGCCGCTTTGTCTAAAGCAATGAATTCAGATTTCATGGTGGATCTGGCCAATAGCGTTTGTTTAGAGGATTTCCATGACACAGCTGCACCACCAAGTGTAAAGACATATCCACTTGTGGATTTTGAGTTTTTGGAGTCCGATATCCAGTTGGCATCACTGTAGCCTTCCAGTACTGCTGGATATCTGGTGTAATGCAGCGCATAACTATGAGTATGTCACAAGTAGTTCAATACTCTAGTTATTCCTTTCCAGTGACTTCGTCCTGGATTACTCGTATATCGGCTCAGTACGTTTACCGAATGTGCTAGGTCCGGTCTTGTACAATTTGTTAGGTACATCAGACTACCAATTACACGTGCATATTCCAGTTGTGATATGCTTTCGCCTGTATTTTTGAACAGGTGAAGACTTGGATCGACGGGACTTTTTGCTGTCCCATTGGAATAATTCTTGAATCTTTCAAGTACTTTCTCAGCATAATGAGCTTGAGACAAAGTAATTCCCTCAGATGTCCTGGAGACTTTGATTCCTAGTATGACATCTGCAACTCCCAAGTCTTTCATGTCAAACTTGCCACTAAGCATGCTCTTAGTTTGTTTGATAATGTCGTTATTGCTTCCAATAATGAGCATGTCGTCTACGTATAGACAGACCAGAATGTATCCGTTTGGAGTATCTTTGATGTAGATACATTTATCACATTCATTTATTTTGAAACCATTTGACATCATAACATTGTCAAATTTTGCATGCCATTGCTTTGGAGCTTGTTTCAGGCCGTACAGTGATTTTACAAGCCTGCACACTTTATTTTCCTGTCCAGGAACTACGTAACCCTCAGGTTGTTTCATGTATATTTTTTCTTCTAAGTCCCCATTTAGAAATGCAGTTTTAACATCCATTTGATGTATTTCCAGGTTACGTAGAGCTGCAATAGCTATCAACATTCTTATGGATGTTATTCTTGTAACTGGGGAATATGTATCGAAGAAATCTAGGCCCTCTTTTTGCCTAAATCCTTGTACCACAAGTCTAGCCTTATGCTTCTCTGTTGAACCATCTGGTTTCAATTTTTGTTTGAAAATCTATTTGCATCCTAGAGCTTTACATCCAGAAGGCAAATCGACTAACTCCCATGTATGATTTTGCATAATGGAGTCTATTTCACTTTTGATTGCTTCCTTCCACATAGGAGCATCAGGCATAGACATGGCTTCCTTGAACGTTCTGGGCTCATTTTCTAACAGAAAAGCCGTCACAAAGTCAGGACCAAATGATTTTGATGTTCTAGCCCATTTACTTCGTCTAGGCTCATCGGTATCTTATTCTGGTTCATCAACTGAAGTGCTTGCAGTCTCTTGTTCACGTATACGTTTAGGGTACGTAGTATCCTTGCACGGAAACACGTGTTCAATGAATGAAGCATTTCTCGATTCCATTATTGTATTTACATGGATATCCGGTATATCCGATTTGTATACCAAGAACCGATATGCACTACTGTTGTGTGTATAGCCTATGAATATGCAATCAATCGTCTTAGGTCCGATGGTGACCTGTTTCGGATTAGGTACTGCCACTTTTGCTAGACACCCCCACACTTTGAGGTATTTATAAGAAGGTAAGTTACCTTTCCACAATTCATATGGTGTCTTGCCGGTTTTCTTGTGAGGTATTTTGTTGAGAATGTAGTTGGCAGTCAATAACGCTTCCCCCCACATGTTTTGGGGTAGGCTAGAATTCAACAACAAGGCATTCATCATCTCCTTTAGAGTTCGATTTTTGCGCTCGGCAGTACCGTTTGATTCAGGTGAGTAAGGAGCAGTTGTCTGATGAACTATTCCATGTTCCGAGCAGAACATGTTAAATGGTGCATCATATTCTCCTCCTCTATCACTTCTAACGATTTTAATCGTTTTGCCAAGTTGATTCTCAACCTCAAGTTTATATTCTTTGAATTTATCCAAAGCCTCATTTTTGCTATGTAGCAAATATACATAACAAAATTTTGTGCAATCGTCTATGAAAGTCACAAAGTACTTTTTGCCACCTCTAGTCTGCACATATTTTAAGTCACACAGATCCGTGTGAATTAGACCTAGAGTTTCTGTGTTTCTTTCTACAGAACGCGATGGAGTTTTAGTGAGTTTGGCCTCCGTGTAAACTTCACATTTTTCTGAGTTATCTACCTTAAACTTTGGTAGCATATTCATGTTAACTAATCTACGCATAGAATTTACATTAACATGGCCTAGTCTTTCATGCCAAACAGTAGAAGACTCAACAACATAGGCAATAGGAGTTATTTCATTAATTTTGGGAACAGCAGGAACAATAGTTTTAGGGATGACTGTCATTACATTAAACTTGAACAGTCCATCCTTTACATATCCTTTACCCAAATATACCCCATTCTTGGACAGTACAAAATTATCAGAAACAAGTACAACTTTGAACCCATTCTTACTTAGCAAAGAACCTGATATCAAGTTCTTTCTAATGTCTGGGACATGCAGCACATTTGTGAGTGTTAGCTCTTTGCCTGAAGTCATTTTCAGCACTATCTTCCCTGTTCCTTTAATTTTGGAGGTGGAAGAGTTTCCCATGAACAGTTGTTCATCTTTGTTGCACTTCTGGTAGGAGGTGAACATTTCCTTGTCCGAGCAGATATGCTTGGTGGCCCCAGTATCGTACCACCATTCACGAGGATTGCTCCCCACAAGATTTACCTCTGAAACAACAGCACAGAGGTCCAGGTCAGAGAGACCAGTGGACAAGTTCTCAGCTATGTGTACATGGGATTTTTCATTTCCTTTTACATGTCCTGTTTTTGAATAATTACTGTCCTTACTGCGGCACTCTGAAATTTTGTGCCCCAGTTTACCACACTTGTGGCATTTCCCTGCAAACTTCTTTGCAAGTGGCTTTTTGCTTGAGGTCTGTGGCTGAAACTTCCTCTTCTTGCCCTTCTGTTCATGCTCCACCACATTGGCATTTTCTATGGACTGATTTCCATAGGACCTCTCAGCCTTGCGATTCTCTTCTTCGATTCGCAACCTGATAATTAGGTCTTCAAGAGACATCTCCTTTCGTTTGTGTTTGAGATAGTTCTTGAAATCTTTCCACCCAGGTGGAAGTTTTTCAATGAACGCTGCAACCTGGAATGGTTCGCACAGCGTCATGTTTTCTGCAGCAATGTCATGCATTATAACCTGCAGTTCTTGGACCTGACTCACCACAGTTTTGGAGTCAATCATCTTATAGTCCAGAAATTTGCCGACAACAAATTTCTTGGACCCGGCGTCTTCTGTTTTGTACTTCTTTTCCAGGGACCCCCACAGAAGTTTGGACGTCTTGAAGACACAATAGACGTTATACAAGGAGTCTACTAGGCCATTCAGGATGTAGTTCCTGCAAAGGTAGTCGCCCTGAGTCCACGCGTCAACTGCAGCAACAGAGTGTGCTTCCATTGGCGCCAGCATCGGGGCAGATTCATTGAGGAATCTGTCCAGCTTCAATGTGGTCAGGTAGAACTGCATCTTCCCCTGCCACTTTTTGAACCCAGTTCCATTGAACTTCTCCGGTTTTTCTCCCACGCTTATGTGCGTGGGCAGAACGACCGAATGTGCCGCAACCGATTGTGCAGTCACATTCTGGGTCACCGGAGTTTGGGTACTGATAAGGCCAGCAGCAACTTCAGTTTGTGTGTTTTCCATGTTTTGATTTTGTTCTCTGAAATTGGTTGAAACAGAAACTATTAGTTATTTTTCCGAACAGAACCTGTAAACAAACTTCACAAAAATTGTTAGAATCTGTGAGGAGAAATTCTGCTTTAAGATTGTTAGAACCTGAATATAAAATAATACTAATTTCCAACAAAGTTGTGAAGAATTCAAATACAGAAAGGAAAACAGTAAGGAAATAAACTTGTACAGAGTCGAGATTTTTAAGAATCTCTGTCCTTAAAGCAGAATTTGCCCCGTAGTGCGACGGTTACCGGCAAATCGCTTCCCAGGATACAACTGTACCTTCTCTGAAGAATGCAGCACCCTTGCTTCAGAGACAACGAACTGCTGTCTGTGTGTACTCTCAGTCGACAGACACTGACTCAGAGCAGAGGAAGAAGAAGACTCAGAGCAGAGGAAGAAGAAGACTCAGAGCAGAGGAAGAAGAGAGTAAAAAAAGTCAAAAATCTATGTCTTCTCTGAAGATTTCAGTCTGGTTTTATAAACTGGGATTGAGACTGTTCAGCAGCCAGCCATTACTCTGTAACAGCAGAGTAATGGGGACTCTTCAGTTGAGTAACTGGTGAGCCATTACTCTGCTGTTACAGAGTTATGGCCCCAGTTACTGAATCAGGTCTTTTCAGTTCAGTAGGGGAAAAGGCTGTCTGGGCAAAAAGTAAAATAAAAATTTAAGCCAGACCGAGCCGAGCCGGGCCGGGCCGGGCGCGGGCGCGGGCGCGGGCGCGGGCGCGGGCGCGGGCGCGGGCGCGGGCGCGGGCGCGGGCGCGGGCGCGGGCGCGGGCGCGGGTGTGTTTGTCATTTTGGCTAAGTCCTCTCTCCACTACACGTTAGTGGTAACCCCCGGGCCACGCCCTCTAGTCCAGTTTTCTAGTATATATACTAGTATAAATCTTTTCCAATTTCCGATATGGGACTATCCATTTGTTAAGTTGGTACCTTTCAAGTACCCAACTTTGGATCAACATTTCTCATTCATACGGAATTCGTTTTTGGCAAGTGAGTATACTACGGAATAGTACTCGACGAGAGGATCGCAATCCACTCATTTTCCGGTGCCGCCGGTGGCCGGAGCTCGCCGGAATCCGGCCCGGAAAACTGCAAAAACTAATTCCAACATGTTATGCTCTTCAATCCAGAAGCTCAGTGTTTTCAGAATGGTTCACTGCAGGCAAAGGCTCAGACATTTTTTATAACAAGTTGAATGCAGAGTTTACAGTGAATTTCTCTGAGTTTTGTACGTAATCTATGTAGGAATTTTTACTGATTATGAAAGTATTTATGTTAGTAACTAAGATCAGGTCGTAGTTGCTGATAGAGGGAGGAAGGATTGATATGTATGTAGGGCTGCAAACGAATCGAGCTATTCGCGAGCAATTCGGCTCGAACTCGGTCAAAGCTCGGCTCGAACCGAGCTCGAGCTTAGGTTTTTTTTTTTTGTGGCTAAGCTCACGAGCTATTCGGCTCGAATACGGTCAAAGCTCGGTCAATGCTTACTTCGAGCCGAGCTCGAGCTCAAAACTGAGCTCGTTTCGTAAACGAGCCGAACTTGAGCCTGAAGGTATTCGGCTCGGCTCGGCTCGATTGCATCCAATATAGGGAGTACTAGGGAGTGCGGAAAACCGGTTTTTTCTCTTTCGCACTGAAATGTAATCTACGAGGATATCAAATTCTGTCAGCTATTCTGTTGAAGCATTGGTTGCTCTGCTTGTAGATTTAGTTTCTCCCTTTGGCTTTTTGCACATGAGAAATATGCCCAAATATGATGGAATACCTGAGAACGAAACAAGGGAGGGACTCACTGGAATTCAGAAACGAACCTCGGCTTGCTGTCATGTAAGTTTTCTCTTCATGTTGTTTTACTGAATGCACATTTGGTCTAGCTGTTGGACTCCACTTTATATCTCTAATCTCTAATCTCTAATATTATAATGCGAGAAGGCCTTAGTGTCATTTGTCATTTTGTCATTCTACCAACATGTGCAACGCACGTACATAACTAATATAAAAAATATTTCCAGTTAAAATTCTCCCTACGTCAGAGTTTTTTTATTTTTTGAAATTATTAAAACGTGCATCGCACGTGTAAATTACTAGTATAAATACTAGGGGTGGGCATCGGTCGGTGTCCGACCTAATATATACCATCCACCACCGATCCAAAAAAGTTCGGTTTTTAAATTTTCTCATCCGCAACCAATCCGAATCTTAATTGGATCGGTTTTCATCCAAGCCGATTAAGCTCGGTTTGGATTGGATTGGATGGTCGGTTTGGCGTGCTACTTTTCACCTTCAACATCACTCATAATTTTGTTGAAATTTAAAAGATCAACTTCAATCAAACTTAAGAAACAACCTGTTATTTGTTATTCAAAAAGGAATTTAAAATGAAAATTCATAAAACCACAAGTTGTTAATGAATTTTGCACTAATGGCCTAATTGTTTGAGATGATGACGTTTAAATGGGTGAGATAAACTGTTTTTTTACTTGCATACTTCTGTAATCTTAGTTTATTATCATAAAAGAAACATCAATAACCATACCTAATTGAATTTCAGGTACAATAAAAAAAATTAGAAAATAATTTCTGCTTGACTTGATTAAAGTAACTACTAAATGTTACATCAGCTTCATGATTCTATTAAGCTGGGCCACACTGTAAATCAAGCATTTCTTAACAACATAACACAGGATTATGGAGAATCAAAACATTGGTAGAACAACTGCTCGGTTTATATTAAAGAAATTAAAGAAGACTATTTGTATCTCCAAGAAAATAAGAAATTACTATTTGTATATTCAAGAAATTAAAGGAGAAATATATTTTTTACGGACTTATGCATAGAGGTACGGTTGGTTCGGTTTCATTGGTTATTTGAAAGCCCCATCCAACAACCAAATCGGTCCAGTTGGCTATTGACGATCAAGAACCGGACTAACCCAAACCCCCAATTGGTTCGGTTAAAAACCGGTCGGTTCAATTTAGATTAGTTTGGATTGGTCAGTTTGGATAATAGTTGTCCATCCCTAATAAATACCAATTAAATTATCATTTCTCACAAATCATTTGTAGTACATAACACCAACTACTTCCATTTCAGAAGCCAAATCTTGTCTTTAGAGAAATTATATATACATAGAAACAGAAACATCACATAATCACATTCAATGCATAATTAATTCTCACAATTTTTGCCCCCTGCATACCATCTTGCATGTCTGGAGTGCGTTGACTAACCAACCCGTATATATATACGCACGTGTTAAATCTATTACTTCAGCTTAAGTAATCTACATACGTGCTGCGTGCTCTTCTTGTCCGAAAGTTCAAGACGTTTTATTCTTTAACTGAACGAGGGAGAAGGATATATATGTTTACAACCGCTCTCTCGAGAACAGTGGCAGGACTAGAACTGTAACCCTTCACATTGAGTATTCCAAAAAGAAGCCTTCACATAGCGAAATTATATTAAAAATCCTTCTATTAGGGATGGTATACCGTACCGTATCGTACAATTATTACTCTACCGTCTACTGTATCAGAGTACTCGATACACAAATTTCTCTATCGTTACCGTGCCAAGATTTTGGTACTACCGAGTTCGGTAATACCAGAATATCGGTACGGCATTGGTAATACCATGGTAGTACCAGACATCAATTAGCTCAAATATTAACATTCATATAAATGACAAAAGAATGATAAATAAGCTCAACATAAATATATATATATGAAGAAGTTTCAACATAAATAGTTAAATATATATATGAAGAAGTTCCAATAATCAGCCAATGACAATTTTCAAACAAGACCTAGCCAATGTCAATTCTCAAAAAAAGGAAGAAGGGAAAAAGGAAGAAGAACTGAAGTAGGAGTATAACTGGGGTGATAAATTGAAAAAGAAATAAGAAAAATGGGCCTGGACCTAGGTCTAGGCCTGGATTTTTTAAATATAAAAATTAAATTAAATATATATTAATATTTAGGGCTGTTCATCGGTGCGAAACCGAACCGAACCGAAATTTTCGGTTTGGTATATTTGAAACCGAAATCCGAACCGAAACTAATACTAATAAAATTCGGTTTGAACCGAACCGAATTTTATCGGTTCGGTTCGGTTAATAACCGAATAACCGAACTTTTTGGAAGTTGTTTAATTTTGAATTTTACATGTGATCAAGGTCAGTGAAAGTTCCGGGATCGATCAGACTAGCATCTTTACCATATGTTTCCCAATTCTCGCTCATTATAAAAACAGAGATTTTAAAAACAGAGGCAGGCGCATGTGAGATGTAACATGTAACATTTTTTGTTTTGTTTTGTTTTGCAAGTCCAGATCTCACACTTGATGGAGTGGACTTTTGAGTCCATATGATATGAGAGCCTATGTTATTTATCCAGGTTTCTTTAATTTTCATTAGCATCCTTTAGAAGTAATACATATTTTTAATTAAATTTTATTTAATCACAAGTCTCCTTGCTTGGTTGCTTGGATTCTTTCAGCTCAAGTGGGAAGATGATGCAGGATCCATATGGATCAATGGAACCAAGTACTCACTCAAGCAGCTGCACTAGCATTCCCCATCCGAGCATACCATTAATGGTCGTAGGTGACTTTAATCGTATAAATACTTAAAATTAGATAGCATCTACTGTATCGTAATGGTGGTGTATATTGTGACTACATATATAAACATGTGTTTTCAAGGTGAAAGGTTGAGATTTTCTGAACACTACTTCATGTATTTGCAGATACGCTCTAGTGATGCACATGGTTCATGAGAGTGCTGACAAAAAGCTTGCTGTTGTAGGCGTCCTCTATACGAGAGGATGGCCTGACCAGTTCCTTGCTACTTACATCATGGACAGCGAATTTGAGAAAGCGTAGACCGTATTATATTAAATTTGTAATTCAGTCTCCTTATAAATTTGTAATTCAGTCTCCTTAGGTCCCATTTACCCTAGATCCTAGGAGTAGAATTTATTTTGGTCCAAAAAAGTTCGGTTTTTTGTTTGGTTCGGTTTATTTAGAAGCCAACAAAAAACCGATCCGAACTCTCTAACAAAACTCCGGTTTGGATCAAAACCGAACCGAAAAACCAAACCAAATTGGTAAATTTCGGTTCGGTTCGGTAATCGGTTTTAACCAAAGTGTGAACAGCCCTATTAATATTCATCAATGATTAGGATTGATGAGTTAAACTATTACTTGGTACGGTACGGTATACCATGGTATCAGTATTGGGTACCAGTACCATACCATATAATTTCGATATGGTACAATACCGAGATTTCAGTACTGTATTACCAAGATTTCGGTAATATATGGTATGGTAACGGTATGGTACGGTATGGTACGGTAATATGGTATTTTTTGACACCCCTACCTTCTATGTCAATAGTTATAATAATAATTTTTTTGACTACCGTAAAAAAACACAACAAAAAAGATTATTGTCAAAAAAAAAAGTAATTAAAGTTGTAATTCCCCGCAAAAAATAGCATATGGCTATTTTGCATCATAATCTGTGCGCAATTGAGAATTGCACGCGATTGTGTATTTTTCTAATAACAAATGATTGTTATTGAGAAATGATATGGCTAAAAATAGGATTAAATCGGGACCGTTCACATCGGACACGAATCTTAAAGCTCAGGGGTAAAACGGTAATTTCACATACAAATGGGTCCGAAACGGGTACTGGGTCTCCTTCCTCGCAGATCCAATAACCCGCGAACGGATCCACCTCAACTGGGTACGGGCCCCAACCCGAGACACACCCAGTCCAGAAAAGATAGAATTAGGGTTTCTGATTAATCCTAATCAACGGCTCTGATTCACATCTATCTTTTCACCGGGAATTAAGGGATTACATTCCTAATCTGATTACGAGGATTTTATGCCTTATCAGATCACAGGAATCACATTCCTTATCTGATCCTAACGGCGACTATAAATACCCCACACCCATCTCCATTAAGAGGTAATCAATCTTTTTCTAGTTAAACGCTCTTTCATAATCATTTCTGGTTACTGACTTGAGCGTCGGAGGGTGCGTCGCCGGGATCAACCCCGGTGTCTCGCACTTCCTTGCAGGTGAACGGCGGGAGTCAACGGTCAAGCTCCGGCGGAACAGGTTAGGTTTGCTATTCAGGTTTTACACGAACTCACAAATTCTATCTGTTTGCCCCCACACCAAATTTAGCGGCAACAGATTGGCGCCGTCTGTGGGAAAACCAAACGAATAGCAGCCCCTCTTCCCGTTGGTCCGATCCTCTCCAGCCATGCCTCCTAGGAAAGTCAGGTCCAGAGGGTCCAACCGCGGGCCCAACCCTGCCGATCAGCAAGAGGTAGTCCCCGTCCAACCCGCTCCGCAGCAGGGACAACCCCCACCTCAAGTGGAGGACCCTCTTCAACAAGATCAGCCTCCTCTTCAGAATCAGGAACCCCCCAAGGGTCCCACCGGTCCTCAGAATGCCGGTGCGGGGGGCTCCCGCATGAAGCAACCTCTCCATCAAGACCGCGTCTCCATACACAAAGCCTCTACGGATTCCATGGCCTCTCATAATCCTCAAAACCGGCAGAAGGTGGAGGACTTACGCCACCGTCTGGACGAGAAGCGGGCCCGAGAGGGAGCCTCCCGCCAACAACGTCCGGGTGAGCGATCCCCTCACCGCCGAGACTACAGAAGATCCCCTGTCCGAAGGGGAAGGAGGGAGTCCCCCGAGCATTACAGAAGGAGGCACTCCCCCGCAGATCGGCAACGGCCCAGGAACAATGAGGCACCAATCACCCGTGCCGAGTTCCAGCAGTTCCAAGCAATGGTACAACAGGCACTCAACCTCCGTCAAAACCCTAATGAGCCGAAGGCCCCGTCCCCTCCTCCAGTCCGAAGCCCTCGCCGACGGTCCCCATCTCCTCGTCCCGCTCCTACCAACTCCCGGCGTACCCCAAGTCCTCGTCGCTCCCGAAGTTACCATCGCCGCAGCCCTCGCTCTCCCTCCTACGAAGACGAGTCTAGAGGCTCGGCTGATTACCGTTGGAGGGACGACACCATGTATCGCCGTCTTCATGAGGTAGAGAGGCGCCTGGGTCAGATAGGTCGAGAAGAAGAGCTTAGGGGAAGGACCCTACGTCCTACTCGACCCCCTTTCTCCCGAACCATTGTGGATGCACCTGTGCCGTTCGGCTTCAAACCTCCCCAATTTGAGACTTACACCGGGGAGACTGACCCCGTTGACCACATTGAGAGCTTCAAGACTCTCATGCTCATCCACCAAGCTTCCGATGCCCTGCTGTGCAAGACATTCCCTGCTACTCTCATGGGGTTGGCTCGGGAATGGTACTCCCGCCTCGCCCCGTCTTCCATATTCTCCTTCGAGCAGTTCGAAACACTTTTCATCACCCACTTCGTGAGTAGCAGGCGCACAGAGAAGACCAGCATCTCACTCCTCCAGCTCAGGCAAGAGAAAGGTGAGAAGTTAAGAGACTATGTGAAGAGGTTCACAGCTGAAGCCAGGTCTATAGCTTCCCTCGACCAATCTGTCGCAACGGCCGCCTTCCAATCCAATGTCTTCAATTCCAGCCTCCGCTCCTCTCTTGCTAAGAAGCCTCCACAGAACTTTGCCGACCTCCTTCTCAGGTGTGACAAGTACATTCGTGCCGAAGAGGCCGCCTACCTTCCAAGTCTCGGAGGGTCTACCTCAGGGACGAAACGGAAGTTGATCGAAGAAGAAGAGGCTAAGAAGCTTCAGAAGGACGGCAATGGCCAGCACCGCCCGACTCCTCGGTTTGAGAAGTTCACCCCCCTCATTGCTAATATATCAGAAGTCCTTATGGAGGTGGACAAGGAAGGACTACTCCGCGCTCCCCCAAGAATGAATACCCCTGGCAAGAAGAGGGACAAAGATAAGTGGTGCCGCTTTCACAGGGACCACGGCCACGACACGGATGATTGTCGGGCTCTTAAGGAGGAGATCGAAGAACTCATACAACGGGGGCACCTGATCAAGTTCGTCCAAAAAGAGGGGGCCGAGCTCCTCCCCTGACCATCACCTCTTCCAAACGAACAGTAAGGCCCGCCGAGCTTCAAGACTCAGCTCCTCCCAAGAGGTCCTCACCTTATTGTAGAAGTAGGATTCTGATTTTCAATAAGGCCGATGCTTGTAACTCGGCCAACAGCATGTAATAATGGCTCGCCCTATTGGAGCAGCCACTTAGTTTATTTCAATAAAATTTTACATCTTTTCATTGAAAATTATTGCTCTTGCTTCTCTATCTCTCCGAGTCACGACTCTCTTAAATGGTGGGTTCGGAGTCCAGCTTCTTCTACATGGCTGCTCCCACAACTTGCTAAGCACTTCACAACGGGTTCGGAGTCCAACACTTGGCTCGATTCTACTTCGCAAGTTCGCTCCTAAGCGGACTAGAAGTAGCTCACCATTCGAAACTGCTCCTGCATCCCTCAAACTAACCTCACGATGGTTCGGAGTCCAGCACCGGCTCGACTCTTCTTCCTCGGCTCGTCCTTAGTCGAGCCAGGAGTAGATCGCCGTTCGAAATTGCTCCTGCAGCCGTTGAATGGATCGGAGTCCAACACTTGGCTCGATTCTACTTCGCAAGTTCGCTCCTAAGCGGACTAGAAGTAACTCGCCATTCGAAACTGCTCCTGCATCCCTCAAACTAACCTCACAATGGTTCGGAGTCCAGCACTCGGCTCGACTCTTCTTCCTCGGCTCGTCCTTAGACGAGCCAGGAGTAGATCGCCATTCGAAATTGCTCCTGCAGCCGTTGAATGGATCGGAGTCCAACACTTGGCTCGATTCTACTTTGCAAGTTCGCTCCTAAGCGGACTAGAAGTAACTCGCCATTCGAAACTGCTCCTGCATCCCTCAAACTAACCTCACGATGGTTCGGAGTCCAGCACTCGGCTCGACTCTTCTTCCTCGGCTCGTCCTTAGTCGAGCCAGGAGTAGATCGCCGTTCGAAATTGCTCCTGCAGCTGTTGAATGGATCGGAGTCCAACACTTGGCTCGATTCTACTTCGCAAGTTCGCTCCTAAGCGGACTAGAAGTAACTCGCCATTCGAAACTGCTCCTGCATCCCTCAAACTAACCTCACAATGGTTCGGAGTCCAGCACTCGGCTCGACTCTTCTTCCTCGGCTCGTCCTTAGACGAGCCAGGAGTAGATCGCCGTTCGAAATTGCTCCTGCAGCCGTTGAATGGATTGGAGTCCAACACTTGGCTCGATTCTACTTTGCAAGTTCGCTCCTAAGCGGACTAGAAGTAACTCGCCATTCGAAACTGCTCCTGCATCCCTCAAACTAACCTCACGATGGTTCGGAGTCCAGCACTCGGCTCGACTCTTCTTCCTCGGCTCGTCCATAGACGAGCCGAAAGTAGATCGCCGTTCGAAATTGCTCCTGCAGCCGTTGAATGGTTCGGAGTCCAACACTTGGTTCGATTCTACTTCGCAAGTTCGCTCCTAAGCGAACTAGAAGTAGCTCGCCATTCGGAACTGCTCCCACAACCTTAAACTAATCTAACGATGGTCGGGGTCCTATGGCTCGACTTTACTTCATCGGCTCGTCCTTAAACAGGGCGGAGGAAGATGGTCATTCCGAACTGCCCCCACGACCATACGAGCCGAGCTACCCATCTACCGCCAAGCAAAGCAGATGAAGAGCGAGAAGAAAAAGAGGCTAACGGGTCAGGGTCGGATCCAATACCCTCGGTCCGACCCATACCCTTCTTAGCTCCTTCATTCTTCTCCTTCTTCAGTCTTCCCGCCAAAAGTACCCAACACTTCTGCTCTTCTTCACTGTGCGAAAGAACGAGGCAGGGGAGAGAACCCGAATGCCTCTCCTCCCCTTCCTCTTTCTTCTCAAGGCCAAGCTCTTTACTTCACTTACCTCCAAAGCAGAGCTCTTCTCAGCGAGTTCGGAGCTAAATCTCTCTCCTAGAGTTGCTCCTCAAACTCCTCGTCCAGATGGCTCTCCTAGAGCCGAGCTCTTCACTCCGCTCGCTTCCAAAGTGGAGCTCTTCTCCACAAGTTCGAAGCACAACTCTCTCCCAGAGTTCCTCCTTAAACTTGTCCCTCAAATAGCTCTTCTCGACGAGATCGGAGCTAAAACTCTCTTAGAATTGCTCCTTGCGCTCACTTCAAAGAATGGGTCTTCCCATGGCTCTTACGAGGATCTTCCCAGCGCCGCTTCTCCACTATGCGAGAGAACAAGGCAGAGGAGAGAACCCAGATGCCTCTCCTCCCCTTCCTCTTCTCCTCTTCTCCGAGCTACTACGGGCAGAGGGTGAACTACTGATGCGCCGAGCCGAGGTACCGGGGTACCGACCCTCGTATATGGCAAAAAATCGTCCCGAGGCGATTTCGCCGTTAGATCATCTCAAAATTCGCACCCAATCGTGATGGACGGATCAGATCGCGCTACGTCACCACAAAATGACAAGATAACGTTTTCTCGAAACTCGTGCCTCTTGTCTCGTGATTCGCGCCACGATCGTGATCAACCGTCCAGATGGCTCTTCTACAAATCGAGCTCCCCACTCCGCTCGCATCCGAAGCGGAGCTCTTCTCAAACGAGTTCGGAGCTAGAACTCTCTCCTAGTGTTGCTCCTCAAGCTCCTCTTCCTGATGGCTCTTCTACAAATCGAGCTCCCCACTCCGCTCGCATCCGAAGCGGAGCTCTTCTCAAACGAGTTCGGAGCTAGAACTCTCTCCTAGAGTTGCTCCTCAAGCTCCTCTTCCTGATGGCTCTTCTACAAATCGAGCTCCCCACTCCGCTCGCATCCGAAGCGGAGCTCTTCTCAAACGAGTTCGGAGCTAGAACTCTCTCCTAGTGTTGCTCCTCAAGCTCCTCTTCCTGATGGCTCTTCTACAAATCGAGCTCCCCACTCCGCTCGCATCCGAAGCGGAGCTCTTCTCAAACGAGTTCGGAGCTAGAACTCTCTCCTAGAGTTGCTCCTCAAGCTCCTCTTCCTGATGGCTCTTCTACAAATCGAGCTCCCCACTCCGCTCGCATCCGAAGCGGAGCTCTTCTCAAACGAGTTCGGAGCTAGAACTCTCTCCTAGAGTTGCTCCTCCCGCTCCTCTTCCTGATGCCTCTTCTACAAATCGAGCTCCCCACTCCGCTCGCATCCGAAGCGGAGCTCTTCTCAAACGAGTTCGGACCTAGAACTCTCTCCTAGAGTTGCTCTACAAGCTCCTCTTCCAGATGGCTCTTCTACAAATTGAGCTCCCCACTCCGCTCGCATCCGAAGCGGAGCTCTTCTCAAACGAGTTCGGAGCTAGAACTCTCTCCTAGTGTTGCTCCTCAAGCTCCTCTTCCTGATGGCTCTTCTACAAATCGAGCTCCCCACTCCGCTCGCATCCGAAGCGGAGCTCTTCTCAAACAAGTTCGGAGCTAGAACTCTCTCCTAGAGTTGCTCCTCAAGCTCCTCTTCCAGATGGCTCTTCTACAAATCGAGCTCCCCACTCCGCTCGCATCCGAAGCGGAGCTCTTCTCAAACGAGTTCGGAGCTAGAACTCTATCCTAGAGTTGCTCCTCAAACTCCTCGTCCAGATGGCTCTCCTACAGCCGAGCTCTTCACTCCGCTCACCTCCAAAGCGGAGCTCTTCTCCACAAGTTCGGAGCACAACTTTCTCCTAGAATTCCTGCTCAAACTTGTCTCTCAAATAGCTCTTCTCGACGAGATCGGAGCACAACTCTCTCCTAGAGTTGCTCCTTGCACTCACTTCACAGAATGGGTCTTCCCATGGCTCTTACGAGGATCTTCCCAGCGCCGCTTCTCCACTATGCGAGAGAACAAGGCAGAGGAGAGAACCCAGATGCCTCTCCTCCCCTTCCTCTTCTCCTCTTCTCCGAGCTACTATGGGCAGAGGGTGAACTACTGATGCGCCGAGCCGAGGTACCGGGGTACCGACCCTCGTATATGGCAAAAAATCATCCCGAGGCGAAGTCACCGTCGGATCTCTCCAAAATTCGCGTCAGAATCTGATGGACGGTTCAGATCGTGCCACGCCCACAAAACGACAAGATAACGTTTTCTCGTGATCTGAACCCCATCCTCGTGATACGCGCCATGATGAACGGCCCAGATCCGGCCACGCGTATGTTCCGAGACGCCTGCCACCGGCTCGCCCAGCCGAGCTACCGAACAGCTCAGCCGAGCAGCCGAGCTACTGGGCACAGGGGAGGAACCCTCAAGAGATACTTCCCTCAAATCGTCCAACTCAGCACCTCGGCCAAACAGCCCTGACGCGCCGAGCCGAGGTACCGGGGTACCGACCCTCGTATATGGCGAAAAAACTCGCCGACCCATATCAGCCATTGGATCTTGTAAAAAAGCGTGCTCGTCATGATGGACGGATCAGATCGCGCCACGTCACCACAAAACGACAAGATAACGTTTTCTCGAAACTCGTGCCTCTTGTCTCGTGATTCGCGCCACGATCGTGATCAACCGTCAAGATTGAGTAGCGTAGCTTAGATCTGCCAATCCACCAAACTGCGGAGCGGCAAAAAATGTACCTCGAAATCCGGGCTCGGATTCGCCGAACAAAGCAAGCAGATGAAGAGGAAGAAAGAAAAAGAGGCTAACGGTCGGGGTCAGATCCGATACCCACGGTCCGACCCCTACCCTTCTTAGCTCCTTCATTCTTCTCCTTCTTCCCCAACACTTCTCCTCTTCTCCACCGAGCGGAAGAACAAGGCAGAGGAGAGAACCCAATTGCCTCTCCTCCCCTTCCTCTTCTCCTCTTCTCCACCGAGCGGAAGAACAAGACAGGGGAGAGAACCCAGTTGCCTCTCCTCCCCTTCCTCTTCTCCTCTTCTCCACCGAGTGGAAGAACAAGGCAGAGGAGAGAACCCACTTGCCTCTCCTCCCCTTCCTCTTCTCCTCTTCACCTCTCCAAAAAGTACCCAGCACTTCTCCTCTTCTCCACTGTGCGAAAGAACAAGGCAGAGGAGAGAACCCAAATGCCTCTCCTTCTCTTCCTCTTTCTCCTCAGAGGTGCTGCCGATCCGATCCGAGGTGCCGATCCGAGCCGAGGTACCGGGGTACCGACCCTCGCACATGGAGAAAAATTCGATCGATCTCATCTCACCGTCGGATCGTCTCAAAATTTGCGCTAAAACATGATGAACGGCTCAGATCTCGCCACGTCACCACAAAACGACAAGATAACGTTTTCTCGAAACTCGTGCCTCTTGTCTCGTGATTCGCGCCACGATCGTGATCAACCGTCCAGATTGAGCCACGTAGCTCGGATCTCAAATCCGAGCTACCGACCTACCGAACAGCAAATTGGAGAAAAATGCTCCTCAAAATTCGTGCTCGGATTGGCCGAACAGGAAGCAGATCCGAGGAGCTCAGATTTTCCGAACAAGAACCAGAGGGGGGAGAGAAAAAAAAAAAGAAAAAAAAAGGAGCTACAGGGTCGGGTTCAGACCCGTTAAGGGATCCGAACCCGAACCCCATAGCTTCTCCTACTGCTTCTTCTCTTCCCAATCTCCCGCCAAAAGATCAGTGAAGAAAAACCCAAAAAAAAAAAAAAAAACCACCTCGTCGTTACAAAACTCCAACGCCGAGGAACCCACTGGCGAGCTCCTAGTCCGAAACTCCAACTACAGGGTCGACCTCCACCATGCCTTCGCCGAGCTCAAACAACGCCGAGCTCACACCTCCATCAAACCCAATGACAGCTACCCCTTCACGAGCTTCATCCCTGAGCTCGCTCGACACCATGGCCGAGCTCTATGCTCTTCGCCAACTCGTCGAAGCAGCTCGACGACCCTCCGCAAGCTCCCCATTGCCGACCAGGCTCCACCTTCGTCACCTTTGACCTCGTCGGCCTCCACGCTCGAGCCGCTTCCACCGAGCTCTTCGTCCAAGCTCCGAACCCAACTCCAAACGCAGCGCCACTCCAAGCTTCTCCTCTTCAACTGCCGAGCTTCTCCTCTAGAAGAACCCAACTTTTCGCCGAGCCCCTCCGACGACATCGAGCGCGACCCATCGCCGAGCTTGCCACCTTCGTCCAAGCTTGAACTCCGCCACAACTCCGAGCACCCACTCTCGCCGAAGTGTCGACTCTCCATGCCGAGCCAAACCCATTACTGAGCACCAAAGCTCCGACGAGTTCCATCGAATCCTCGCCAAGCCGAAGCTACAACTGCCTCCGACGCCGAACTCAGCTCATCTCCAGCACCGAGCTCCACCATGCTCCTCGTCGAACCCATCGAACCGAAGCTCCAAGTTCCTCGCCATGCCGAAGAGCTCCGTCTTCCTCCTTCGCGAGTTCCATTCGTCGCTTCCGAGCTCCGATGGCGAGCTCCGAGCCTCCCGTCGACATCTCCCGCAAGCTAACGAAGAACGAAGAAGGAGAGGCAAAGCTGAAAGATGGAGGAGAGGGGACGAGGTCGGGGGAGAGCTGACGAAGTCGAGAGGGGAGAAAGAAACGAAGAAGAAGAAGAAGCAGCAGCAACGAAGTAGAAGAAGAAGAGAAGCAGCAGAGCACGAAGAAAGAAAAAAAAAAAAAAAAAAAAAGCCACGTGGCATGCCACGTGGCATCATCTCAGTGATCCGAGGTGCCGATCCGGGGTGCCGAACCGAAGTGCTGAAGTACCGATGCTGTAAATTGAGAAAAAAAGGGACCGACCAACACGATCCGTCCGATCGTCTCAAAATTTGCGTCGCGACACGATCGACGCTCAGGAACGCGCCACGTGTCCCGATCGTGATCTGCCTCACGATGCGCGTAGATCTGATCATGATGGACGGCCAGAAACGCGCCACGTGTCCCGATCGTGATCTGTCTCACGATGCGCGCAGATCTGATCATGATGGACGGCCAGAAAAGCGCCACGTGTCCCGATCGTGATCTGCCTCACGATGCGCAGATCTGATCGTGATGGACGGTCAGAAATCTGCTACGTGTCCAGGTAATATTTAAAATATTTATTTATTTATTTAATTGTTTTTTTTATTTAAAAAATCCGAAAAAATAATTAAAAAATCGAAAAAATTAATTAAAAATTCTAAAAATAATTATTAATTCAGAAAAAATTATTTTTAAATTCTGAAAAAATAATTATTAAATTAGAATAATTAATTAATATTTTTTGACACCCCTACCTTCTATGTCAATAGTACGGTATGGTACGGTAATATGGTATTTTTTGACACCCCTACCTTCTATGTCAATAGTTATAATAATAATTTTTTTGACTACCGTAAAAAAACACAACAAAAAAGATTATTGTCAAAAAAAAAAGTAATTAAAGTTGTAATTCCCCGCAAAAAATAGCATATGGCTATTTTGCATCATAATCTGTGCGCAATTGAGAATTGCACGCGATTGTGTATTTTTCTAATAACAAATGATTGTTATTGAAAAATGATATGGCTAAAAATAGGATTAAATCGGGACGGTTCACATCGGACACGAATCTTAAAGCTCAGGGGTAAAACGGTAATTTCACATACAAATGGGTCCGAAACGGGTACTGGGTCTCCTTCCTCGCAGATCCAATAACCCGCGAACGGATCCACCTCAACTGGGTACGGGCCCCAACCCGAGACACACCCAGTCCAGAAAAGATAGAATTAGGGTTTCTGATTAATCCTAATCAACGGCTCTGATTCACATCTATCTTTTCACCGGGAATTAAGGGATTACATTCCTAATCTGATTACGAGGATTTTATGCCTTATCAGATCACAGGAATCACATTCCTTATCTGATCCCAACGGCGACTATAAATACCCCACACCCATCTCCATTAAGAGGTAATCAATCTTTTTCTAGTTAAACGCTCTTTCATAATCATTTCTGGTTATTGACTTGAGCGTCGGAGGGTGCGTCGCCGGGATCAACCCCGGTGTCTCGCACTTCCTTGCAGGTGAACGGCGGGAGTCAACGGTCAAGCTCCGGCGGAACAGGTTAGGTTTGCTATTCAGGTTTTACACGAACTCACAAATTCTATCTGTTTGCCCCCACACCAAATTTAGCGGCAACAAGAAATATCATATTTATTGTCTACTTTATTTTATAATTTTGAAGGATTATTACGAGGTAGTCTTAATGCATTTTTGTATTGTTGGTATTATTAAAGTAGAGATTTTTTGGTTTATTTGAAATATATTGGGACTTGGGGGCTTATATGTAATTTTCCCTTACATTATTTATTTATTTTCCTTTTTATAAAACCCCACCCCACCTCCTTCCTTCTCCATTTTCCTTCTTCTCCCGTTTCCTTCCTAGCCGAAAAGAACCCAAGCCGAACCCATCGGCCGATCACTTCCCCACCTCAAATCCACCTCATTTCTTCATGGTTTTCAAATTAAATCGAGGGACAGACTAAGTGAAGGGTTCTCTACATCGTGACGGTATCCGTTTTTTGAAAGGATTTCGGGAAAGTAAACCCTAGATTATTTTATTGTATAAAAATTAGTGTGGTTAATTTCTATTGAGTAGGAGTATTATGGTAGGAAGATTAGGAGATGTTGGGAAGGGTAGATGCGAGAAATTAGCAAGTTGTTAGAGAATTTGCAAGTTGTTAATAAATTAGGATTTTAGGTTTGTAAAAGAGAACTATATGTATATGAATTAGTTCTCGTATGGTAGTAGAAATTGTAGTTGGATTATTAGAATAATTCGGGAGTGCTTTTAGTAATTTTTTGAAAATAGGAATCTTGTCGGAATTCGAATGTTACGTGCAAGCACGTGTGTATCCCAGGCATTCAATAAACGCTTGTGTGATATTTGGAATAGTGTTATTAGATTTTGTGATTGGTTTGGATGAATTGAGTTTTAATTGCTTTGAAATTGATGATAGGATATATTAGCAACTTTGGAGGCGGAGAGGCGTGGTGGCGCTTCGAGTCTTCGCGGGATATTTAGTGAGTATGATATCTTTTATTTTTACGCACTTGTTGCGTTGTGGAAATTTTAAATTACGATTTACGGTGTATTTCCTATTTCGTATCTTAGTGTAGCATGGGTGTTTTGAGCTGAGAAATTGTGTGGACACTCCTGTATGTGTCCACAACTATAGTCTAAATTTTATAAATTATCGAGGTCGGTTGATACCTCAAAACTTGCAGAGTGCAGCTGGTCTGAAAGGGCAGAGCTGAAGCCGATTGCTTTTGGACTGAAGTCCAAAAGATCATAACCAATTGTATAGGTATGATCTTGCTATGAACCTTGCGAGTAGCTTTTGGTATGAGCTTATTCGATGATTATCAAGTTTTAGAAATTTAGAGCTCGTTTGGAAAAAGGTAGTAAACACTCGGCTAAAGGAGTGGCCGAAATTGTGTGCTATGTTGGAAGAGTCGTAACTCATTGTGTGAGATGAATCTAAATGTGAATTTTGGACACAATGAAATGGTACATGTGTAGAGTGAGAATCTCAAATTTCATGAGCATTGGACACAAGGTTGATTTATTATTGACTATTAAAGTGGGCTATGTTCAGCCTAGTTAAGTTGACTAGTTGGTGAAAATGAGAATTTGGGAACTATTGTTAAGAGTTTGGGAGATTGACCAACTAGAGAGTTGTAGTAGGGAGTCATAGCTTTCTAACCCATATGGAGTTTTGTAATTCCAATTTATAGGTTGAGAGTTATGATTTTCCAAAAATGGAACTTGCGTTTTTGAGAACTCTAATGATAGAGTCTGAAAGAGCTGTTCAACTAGGAAGTTGAAGTAGACACTACCACCTTCCCATAGGACCCGGGATCGAGAACTTCTGATGAGTAAGCAAACCCTTATGATATTGGAAAGGGCAGCGAGTGCAAGAAGAATATACTATTGAGAGTATATGAGGTTTTATAGTATCAAGACTATTGAATTCGAAGAAATAGTTAGCTAGAAGGTTGTAGACTAAGGCTTTATCTTTCCAGAATTGGTAGTGTCAAGCAATTCTGTATTGTGTGTTGGAAGTTATGGGCATTGCAAGATAGCAACCTGTTGTTTAGACCAAACTTCAAGTTTAAGTTGACTCGGGGACTTGAGCTCTTAAATATTTGAGGGAGTCGCCCACTAGGGGATTGCTGTGGATCTCCCTACCCTTCTAGAAGTCTGATTGTGTTGCACTCCGATGAGCATAGCTTGGGTCACAGCTACTGCTTTTTCTTGAACTATCGGACAATTGATGAGGAACCCTCTGCATACCGCAGTGTGGTGATCACGAGCTATCAGGTTTTAATGATGTTTTAGCATTTTCATTTGGAACTTAGATAAGTTCCAGTGCTTAATACTCATGGTGGACATGAGTGAGTTGAGGTATAGCTCTGGTCGGTTTGTGTTTGGTGTCTCGATGCCTGAGTCTGTCAATGGTCAGGAATTGATGGTTATGTGTGTGCTTACCTTCATTTGATTTGTATTGCATCCTTGGGGCGTCGTTGGACCACTCGCTGAGGGTCACGAGCTAGGATTATTTGGTCACGGACCTGTGAAGGTATTGGGAACCAGTGGATGTGATTCCTGTGATAATTGTTGTTTGACAGACCAGACAGACTCGATATTGTTGATTGACATCGAGTGTGACTTGGTAACAACTTGTTTCTATAAACTGCATTGATTAGGTTTTCTTTTATTGTTTCGCTTGAAGATCGAATTGGTGTTATGGGTGATTTCCTATAATCCAACTCGTTCTGAGAGTTAGCACTAGGTGGTGATACTATGGGGTTGTCTCTCCCTGTCATTAGGGATACGTGCTGCGGGCGTATCTTGTACTGTTGATTCCTGAAGTACCATGGTAAGAACGGGATGCTGATCTCCTGCGGATCGGGGGTTTTAGACCTTTGAGGCCGTCATCTTCTATGTTGGTGGACACGAACGGATCATAATGGATCTTCTGCGCAATGGATATACTTGCAGTATATCTGTAAGTTCGTCACAGCTTTCGAGGAGAGTCTGATGCAATGATTATTGGTGACAACGGGATAGCGCCCTGAAGTATTTATTTTATTTATCTCCTCAACCATGTCACACTATCAGGAACAGGAAGTGGACCGAATTAGAATGCATTGCATAGCGAGGGTTCGGATCCCTAAACTGGAAGACAACGGCATGATTTGGAAAGTATGTAGTATGGGATGCATATATTTCCAAAGTCTCGCTTGCATTAGACTAAGTACATTGGCTTGACCTAGGCCACATGTAGTATGGGATGCATGTGTGTCCAGAGTCTTGCTGACATTAGATTAAGTGCATCTGTTTTATACTCTGCATTTTTGCATTAGACTCAGGTCACGGCATACACGAACACTAGGAAATCAGGATACACGTTTATTTTCCATTCAAGATGAATTATGAGTGAAAGTGATGTATGGTGAGACGTGATGATATATGTTGTAAGAAATGAATGAATGCGATGTTATGGGATATGTGATTGGGAAAGAATATAAATCGCGAGTCTGTAAATGCAAATGAATGGTAAAGGAGGTGCGGTTTACGCGGAAATAGAGTTGTTGTGAATGTAAAGCTTTATGGAAAAATAAACCTATAGGAATATTTGCATAAGGTGTAAGGTGATGGGCCTTAAGCAATTATTTAGAACGATTTCCAAACTAAGATAAGTATATTGTGAGCGGGTGTGGATATGCATATAGGAAATGACTCGGAGAGTATTTGAGGTGAATTTCAATTTATGATGTTTACATGTTCAGGTTTATCTTGGTATTCGTAAGTTCGTTATGTTTTACTTATAAGTTTAATTTAGTTGCTTATTAATAAATTATACTCACACCAGAAATGGCTAACCCCTTAGTGTTTAGGGGATTAGGGAGTCTCTGGACTATCCTAGGCCCCTACTGTTACAGGTCCTCAGCGGTGCAGAGGTGAGGTGTAGATTCTGTGGAGTGGAGCTTCATTTCACAATTGTTGTTTAAGGTTTATTTATGTGAATAGTGAAATTATGCTTTAAATTGTATTTTTGATGTATAAGTACGTGGATGACGATGATGAGTATAGTGTGGAGTGGCATGATATGTTTTTGACCCGTACCCATCTTGTTGTGGAGTACTGGACCCTGTGGTATGTTTTATAAATTATTTTCTAAAAACATTACTACGTTTTCAAAGGAATTTATGGTTTTTAATTGATCATTGATATTCTATTATGAGTTTGGCCCCCAGAGCACATATATATATTGCCTGTGTGATTCTGCTTATTTTGGCCTGGGAAGCCCGAGATATTATTGCCTGTGATGTGAGCTACGGAATTTAGAGCAGAATTCCGTAAGCTTTTTGTGTTTTGGGGCAGAAATTTCAGGGGAAACTCTGCCGAAATTTTCTTAGAAATATAACTATCTTAGTTTATATTTAAAGTGATATAGAAATTGAAGGAATTGAATTTGGAGTCAAAAGGGGGACGTTACAGTTTGATATGACAATTTGATGTTCGTAGTTATTGATGTATTAACTCTGATGGCAATTAAAGTGTTTTAAATTTCCATGCTATTACTGTGTTGAGATGCATTTGAAGGCAAAGATCTTGGAGATGTCACGGATGTACGGTAATGAGAATCCGGGGCGTTATAAAAGTAGCACATTAACGTTTGAACAACCATATTCGAGAGATGGGAGTCTCAAATTTATAGAAGACAATTTTCTCATACATAGTGCTTATAATTATTTTGTGGGACCCTCTATCAATGACCGGCGCTTGTTCATTTTGTTTCTTTATATCATATTATGTATGCCTCTAAAATATCAAGTTATTTAGAGATCGTTTATCTATACTTTAAGTGATCCCAACAATACAAACAGAGAGAGATTTTCAGGTGTATTTTTGACCAATCCCGGAGTTTTTAAACGCCGGGGTTGATACCCCTGGAGATTTGAAAATCGCCGACTCAAGCACCGGGTATACTCCCGCTAGAAAAACAGGAGGGTATACCCCGGCATTTGGAAATGCTGGGGTATATATAAGTATACCCCGGCGTTTGTAAACATCGCGGTAGATTTAAATATACCTTGGCATTTGTAAATGTCGTTTTTTTTTTAAATTTTTTTAATTATTAATTTCGACTTAAATCTACCTACCCCAATGTTTGAAATGTTATGATAGGTATTATTTTAAAAAACAATATTCCCTATTTTTCTTTTTTTGAGTATATAAAAACAAGTATATTATTCAATAATACAAAACACTTGTATATGATTCATAATAATATCCAATACATCAATTCTTATAATCCATAAAACCATTCACAGAAATCATAAAATATCAAAATTCAAATAACAATAATATCTAGTACATCAATTAACCTCGCATACGAAGTTTAACCTTACAACTGCATAGTTCTCTAGTCTCAAATAATACAAATAAGTTAAATTTTACAATCCAAATTAGTTCAAGCGAATAAACAATAAGACCAATAATCCCACCTATAGTGTATGTGAAGTCATGTCATTGTTGCTTCCATCACGTTCGTCTTCTTCCTCGGAATTGACCTGGCTTGAACTTGTAGGTAGTCTATGGCCTGGTTGTGTGAAACAGAAAATTTTCGGAAATTAGTCAACATATACATATGCACAATCAAGTATCCATCTAGTTATAACAACGCACAAATTAGTACATCGTCCAACTACATAGTGATACATGACCATATTTTGCAAACCGTGAGTCGAAACTCACTTGTACAAGTTGCGCCATTTTTTGTGTAGTGAGTCCGACTTAGTCACAAAGTTTCATTGTTTTGGATATCGTTTGTGCTCTTTTCAGTCATTTCGTTATCTGTTTCGAATATCGGTCGCTTCACATAAATTCAAACTCTATTCAATTTAGCCTGGAATCTAAATATTTATCTAGCATATGTATATGATATGGCTAAAAATGGGGTTAAATCGGAACCGTTCAAAGTGGGCACGAATCTTAAAGTTACAGGGGCAAGATGGTAATTTCACCTACATACGGGTCCGAATTGGGAACCGGGTCTCTCTTCTTGGACCCGCTAACCCATGAACGGATCTGTTCAGTTGAGAATGGGTCTTAACCCATTAGAGACCAGTTCAACAGGATATGAGGAAATCCAGGCTCGTCCTTATCCTGAGGAGGTGGTTCTAACCACCCCTATCTAGCCACACTGGAAAGTAAGGATCCATTCTGATTCTGAAACAGATCCCCACGGAGACTATAAATACCCCCCTACCTCCTACTGTCACAGGTGATCACTCTTTGTCTACCTAAGCTCTTTCTCCTTTCTTTACTGAGTACTGACAAGAGCGTCGGAGGGTTCATCGTCGGGATCCATCCCGGTGTTTCGAACGTTTGTGCAGTCCGCGGGAGCACCAAAAAATCAACTTATCAACAAGGAAGAAGTCAGATCCAGCCCTTCGAGTTCCTACGAATTCACAAATTCTGTCTATTGCCCCCACACTAGATTCAGCGGCAACAGATTGGCGCCGTCTGTGGGAAACACTCGAATAACAATCTAACCTTCCTCCTTCAACCAAAGCTACTCCTAGCCATGCCTCCCAAGAGGAAGTCCGCAAACTCCAACCGAAGAACTACCTCCACTATTCCTCCTCCTCCTCCTCCACTGGAGGATCTCCCTCTGCCCATCCAACCAACCCTACCGCTCGAACCGCTGAACCCTCAATCCGTTCAGCAGGCTCTTGGGCCTCGAGCCACTGTAGGGGAGCCCTCTCGGTGCAGTCACCAGAAGCATTCTCTCCACTAAGTGCGGGTCTCCATCCATAATGCCTCCACAGATTCCATGGCTTCCTATAGCCCTCCAACTCCAAAGGATCTGTGGGATGTGCTCAACAATCGGCAGAATGAGCCCGAGTCGGATCTCCGAATCCGCTTGGATGAGAGGTGAACCCGCGATACGAACCCCCACCGAGAGCACCAGAGGGACCGGTCACCCTGCCGGACAGACCACAGTGGGTCCAACTCTCCCCGAGGACGGAGAGAGCCGCCCCAACATCGCCAAAGAAGAAGGCGCTCCCCGGCTGGCCACCCTGCACATCGAGCCCCATGGGAGTAGGAGGCCCCCGTCACAAGGGCAGAATTTCAACAATTTCAGGCGGCAGTCCTCCGGGCGCTCAACGCCGCCCCCATCAACACCCAGAGAGCTCCCAGTCCTCAGCCGGCTCCAGTCATCGCCGCCCCTCTCCACGCCATTACTGCCGCTCCGGCAGTCCTCGGCCGGCTCCGAGCCATCACCTTCGTTCCCTAAGTCCTAGGCCAGTTCCGAGCCATCGCTGCCCTTCTCCTGAGCATCGCTGCCACTCTCGAAGTTCGCGGCCCGCTCCAAGTCACCCCCATCGTTCTATCAGTGCACGACCTACTCAGAGCTACTACCGTAGCCCCAGCCCTCTTCAACACAAAGATGAGTCTCGGGGCTCAGCCAAGCTAGACCGAAGGGAGGACTCGGTCTACCGTCGTCTCCACGAGATGGAGAGGCGCCTCGGCCAGCTGGATAGAGATGAAGAACAACAGGTGAGGAACCTCCCCCCGAGCAGGCCCCCATTCTTCTGCACCATCATGGATGTCCCTGTCCCAGACAACTTCAAGCCTCCACACTTCGAGACTTACACCGGGGAGTTAGACCCCGCAGATCACATCGAGAGTTTCAAAACTCTCATGATGATCCATCATGCATTCGACGCCCTCCTCTGCAAGACCTTCATGGCCACACCAAGGGGCCAGCTCGGAAGTGGTATTCTCGTCTTGCACCGACATCTATCTTCTCCTTCAACCAGTTCGAAGGCCTCTTCCTCATGCATTTTGTTAGCAGTCGCCGCTCCGAAAAGACGAGCACCTCACTGCTCTTCATCAGCCAGAAGAAGGGCGAAAGGCTAAGGGATTATGTCAAACGGTTCACTGCAGAAGCCAGGTCCATTGCCTCCCTGGATCAGTCGGTAGCTCCGGTTGCCTTCCAATCCAATGTCACCAACCTCGACCTCAGGGCTTCCTTGGCCAAGAAGCCTCCTCAGAACTTCTCTGAGCTCCTCCTTAGGAGTGAGAAGTACATCCGATATGAAGAGGCTCTCAATTGCCCCACTCTGGAGGGGTCGTCTTGTGGGAATAAACAAAAGACTGCAGAGGAAGAAGGAGCTAAGAAACTCCAAAAGGATAACGGGGGTTAGTGGCGCCCTCTCCCCCGCTTCGAAAAGTTCACTCCACTTAATGCGAGTGTCTCCGCCATCCTGATGGGGATTGGGAATGAAGGTCTCCTGCCGCCACCTTCGAAGATGAACATCCTCGGGAAGAAGAGAAACCGGGACAAGTGTCATTTCCACTGGGACCACGGGTCCTCGGGAAGAAGAGAAACCGGGACAAGTGGTGTCATTTCCACTGGGACCACGGGCACGACACTGATGATTTTCGGGCCCTGAAGGATGAGATCGAGGCCCTTATCCAGAGGTGGCAACTCGCTCGATTTGTGAGATGGAACAGAGCCGATCCGCCTCCATCGCCCAGGGGGGCTAACAGGAAAACAGAGCAGCGCACGGAGACTCCGAAGGCCGAAGCAGAGGCCATCTTGCACCTAATACATGGAGGCCCAATGGGGGGAGATTCTAACTCCTCCCGAAAAGCCTTTGTTAGGGAAGTTAACTCGGTGCAGAGCCATCCTCCCCCCAAGGGCCTAGGAGTCCCTGTGACGTTCTCCGATAGGGACTTGGAAGGAGTTCGCATGCCCAACTGCGATGCCCTCGTTATTAACCTTAAAATGGCCAATTTCGATGTCCGTCGGGTGCCAGTGGACAATGGAAGTTCGGTCAACATCCTTTTCCTGGAGGCATTCAAAGGCCTCCAGCTATCAAGGGACCGGTTCAAGCCAGCTGGCTACACCCTTCACGGGTTCACCGGGGTGCCGGTGACAATCGAGGGAGTTATAACTCTCGACGTCACTGCTGGCAAAACCCCGACCACCCGCACAGAGCCAATAGACTTCATGGTGGTGGATGTGAAAGTTGCCTACAATGTGATCCTGGGTCGACCAGGCCTTGCCGTACTCTAAGCCATCCCCTCTTCCTACCACATGAAGATGAAGTTCCCTACCCCCGCATGGGTAGGAGAAGTGAGAGGGAGTTAGGAGGCGGCTCAAAAGTGCTATATGACCTTAATGGGAGGCCCGGTCCTCTCCCTAGAAGCCCTCGAGCTCCCATCGGAGAGTAGCCAGACCATCTCAGAACCGGTGGATGAACTAGAAGAAGTGGCCTTCTCAGAGGAAGATGCCACCAAGACGTTCTGGGTCAGCAAGGCACTTTCCCCCCTCCATCAAAGAAGACATCTCCCAGTGCATTAGGGAGAACCGCGATTTCTTCGCCTGGACCGTGGACGATATGCTTGGGATATCCGAGGAGCTCCTAATGCACCATCTCAGCGTTGCCCTGGGTGTCAAGCCCGTTCAGCAGAAGCGACGCAAGTTTACTCCCGAGCGTCAACAGGCGATCAAAGAAGAAGTTGAAAAGCTCCTCAACGCTCGGTTCATCCAGGAGGTGAACTATCCCGAGTGGCTATCCATTGTGGTGATGGTCAAGAAAGCCAACGGGAGCTGGAGGATATGCATCGACCTCACCGATCTCAATAAGGCGTGCCCGAATGTCACGCCCCGCTTTCCAAAAAGAAAATGGAATACGGATACGTAACAAAAGCCCAGCGAATAATTTTCATCATCCATAAGCTATTCAAGAATCTTTACAATATCTCACAAAATAATCAGAGTCGGAAGCAAAAGAATCAACCACACATGCACAACTGAATTAATAACCCAACAGAATTTACTTGAAACAAAATGCAATATTCTCAAATAAATCAGAATCTGGACAAATCAAATATTCTGGGTCACATTGCCCAAATACAAAATAAATATTCAAGTACTCAAAATATATTGTTCCAAAGCAACAACAATAATAATACTAATAAACAAGAAATCCAGCACTAATATCTCATTTCGCCAATACCATCGGGCAGCTGACCATCCTGATCTGTAATTAATAATTACAGGAGTAGGAAAGAAAAAATAAGTACTCGTTAATTATAAGTTATGGGCCACTTATAATGTAGGATACAAGCACATGGGAAAACTAACTAATAGCATGGAATAATGCATCAACAGTAATAACTAGCATGAATCAGTATAACAAAGTCAACTAGCATGGTGTACTAACATTACAAATGGATGTGTCAAATGCAGTGTCATATGGCAACTAACAGTGTCTAGTAACAGTAAGCTCAGTATATCAGTGATTCAGGATAATAGTATAACAGTATCAGTCTAGCAGTATCAGTCTAATAGTATCGGTTTTATGTTCTTACAGTTTTGTATGTATTACTAGCTAGGCAGCACTTCATGCATCCCGGTTTTTACTACATGGTTGCTACAATAAATAGTTTCGCTTTTAGATTTCATAGTGGACCATAATGGGGCAGTCTACTCAGGTATCAGTAACAGTAGCAGTAGCAGTAACAGTAACAGTAACAGTAGAAGAAATGTAACAGTAATAGTAACAGTATGGAACACTAGTTCCCTTCTAAGTACACGTTTCCATATTTTCCACTGCTAGATCTTCCCTTAAGAAATTCCGACTTGGTTACTTTTATTATGGTCATCAAACATGCATGAATGTGTAAGAAATAGTGTCAAACTAACATGATATAATCAGTATTAGGTTCAGGGAAATAAATAAATATGCATAGATGAGATACAGTGACATAAACAGGCAAAACAGTGTATGTTCATATTCAGGACAGCAAGATAGTGCAGTACTAGAATAGTGATTCCCGCTACTACAAACATCCAAATCTAGATCTGTCAAAGGATCTGGAAAATAGACTTCTACACGAATCCAGCGAATATAAATAAGTCACATAGTAATTCATAAAATCATAACTCAAATCAGGTTCGAATCCAGAAAACATATTCAGTCAGAAATCAGGAAAACGAATTCTCAGTCAGAAAAACAGAATCAAAACCTCTCAATTAAATCCAGAAAAAATCTGGAGTATTTTCCTATATGTCTAGAATCAAAATATAAATTTTCATAATATTCCAATAAAATTAGTTCAGTCATCAAAAATAAGAAAACACCAAGAAACCATAGTTTGGCAAATCTAGAATTCCCAACACTGCTATACGAAAACTATGATATCTTGCAATCAGTGAAACAAAATCCAATTCCGCCAAAGGAATATGAAAATAGATAAAATATAGGCAAAATTTAAAAAAAACGTCACAAAACGTTGGGCCAGTTTAAAAAAACGTCCCTAAACTTTTTCTTTTTAAAAAAACGACACAATGTTTAACTTTGAACTGACAGAGTTACCTACTGTTAACTTTCTTATACATGCACTGCACGTACTCTAATTATATGACGAAAATACCCCTGTTCTCCTCCTTCTCCAATTCCCTACCGTAATTTAAAAAAAACTACACAAAACTTTTGGCCTGTTTAAAAAAACTACACTAAAGTTTTTTTTTTTTTAAAAAGGACACAATGTTTAAATAAGGTCCACTGGGTTAGTTAGGGTTAGGGTTAGGGTTTGGGTTGGGTTAGGGTAGGGTTTAAAAAAACCACACTCATCTTTTATTTGTGTTTAAAAAAACATCACTTAACTAATCCGATGTTTAAATAAACCCTCCGAACTAACCCTAACCCTAACCTTAATCCTAACTAACCCAGTGGACCTTATTTAAACATTGTATTCTTTTTAAAAAAAAATAAAAACTTTAGTGTAGTTTTTTTTAAACTGGCCAAAAGTTTTATGTAGTTTTTTTAAATTTTGCCTTTTTTAAGGGTATTTTCGTCATATAATTAGAGTACGTGCAGTGCACGTAGAAGAAAGTTAACGGTAGGTAACTCCGTCAGTTCAAAGTTAAACATTGTGTCGTTTTTTTAAAAAGAAAAAGTTTAGGGACGTTTTTTTAAACTGGCTCAAAGTTTTGTGATGTTTTTTTTAAATTTTGCCTAAAATATAATAAGTTTCTTATTTCATAAATATTTTTCATACAGTAAAAGGAGTCATAGTGAAATTAAGATTCTTTACAGAACAGCGAGTAAAATACAGCAAGTATAGATTTCATAAATGAGCATGAAACAACACATAAAACTGATCAATAAAATTTACCAAAATTCTGGGTAATCCCTAATTAGATAAAGAAACACTGACCAAAGTTTTGGATCAAAATAATATGTGTAGCATAGTTCTTTAAAATGATTTATCATCAAAATTATTGAAAAACAGAATCTGGAAAAGATCGACACCTCTGTAGTAAAATAGTCATAACTCAGTCATACAAAATCAAAATCAAGCAAGGTCAGAGGGGTTTGAAAATAGACGAAATTCTCTAAAACTCATGTTTTATACCGAAATTAAGATACTAATTTTAACATAGTCCAAAACAGCAAACAAAACAGAATAGCGACAAAATACAGAATTTTCCCTTAAAAACAAAATCAACATAGATTCAAGAAAATTGATCCAAACACATCCAAAATGAAATTGAGTCTACCAAATGTCTAAACATCATGAATTAGGGTTATTAACATGTCCACACCGAAAATATCACCTGGGTCTCAATCAAAACACGAATTCTCACACAAGTCTCACATACATGATCAAAATCAAGAACGGGCAAATCCTAAGTTAATTTATGTCCATATTGTTTCGTGAATCATTTATGGTCAAATTTTCACAATAGAGACGAAACTCATCAAGTTTATCACAAACAAGAGTCGTCTCTAGACCCAACTACACTATAGGTGAACTTTTGACTTGTATCAAACAAATGAATTGGAGTACAGGTTACTTGCCTTAAATCGAGATGAAGAACAACGAGAACCAAGAGTAACGAGCAAAACCCACGAATGAATATCCACGAATCAACGAATCCAAGCAACGAACTCACGAACAACTCGTACGAACACACGGCACGCTCCTCAAAGCAAGAGAAGAGAAAAACCCAACACACGAAAGATGATGCTCTTGTGGTGCTTGGAAGTGTTGATCGGCAAGGGAAAGAAGAGGTGATCGGGATGAGGGGGATGGAGATCGGAAGTGGGGGATGTGGTGTGTGGGTTGGAGAGGTAGCTGGAGATTGGGAGGGTGGTCGGGTTGGGGTGTAGCCGGAGTGGGAGGGTGGTCGGGTTGGGGTATGTGCAGCTGGGAAGGAGAGAGAGAGAGAGAGAGAGAGAGAGTGAGAGAGAGAGAGAGAGAGAGAGAGAGAGAGAGACCGGAGGCTAGGGTTTAAGGAGTTAGGGTTAGGGTTTGTGTGAGGGGATGTAGGGTTTATATATAAGGAGGGGAATAGGGTTAATGGGTCTATTAGGAGTATGAATAGGATTCAAATTAGGATTGGGTAGTATGGCTTTGGTAATCAATTTGGGATCAAAATAATAGGATTGGGAATAGGTTGAACAACCAACACCACCAAGAGCACCCAAAACACAAATAAAAAGAACGAGACAACAATATTGATCGAAAATAACAACCATGATTAAGAACAACCAAGAAATCGGAAATAATCCGCAAAAATCAAGAATGAGAACAGAAAATGAAAATATATTGAAACACCTAAATATACGGTTCAGAAAAAAAAATACAAGAGAGAAAAATACACTAAAACGAAAAATACACTTCAAAATACACAAAATGAAGGGGTTACACCGAAGGACCCTTTTCCCCTTCCAAGCATCAACGCCTTGATCGACGCGACCTCCGGGCACGAGCTCCTCAGTTTCATGGATGCTTTCTCGGGGTACAACCAGATTCGAATGTTCCCTCCCAACATCCCGAAGACCTCCTTCATGACGGATCAGGGCCTGTACTGCTACAGGTTTATGCAGTTCGGCTTGAAGAACGTGGGAGCTACTTATCAGCGTCTCGTGAACAGGGTTTTTCGAGACCAGATTGGCCGAAACATGGAAGTCTATGTAGACGACATGTTGGTCACGAGCACCCGAGGGCAGGAACATGTGCTCAACCTCCAAGAATCCTTCGGGGTGCTCAGGAGGCACAATATGAGGCTGAACCCGAACAAGTGTGTGTTCGGAGTCTCATCCGGCAAGTTCTTAGAGTTTATGGTCAGCCAGAGGGGCATAGAGGCCAAACCCGAGAAGATCCAGGCCATTCTCAAAATGGCTCCTCCCTCTAGCGTTAAAGATGTACAAAGGCTTACGGGGCACCTCGCAGAAATTGGGCGATTCCTCTCCAAGTCCGGGGAGAAGTGCCTCCCCTTCTTCAAGGCCCTCAGGGGGGCTAAAGGCTTTGAATGGGGGCAACGATAACAAGATTCCTTCTACCGGCTCAAGGCATACTTAGCTAACCCTCCGCTCTTGAGCAAGCCAACGCCTGGGGAGGTCCTCTACCTTTATCTCGCCGCTTCAGAGCAAACCCTCAGTGCGTTCCTCATAAGAGAAGAGGATAGAATGCAGAGGCCCATCTATTATATGAGTAAGGTCCTCTGGCACGTCGAACTCCATTACCCAAAGCTAGAGAAGATGGCTCTCACCTTGGTTATGGCAGCCTGAAAGCTCCGCCCATACTTCCAATCTCATTCAGTGATCGTTCTTACCGATCAGCCGCTCAAGCAAGTTCTCCACAAGCCCAAGACCTCCGGGCGCCTAATGAAGTGGTCCATCGAGCTAAGACAACATAATATCAGCTACCAGCCAAGAACAGCAATCAAGGCCCAAGCTCTGGCAGAATTTATTGTAGAGAGCACCATCTCCGACCCTTGCGAGTCATCTGCCGACCCCTTGGTCTGGACCGTTTATGTGGATGGATCTTCTTGTGCCGACGGAAGTGGGGCTGGCATTATCTTGACCGGCCCAGACGCTTTCATCCTCCAATACTCCCTCCGCTTAAACTTCTCGACATCAAACAACAAAGCAGAGTATGAGGCCCTTATAGAGGGGCTTTGCATGGCTTTCAAAGCTGGGGCCAAGCGGGTCAGAGTCTTTAGTGATTCGCAATTGGTCGTCAACCAAGTGTCAGGGGAATACGAGGTAAGGGACGAGCATATGGCCAAGTACTTGGTGAAGGTTAGGGAGCTTCTAGCCTTATTCGAAGATGTTCAACTCCAGTAGGTTCCTCGAGAGGAAAATGCATAGGCAGATGCTCTCTCTAAGCTCGTCTCTTCGTCCCTCCAAGGTCTAGAACGGACCATCTTGATAAAGGTTCTCTTCAGACCAAGTATTGATGAAGATAGCCCGGAGCCGATGGAAGCCTACCCCCTAACACTTAGGGAGAATTGGATGAAGCCCCACCTCGAGTACCTCTGTAATCCCTGTTTTTCATTTTTTTGTATTTTGGAGTGTATTTTTCGTTTTGGTGTATTTTCCCTCTTGTATTTGTTTGGACCGTATGTTGGAGTTGTTTTCAATATATATATTCGTTTTATTTCATTTTGGGCTCTTTGTGTTTGATTGGTTGTCTCTTTTATTTCGTTCTTCATTATTTTGTTCTTTCTTCATTTTAGTCTCGTTCCATTCATTTTACTTTAAATTTTTTTTTGGGTGTTTGTGGTGGTGGTGATTTGGTTGTCCTATTTTTCCAATCCTATTGTTTAATCCCTAATAAGATTACCAATGCCAAATTAAATCCTCTTTTATTTCGTTCTTCATTATTTTGTTCTTTCTTCATTTTGATCTTGTTCCCTTTATTTTACTTTAATTTTTTTTGGGTGTTTGTGGTGGTGGTGATTTGGTTGTCCTATTTTCCCAATCCTATTGTTTGATCTCTAATAAGATTACCAAAGCCAAATTAAATCCCTACCCCTATATGTATTCCTATTTAATTAACCCAAAACCCATTGGTAAACCTACTACCACTCCTAATACCCATTAACCCAATACCCATTAACCCACAACTAAACCCTATATATATACACTCTCCCTTACAAACCCTAACCCTGACTCCTAGCAACCCAGTCCCTCTCTCTCACCCTCTCCTTGTTCGCGGCTGCACACCCGCACACAGCCCCCAGGCCGACAGCCCTCCTACTCCCCCTCTCGGCCTGTGCAACCCCCGGCAACACCCCAAACCCGACAGCCCCTTCTCCTTCACCCGAGCCCACTTCTCCCACATCTCCCAATCGGCCTAGCCTTTCTTTGGCCATCCCGACCACCTCACGCCACACAAAATCCCTCGTCTCTCTCTCTCATGGTATTCTCTTGTGGCTGCAAGCCACTATTATTCTCTCGCTTTGTGGAGTTTTGTTCGTGTGGAGATTTTCGCTCTAGTTGCTTGGATTCGTTGATTTACGGATTTTTGTTCGTGGGTTTTGCTTCTTACTTTTGGATTTTGTTGTTCTTCATCTTCGGTTAAGACAACTTGTACTCTAATTCATTTGTTTGATACAAGTCAAAAATACCACCTATAGTGTAGTTGGGTCTAGAGACGACTCTTGTTTGTATTTTCCTTGATGGGTTTTGTCTCTATTGTGAAAACTTGACCATAGATGACTTACGACACAAATTTGGACATGAATTAACTTAGGTTTTATCCGTTCTTGATTTTGATCATGTACGTGAGACTTTTGTAAGAATTCATGTTTTGGTTGAGATCCACGTGATATATTTGGTGTGGACATGCTAGATACCCCAATTTATGATGTTTAGACACTTGGTAGACTCAATTTCATGTTTGGGAGTGTTTGGAACAATTTTCTTGAATCTATGTCGATTTTGTTTTTAGGGGAAAAATCTGAAGTTTGACGCTGATCTGTTTTGTTTGCTGTTTTGGACTGTTTTAAAGTCAGTATCTTAATTTCAATATAAAACATGAGTTTTAGAGAATTTCGTCTATTTTCAAAACCCTTTAACCTTACTTGATTTTGTTTTCTTATGAGTGAGTTATGGCTGTTTTATTACAGAGGTGTCGATCTTTTCCAGATTCTGTTTTTTCGGTAATTTTGATGACAAATCATTTTAAAGAACTATGCTACATATATTATTTTGATCCAAAACTTTGATCAGTGTTTCTTTACCTAGTTAGGGATTACCCAGAATTTTGGTGAATTTCATTGATGAGTTTATGTGTTGTTTCATGCTCGCTTATGAACTCTATACTTGCTGTATTTTGTTCGCTGATCTGTAAAGAACCTTATTTTTACTATGATTCTTTTTACTGTATGAAAAATGTTTGTGAAATATGAAAGTTAATATATTTTTTCTATTTTCATCTCCCTTTGGCAGATTTGGATTTCGTTTAACTGGTTGCGAGATAATTCAGTTTTCGTACAGCAGTGTTGGGAATTCCAAATTTGCCAAACTGTCGTTTCTTGATGTTTTCTTATTTTTGATGACTAAACAATTTGTATAGGAATATTATGAAACTTTTTATTTTGGTTCTAAACATATAGGGGAAAACCCCAGACTTTTCCTGAATTTATTTATGAGGTTTTGATGCAATTTTCCTGACCGAGAATTCCTTTTCCTGATTTCTGACTGAACATGTTTTCTGTTTTCAAATCTATTTTGAGTTATGATGTTGTCAATTACTATATGACTTATTTATACTCACTGGATCCGTGGGGAAGTATATTTTTCAGATCCTTTGACCGATCCAGATTTGGATGTTTGTAGTAGCGGGAATCACTATTTTTGTACAATACTGTCTTGCTGTCCTGAATTAGAGAACTAGTTGTTTTACCCTGTTATGTGTTATCTTGTACCTGTACTTATTTATCTTTCACCTGAACCTGATACATGTTTATATCCTGTTATCCTTGCTTTGTTTTCCGACACATACATGCATGCCTGATTATAATAATAAATGACCAAGCAGGGGTTAAGGGAAAGATCTAGTAGTGGAAAATATAGAAACGTGTACTTAAAAGAGGACCTGTGTCTTGCCTGCCTGTTACGTGTTCATGACTACATGATTCACGATCCTATTTCCTGTACCTGACTGTATGCTTCCCTATAGGAAGATGTACTCGAAAGATAACCACTAGGTTATACCTGTGTCTTGTACCTGACTGCATACTTCCCTATAGAAAGGTGTACTCGGAAGAGAACCACTAGGTTCTACCTATTCCTGTTATTGCTATTTTCTGTACCTGAGTATACTGCCCTATGGACTCCACTATGAAATCTAAAGCGAAACTGTTTGCTGTAGCAACCATGTAGTAAAAGCTGGGATGCATGAAGTGCTACCTAGATAGTAATATAACAAGACTTGACATGACATAATCTGATTATCCTGTTACCTGATTACCTGTTTACCTGTACCTGTATACCTGTTTACCTGTTTATCTGTGCTTGTACCTGTTTACCTGTACACCTGTTACCTGATACCTGTTACATGTTTACCTGTTTATTTGACACTTGATACTTGTTACCTGTACCTATTAGTATACCATGCTACTTGTTCATGTTAGATATTATATTTCTGTTGACACACTTATACCATGCTATGCGTGTTACTTAGAATTTCCTATCCCCTGTACTTGTATCCTACATTATAAGTGGCCCGTAACTTGCAATTGACGGGTACTTATTTTCTTTTTCATTCTCTTGTAAATTTACTAATTGCAGATCAGGATGGTCTACTGCCAGATGGTATTGGTGAGATGATGTACTAGTGCAGGATTTTCTGCTTTATTATTATTAATATTGTTGTTTGAACTTGAATAAAATGTACTTGGTGACTTGGATAATTATCTTGTATTTGGGCGATGTGACCCAGGATATTTGACTTGTTCGGAATTTGATTATTTGAGATTATTGTGTTTGGTTTCAAGTAATTCTGTTGGTATCTTGATTCAATTATGCATGTCTGGTTGTATCTTTTGCTTCCGACTCTGATTATTCATGTGGTATGTTGTAAAGATTTCCGAACAGCTTATGGATGATGAAATTCATTCGATGGGCTTTTGTTACGTATCCGTATTCAGTATCCTTTTTTGGGAAGCGGGGCATCACAGGGTTTTTAGTGGTTTCAGAGCACCAGGTTTGGCTAATGTATTTGTTGCCTAATATATTAGACGAGCTTGGCTTATACTAGGATCTGCTCAACATTTCACCAACCATGCATACATAATTGAATTTATACCCACTCAGATTCTGGATGCTAATTATTTTGGTTTTGTGCAGACTATGGCTCACAGAGGTTCTACTTCTCAGTCGTAGGTTGATCCGATTGAGGTTGTCACTATTGTGCTTGAGCGGCTGATTAATCAGCAGCAAAACCATAGTGATCTTGTGATGGCTGCTCTTGAAGTTGCTCAGGTTCTGCCTCTTGTTGTGCCTGTGCAGGCAAATCTTCCGCCTCGTCTAGAAACGATTACAGATTTTATGAGGCTGCATCCCGACCATTTTTTCGGCACTGAGACGCCTTTGGAAGCTGAACAGTGATTGATCCGGACTGAGCGCTTGTTGTTAGCGGCTCGTGTTGCCGAGACTGATCGGGTGGACGTGGTTTCCATCCAGCTGGTGCATCTGGCCCATATATGGTGGATGGCCGAATTTGAGCGACTTGAGAGGCCTATTGCTTGGGCTACTTTCAATCGGGGATTCTTGGAGAAGTTCTTCCCCAGTAGTACTCGAGTTGAAATGGAACAACAATTCCTGGCCCTAAAACAGGTTAAGTCATTTTTCCAGATTGGATTGGTTACATTATTGTTCATGCAATGTTGTAACATGGACTTTCTTGCAACAGGGTTCCCGATCAGTGAATGAGTATGCAACTGAGTTTACTAGACTTAGCCGCTTCGCTGCCGTTCTTATGGCAACCAAAGAGGATAGGGCTCGTAGGTTCACAAATGGGCTTGAGCAGGACATCAAGAGGCATCTTGTCTCTCTTCGCTTGCATACCTACACTGAAGCTCTTGTGGCTGCCCGAGCTCAGGAGCAGGCTCGTGGTGATTCGTCTTCTTCTCAGCGGACTGTTCCCGCTGCTGTTAATAGGCCTTCTGGTGGGCCTATTCAGAGGCCTATTTCTGCCCACCCAGTCAGGGTAGCTCCTTACTCTTCTGCTGGTTCTTGGAGGGGTAGTTTCTGTGATTTTTGTCGGTTGCCTGGGCATGATCGCAGGGAATGTAGGCGTGCCAGTTGCCGATGCTTTAGGTGTGGCTCTACTGATCATACAGTGTGAGATTGTCCCTAGCTGTTGTAGCAGTTGGCTCTTCTAGCCAGGGGTCTTATTCAGCAGGCAGTTCCAGCTCGTGGTCCAGTTAGGCCACTGCTTGCTCCTCAGCGCCAGATTGTCGGTCAGAGTACCGCTGTTCCGAGGAGAGGTCGGGCTTTCAACCTGACTGCTGCAGATGCTGAGTCAGCTGAGGGTGTGGTTCCAGGAATCTTTTGTTTTATCATTTATTGTTTGTTGTTTCTCTTTGTTTTATTCCTTCCTTTGTTTTATTTCTTTCCGTTTTTCCTTTCTGTATTTGTTTTCCCTCATCCCTGTTCAACCATTCTTTTCCTTGTCTCTTTTGCTTTCTGTCATAGTTGTTGTGCTTGTATGCTATTTTCCTGCTTATGTTCTTTTTTACTCTGGGCAACCCATTCTTTTGTCTCCTCTCGATTTGTCATTCGCCATCAGTTGGAATGCAGCAACATGTCGGAGGCTTGGAACATTGTGACAGGTGGTAGAGTTGTCATATGTTCCCGTGAGTGCAGGTAATGTTTCATTTTTATTGGGGATGCAGATTTCAAAGCCAACCTTATTATAATTGGAAATTCGGGATTGGATGTTATTCTGGGTATGGATTGGTTGGGTGAAGCCCATGCCATTATTGATTGCCGTGCCAAGAAAGTTGTCTTTGGAATTCCAGATCGAGCAGAATTTGAGTTCCATACCGGGGAGTCTCTCCTTGGCTGAGCAAAAACTGCAGTTGACTAGGTGGATTGTGTGATGGAATTGCACTCAGGCTGTGAGGCTGCGCCTCTAGTAGTTCGGGATTTCTTCGATATTTTTCCAGATGAGTTGCCTGGCTTACCCCCTGATAGGGAAGTGGAATTCGATATTGATGTTCAGCCTGGAACAGCACCGATATCGAAAAGTACCTACAGGATGGCACCGGTTGAGCTAACAGAGCTTAAGGTGCAGATTTAGCAGTTGCTTGATTTGGGTTTCATCAGACCTAGTGTTTCACTTTGGGGTGCTTCGGTCGTTTCTGTTGACAAGAAGGATGGTAGTCGTCGACTGTGCGTAGATTATCGAGAACTGAACAGAGTTACTATGAAGAATCGGTATCCGTTGCCCAGGATCGATGATTTGTTTGATCAGTTGTGTGAGACTGCTGTTTTCTCGAAGTTGGATCTTCGTTCTGGGTATCACAAAGTTAAGGTGAAGGCTGCAAATATACAGAAGACTGCTTTCAAGACTAGATACGGGCACTATGAGTATCTTGTGATGCCGTTCGGGGTCACGAACGCACCGGCTATATTCATGAGTCTTATGAATCGGGTTTTCTCTCAATTCTTACATAGATTTGTGGTGGTCTTCATTGATGATATTTTGGTGTATTCTTAGAATCGGGAAGATCATGCTGAGCATCTTAGAGTGGTTCTGCAGACTTTGAGAGAGAATTGGCTCTATGAGAAACTCAGCAAGTGCGAGTTTTGCTTCATACGGTTTTTTTCTTCGGGTACATTATTTCTGGCAATGGTGTTTCTGTGGATTCGACCAAGATTGAGGCTGTGAAGGATTGGCCTATTTCCAAGTCAGTTTCAGAAGTCAGGAGATTTCTTGGTTTGGCTGGCTATTATCGGAGGTTTGTTCAAGACTTTTTAAAGATAGCAGGACCGTTGACTAAATTGACTGGGAAGGATCAGAAGTTTTGTTGGTCTGATGAGTGCAATGAGGCTTTTGTTGAGTTGAATAACAGATTGACGTCAGCGCCTGTGTTGACTATTCCAGATGGTTCAGGCAGATTTGTGGTTCACTGTGATGCTTCTGGTAAGGGTCTTCGAGCAGTTCTTATGCAGAAGGGCCGTGTCGTTGTGTATGCATCGAGACAATTGAGGCCGCATAAGAAGAACTATCCTACTCATGACTTGGAGTTAGCGGCAGTGATTCATGCTTTGAAGCTGTGGAGACATTATTTACTTGGGACCGAGTGGAGATCTTTACAGACCACAAAAGTCTCAAGTACGTCTTCACCCAAAAAGTGTTAAACATGAGGCAAAGGCGTTGGTTGGAACTTATGGCCGATTATGACATCAGTTTGCAATACCATCCTAGTAAAGTAAACTTGGTGCCAGATGCTTTGAGCAGGAGACCGACAGTTATGTTTCTTACTCAGCAGAGGGATCTCATTGAGCAGATGAGGAGGTTGGAGTTGGATGTTGTGTTGCCGAGTTCTGGTCGGAGTTGTTTGGCGCTCCAGCTGCAGTCGTCTCTTGTTGATCAAATTAAAGAGGTGCAGGCTGGTGATGCGCAGTTGCAGGATTTTCGAGCTGAGGTTGAGTCTGGGTCTTGGACAGACATGGTTATTCATGTAGATGGTTCGCTTCGTTTTGGTTCCTGGTTGTGTGTCTCTAAGGGTGAAGTTCATCAGAGGTTGCTTAAAGAAGCTCATTAGTCTTCGTATTCTATCCATCCTGGCAGTACTAAGATGTATCGGGATGTGAAGCTTCATTTCTGGTGGCATGGTATGGAGAGGGCTGTGGCTCGGTTTGTTTCTCAGTGTTTGGTCTGCCAGCAGGTTAAGGCAGAGCATCAGAGAACCGCTGGACTTCTTCAACCATTTCCTATTCCAGAATGGAAGTGGGAACATATCACTATGGATTTTGTGACCGCTTTGCCGAGGAGTCCTAAGGGTCATAATGCTATTTGTGTGATTGTCGACCGTTTGACGAAGAGTGCTCACTTCATTCCTTTTCGTGTTGGTCAGTCTACTGAGAGCCTAGTTGAGAGGTATATGCAAGAGATTGTCAGACTTTATGGGGTTCCAGTCAGTATTGTATCCGACAGGGATACGAGATTCAGATATCAGTTTTGGGAGAGTCTTCAGAACAGTTCGCGGAGTAAATTAAAGTACAGTACAACTTTTTATCCCCAGACTGATGGATAGTAAGAGCGGACTATTCAGATTCTTGAGGACATGTTGAGGTCCTGTATGCTTCAGTTTGGTGGATCTTGGCAGGACCATTTGCATCTCGTAGAGTTCTCGTACAATAACAGCGTTCAAGCCAGTATTAAAGCTGCTCCGTTCGAGGCACTCTATGGGCGGAAGTGCAGTTCGCCAGTGTGCTGGGATGACATTGGTGAGAGAAGGTTTTTAGGTCCGGAGTTGATCACCAAAACAGTTGATGCAGTGGTTCAGATCAGAAAGCACTTGCAGGCAGCTCAGGACAGGCAAAAGCGATGGGCCGATGTCTATCGGAGGGCTTTGGAGTTTATTGTTGGTGACCATGTTTTTCTTAAGGTATCGCCGTGGCACGGTGCCATTCGGTTCGGTGGTGGGGGCAAGCTTAGCCCTAGGTTTATTGGACCGTTTGAGATTTTGGAGCGAGTAGGCAGGGTGGCATATCGTCTTGCTTTGTCACCAGCATTATCAGGAGTGCACAATATTTTTCATGTCTCGCAACTCAGGAGATATATCTGAGATGAGAGCCACGTGATCGACTATTCTGAGTTGACCATTCGGCCGGATTTGACTTATGAGATTCCACCAGTTGCGATTGTGGATCGGCGGAAGAAAGTGCTTAAGAATAAGGTCATCAAGTTGGTTCGTGTTGCTTGGAATTCTAACTCACCTGGTGAGTCGACTTGGGAGTTGGAGGAGGAAATTCAGCAGAAGTTTCCTCATTTGTTTGTGTAGTTTCTGTCTTGTTCTTTTGGTTGTTTTGGGGTTACCCTATGTATCTTCTTATTGAATTTCGAGGACGAAATTCTTCTTGTTAGGTGGGTAGGATTGTAACCCCTGTTTTTTATTTTTATGTATTTTGGAGTGTATTTTTTGTTTTGGTTTATTTTCCCTCTTGTATTTGTCTGGACCGTATATTGGAGTTGTTTTCAATATATATATTCGTTTTATTTCATTTTGGGCTCTTTGTGTTTGATTGGTTGTATCTTTTGTTTCGTTCTTCATTATTTTGTTCTTTTTTCATTTTGGTCTCATTCCCTTTATTTTACTTTTTTTTTGGGTGTTTGTGGTGGTGGTGATTTGGCTGTCCTATTTTCCCAATCCTATTGTTTGATCTCTAATAAGATTACCAAAGCCAAATTAAATCCCCAACCCTATTTGTATTCCTATTTAACTAACCCAAAACCCATTGGTAAACCTACTACTACTCCTAATACCCATTAACCCACAACTAAACCCTATATATACACTCTCCCTCACAAACCTTAACCCTAACTCCTAGCAACCTGGTCCCTCTCTCTCTCCCCCTCTCCTTGTTCGCGGCTGCACACTCGCACACAGCCCCCAGGCCGACAGCCCCCCTACTCCCCTTCCCGGCCTGTGCAACCCCCGACAACACCCCAAACCCGACAGCCCCTTCTCCTTCACTCGAGCCCACTTCTCCCACATCTCCCGATCAGCCTAGTCTCTCCTTGGCCATCCCGACCACCTCACGCAACACAAAATCCCTCGTCTCTCTCTCTCGTGGTGTACTCTTGTGCCCGCAAGCCACTATTATTCTCTTGCTTTGTGGAGTTTTGTTCCTGTGGAGATTTTCTTTCTAGTTGCTTTGATTCATTGATTCGCGGATTTTCGTTCGTGGGTTTTGCTCCTTACTCTTGGATTTTGTTGTTCTTCATCTTCAGTTAAGGCAAGTAACTTGTACTTCAATTCATTTGTTTGATACAAGTCAAAAATACCACCTATAGTGTAGTTGGGTCTAGAGACGACTTTTTGTTTTGTGTTTTCCTTGATGGATTTTGTCTCTATTGTAAAAACTTGACCATAGATGACTCACGACACTAATTTGGACCTGAATTAACTTAGGTTTTACCCGTTCTTGATTTTGATCATGTATGTGAGACTTTTGTGAGAATTCGTGTTTTGGATGAGACCCGCGTGATATATTTGGTGTGGACATGCTAGATACCCCAATTTATGATGTTTAGACACTTGGTAGACTCGATTTCATGTTTGGGTGTGTTTGGATCAATTTTCTTGAATCTATGTCGATTTTGTTTTTAGGGGGAAAATCTTTGTTTTGACGCTGATCTGTTTTGTTTGCTGTTTTGGACTGTTTTAAAGTCAGTATCTTAATTTCGATATAAAATATGGGTTTTAGAGAATTTCGTTTATTTTCAAACCCCTCTGACCTTGCTTGAATTTGTTTTTGTATGAGTGAGTTATGAGTGTTTTACTACAGAGGTGTCGATCTTTTCCAGATTTTGTTTTTCGGTAATTTTGATGACAAATCATTTTGAAGAACTATGCTACATATATTATTTTGATCCAAAACTTTGGTCAGCATTTCTTTACCTAGTTAGGGATTACCCTGAATTTTAGTGAATTTTATTGATGAGTTTTATGTGTTGTTTCATGCTCGCTTATGAACTCTATACTTGCTGTATTTTGCTCGCTGATGTGTAAAGAACCTTATTTTCACTATGGTTCTTTTTACTGTATGAAAAATGTTGATGAAATATGAAAGTTAATATATTTTGTCTATTTTCATCTCCCTTTGGCGGATTCGGATTTCGTTTCACTGGTTGCAAGATAATTCAGTTTCGTACAGTAGTGTTGGGAATTCCAGATTTGCCAAACTGTCGTTTCTTGATGTTTTCTTATTTTTGATGACTACACAAATTATACTGGAATTTTAGGAAACTTTATATTTTAATTCTAGACATATAAGGGAATACCCCAGATTTTTCCTGAATTTATTTGTGAGGTTTTGATGCGGTTTTCCCGATCGAGAGTTTGTTTTCCTGATTTCTGACTGAACATGTTTTTTGTTTTCAAATCTGTTTTGAGTTATGATGTTGTGAATTACTATATGACTTATTTATACTCGCTGGATCCGTGTGGAAGTCTATTTTCCAGATCGTTTGACAGTTCAAGATTTGGATGTTTGTAGTTGCGAGAATCACTATTTTTGTACAACAATGTCTTGCTGTCCTGAATTAGAGAACTAGTTGTCTTACCCTGTTATGTGTTATCTTGTACTTGTACTTGTTTATCTTGCACCCTGAACCTGATATATGTTTATATCCTATTATCCTTGCTTTGTTTTGCGACACATACATGCATGCCTGATTATAATAATAAATGACCAAGTCGGGGTAAAGGAAAAGATCTAGTAGTGGAAAATTTAGAGACGTGTACTTAGAAGAGGACCTGTGTCCTGCCTGCCTATTACGTGTTCATGACTAAGTGATTCACGATCCTGTTTCATGTACCTGACTGCATGCTTTCCTATAGGAAGATGTACTCGGAAGATAACCACTAGGTTATGCCTGTTTCCTGTACCTGACTGCATACTTCCCTATAGGAAGGTGTACTCGGAAGAGAATCACTAGGTTCTACCTATTCCTGTTATTCCTGTTTTCTGTACCTGAGTACACTGCCCTATGGACTCCCCTATGAAATCTAATGAGAAACTGTTTGTTGTAGCAACCATGTAGTCAAAGCTGGGATGCATGAAGTGCTATCTGATAGTAATATAACAAGACTTGACATGACATATTCTGATTATCCTGTTACCTGATTACCTGTTTACCTCTACCTGTATACCTGTTTACCTGTTTATCTGTGCTTGTACCTGTTTACCTGTACACCTATTACCTGATACCTGTTGTATGCTTACCTGTTTATTTGATACTTGATACGTGTTACCTGTACTTGTTAGTATTCCATGCTACTTGTTCATGTTAGATATTATATTTCTGTTGACACACTTATACCATGCTATGCTTGTTTCTTAAAATTTCCTATCCCCTGTACTTATATCCAACATTATAAGTGGTTCGTAACTTGCAATTGACAAGTACTTGTTTTCTTTTTCCTTCTCCTGCAAATTTACTAATTGCATATCAGGATGGTCGACTACCAGATGGTATTGGCGAGATGATGTACTAGTGCTGAATTTTCTGCTTTATTATTATTAATATCTGTTGCTTGAACTTGAATAAAATGTACTTGGTGACTTAGATAATTATCTTGTATTTGGGCGATGTGACCCAGGATATTTGACTTGTTTGGAATTTGATTATTTGAGATTATTGTGTTTGGTTTCAAGTAATTTCTGTTGGTATCTTGATTCAATTATGCATGTCTGGTTGTATCTTTTGCTTCCGACTCTGATTATTCCTGTGGTATGTTGTAAAGATTCCTGAACAGCTTATGGATGATGAAAATCATTCGCTGGGCATTTTCTTACGTATCCGTATTCTGTATCCTTTTTTTGGGAAGCGGGGCGTGATAACATCAGAGACGAAATCCTTCCGAAGACCTGAAAGAGGTGAAGAGGATCTGGACACGAGCTGAGCGGTACACACTCCTTGACGGAGTCATGTACAAACGCTCCTACACTCAGATTGATGATCGACCCTATCTGAAGTGCCTCTCCCCGGAGGAAGCGTCCTATGCCCTAAAGGAGTCCCATGACGGTTTGTGAGGCGCCCACTTGGGAGCGAGATCCCTCGCCCGAAAACTCTAAAATTACGGCTACTTCCGGCCCACGCTATTGAGTGACTCCGAGGAGTACATCCGCCAGTGCGACTCCTGCCAGAAGGTCGCCCCGATTCATCGCCTGCCCCAAGCACAACTCACCTCCTTGGCAAGTCCAATTCCCTTCGCAATGTGGGGGATGGATTTGCTCGGACCCTTCCCTCTAGCGCTGGGCCAGCTGAAGTTCTTAGTTGTAGCGATAGATTACTTCTCAAAATGGATCGAGGCTGAAACTCTTTTGACAAGCACCGAGCACAAGATCCAGAAGATCTTTTGGAAGAACATCGTTTGCCGGTTCGGGGTACCCCGCATCCTCGTAACCGACAATGGGACTCAATTCGCGAGACCGACCTTTCGCAACTTTTGCGCCGAGCTCGGCATTCAGTAGCGGTTCTCCTCGATAGCTCACCCTCAGTCCAATGGCCAAGCGGAGAACGTAAATCGACAAATCTGCTCTGGCCTGAAGAAGAGGCTTGACAAATCCACTAAGGGGCTGTGGGTCGAACAACTCCCGAACGTGCTTTGGAACTATCGCACCACCAAAAGAGCTCTGACGGGGGAGTCCCCCTTCAACCTCACATATGGATCCGAAGCTCTCATCCCCTTAGAAGTGGGCCTGCCTTCATCCCGACTGATAGCCTACAGTGAAGCACAGAATGCGAACCAGCTTCGCAACTGCCTAGACCTCATAGACGAGGTCCGCGAGGGAGCTGCAATTCGATAAGAGACCTACCGTCGTAGGATCACCCAGTCTTAAAAGAAGAGGGTACAGCCAGCCAACCTTAAAGAGGGAGACCTAGTGCTCTGAAAGTTGTCGATTTCCAATCCAAGCAAAAAGGGAAAGTTGGCACCCAAATGGGAAGGACCGTATAGAGTCTCCAGAGTTATTTGCCCAGGCGCGTATCAACTTGAAGATCCGGGGGGCTGGAGAATACCGAGGACATGGAATACGGAGCACTTGATGAAGTACCAAGAGGGTGTCTAAGTACCGCTCCAAGCAACTTCCCCAAGAGCGCTCTATAAGACATGTCTGAAGTTCTTACTTGTATTTTCTTTTTATCAAAGTGTAAAAGCGACTCGCAACTTAGAAGCGACCGCCTAATTGTTTTCAATAAAAGTAATCTTTTCTTGCAAGTTATTTATTGTTGAGTAGTCTTAACTCTACTTACAAAAAAAAATTCGCATTAAAACGACACGCTTGGAGTCCAACACTTGGTTCGACTCTACTTCAACTACTTGCTTTTAAGTGAGTACAAAGCGGATCACCATTCGGAATTGCTCCTACAGTTGTTGATATTTTCCAAACGACATGCTTGGAGTCCAACACTTAGTTCGACTCTGCTTCAACTACTTGCTTCTAAGCGAGTACGAAGCGGATCACCATTCGAAATTGCTTCTACAGCTGTTGATATTTTCTAAATAATGCGCTTGGAATCCAACACTTTGTTTGACTCTGTTTTAACTACTTGCTTCTAAGCGAGTATGAAGCGGATCACCATTCAGAATTGCTCCTATAGCCGTTGGTATTCTCTAAACAACAAGTTCAGAGTCCAACACTTGGTTCAACGCAACTTTTGCTACTCGCGAACAAGTAAGTATAAAGCATCCCACCATTCAGAATTGCTCCTACAATTGTTGACAACTACAAACGCTAGCAAGACACACAAGTTTAAAAGCAAGTACTATTTTATTAAACTTTGAGAGACAAGTCTAATTATAGACCAACTACTCATCTTTACATCGAGATATAAAACTTGTGAAACCAAAGATTACAAGATCATAGAAGACTACTTCAGCCCCTCCTTGGGGCGGGGATACTTCGGTTAAGAGACACACGGGGGCGACGAATGCTGTGCTGCCGATGCCCTACCTCGGCGGACGTCCCTAAGCCGGCGAGCTGAGAAGCATCATCTGCACCCGATCTAACGGTGGCCCCAATAGATGCTTCGCTCGACGAAGCTGCTACCCCACTTTGTGCATCTCCAGGGCCTTGATGTATAGGTGGCCCCAACAGATGCTCTGCTCCACTTCGGGGGTCGTCTCGTTAATCTGCTCTTCAAACCATCTCCTCTCTATGTCTCGACAAACTAAGGTCGATCTCAGATGATTCAGCTCACACTTCACTCCACGAAGCTCCCACTCCACTTCGCGAAGCCGCTCTTGGGTCCTGGCGAGCTCCAACCTCATCGCCCCTAGGCCAGCCTTGAGACGTGCCACTTTGGCCACCCGAGGTACTTCGGCGAGTGTCAGCGCTTCGGCGATCTGAAAAAAGTCCAGAACAGTGAATAAATTATCGAAGACTAAGGACACTATGTGGCAAAGCTAAATCTAAGCAAGTTGACCACAAGACAACTCAGGAGTGGGGCAGACTCAAACAATTCTGAACTCCAACACTTGTTCAAAAAGTTTTCCATTAAAATCAAAAGATTACAAGCGGTGGCCAGTCCGCGGTTCGGCACTACATAATCAAAAAGCAAAAAAAAAAAAGAACAAGATACAAGGCAAATAAGGGGTCGACCTCTTTCGAGCGATCCTCTGCTGAAGGCGCCTCCTCAGGGACCACGATGGCCAGGGGCGTAGCCTCCGACAGAGCATCCCCCTCGGCCTCAACACCTCCTCCCTCGATCCCCTCCCCTCGGCCTCCTCTTCTTCTTCACCCTCCTCGTCACCCTTGGAGACATCGTCAAACCCGGGGATGGGGTCCGGAAAGAGGCACCATCCGGTGCAGTCCACTTCGGGGAACTTCTCCCTCACTTGGTCGATGGCTCGGGCGTACGCCTTCGCCATGTTGACATAGAGAAACCCTCGTGCCTTCTCCATGGCCTGCTCCTTGGCCTCCTTTGCCGCCTCCAGCCTCGCTGCTGCGACCTCATTTGCCTTCTCTTTAGCCGCCAGTTCGGCAGCTTGAAGAAGCCGAGTGTTATCGGCCTCCAGCTTGGCGACCACAGCTTCAAGGTGTCCTAACCTCGAGCTCTTCGACTCGGCCTCAAGCCTCGCTTGCTCAAGCTCCTTGGCGATCCGGACCTTCTCCCCTTGAGCCTTATCCACCTCAAGATGCAGCTCTGTTTCTTGCTCATCCATCTTGTTCATCAGATGGCCGAAGTGGTAAGTGATCTGTGAAGAGTAGGACTTGGGTTGTTTTAAAAAAAATTTTAAAAATAAAATAAAATAAAAAATCTAAGCGCTCAGCAAAAGAGAACTCAGGCTTCGAAACTTACTGACATTGCCGAGCGGGCGACCTGGAGCGCACCGTCCCCCACGCTGCTCGCTTCCACGGCTGCCTCGTCCTTCAGCATTGCAAGTTGCCGAACCGCCTGCATACACGCCGACGAGTCACCTTGGAACCCATGGAGCTTGCGGACCTGCCAGTCCGGGACGAAGATCTTCTTGTGCTGCTCGGTTTGGAACACCTCGGCTTCGGCAGTTAATGGCAGAGCCTCTAGCCCTAAGGCTGTCAATAGCGGGAAGACCCCCGTGTTAGTGGAAGCCAAAGCCAACACTGGGGTCGAAGGCTTTTGTGCCAGGAGGGCGCCTCGCCAGTTGCTCCGCGGTGGCACGAGGAGCCTGTACTCCTTCCGAGGTGGTCTTTTAGACGACCCTCTTTCTCATCTTTGGGGCCTTACTGCTCAGAACCCCATGCTTCGACAACAAGTCGTCGAAGTCCATCGATTCTGCCAAAAAAAGATAGTTAGGAAAAATGGCTTACTTTCCTAGCAACACGAAAGAAAAAGCTCTCGCCGCCCTCAACAAAAAACCAAAACAAAACAAAGTCATACTAGAATTTATCGAGCTAAGACCCCCCCGAAAGAGCGCCTCCTCGGTCAAGTCCTTCCAATCGAACTTCGAGCGATCGAGCAACGTCCGAACCATATCCTCCTCCTTGGCGCTGAGGGTTGGAATCTGCTTGACCTTCTTTGGGACCGACTCTACCCAAGCTGTGGGAATTCCCCATGGTCCTCGACTTCGGATCAGGAAGTACTTATCCCTCCAATTCTTTATCGAGTCCGAACAGCTGACCAGCTTCGTCCCGAACCTCGGAGCAAGATAGAACCGGTACACGTCCTTATGCTGCTGGTGCATCCAGTACACCATTCGGAGCACACTCAACCTCAGATCAAAACTCGACGCTTGACAGTGGAGGACGAATCCGTTTATCAGCCTCCACACGTTCGGCATGTACTGAATGGGGCTGACGCGGAACCACTTCAACACTTTGGCGACAAATGGGTGAAGAGGGAGCCGAACACCCGCCAAGAACACGTCGACCGGCCAGAAGCACATTTCAACGTGCATTGACAAGTTGGCCCTCACCCCCGGCCCAGGGAGCATTAAGTCGAACTCCCTGGGAATTTGGAAACTGTAACCCCTATTTCTGCAAATACTTATTTCCTGGGTATTGTTCCGTATTCTGATATTTATAAATTTGTTATTGTTAAATTCGTTTTGAGTTTCTTTATTAAAATGTTTTTCTAAACAGTAATTATAATCATTTGAAGAAACTTTGTTTCCATTTTTATTTGATCAACTATTTGCATTTTAACCCTCAAAAATATTATTATTGTTTCGACTATTTCAACAAATCCCTATTTTTGTACATACGACACTACTCTGATAATTCCTATTGTTATTGTTATTGTTTTTATTCTTATTGTTTTAATCTTACTAATTGTTATTATTAATACTATTATTACTTTATATACTTGATTATTTTATTATTCTTATGGTTACTGAGATTACTTATTTTTATTGATTATGAAAACAAATCAATTCTTTCTATAATTGTGTTTGTAATTGTCTCAAATAATTTAGGTAGCACTAATTGTATATTTTCGGATATCTCATTCTTTTGTATTTGGGTTTATATTGATCTTTATATTCATATATAATGTATTTTTATTTATTGGATTTATACCCCCCAATAACCCAATATCTCTCTTTTTCCCTATATAGATACTGATTTTCTACTAAACCCTAACCTTAATTAATAACCCAGCCGCTTAACCCCTAATCTATTTCTTAATCCCCCTTTTACTGTTCCTTAATCCCTGCCTCCCTCTCCATCTCTCCCGCTCTCTCCGTTTCCCTTCAACCGAACCCACAACCCATCCATCGCCTCCACCCGTCCATCTCTCCATCCTCTGCCATCATCCTCGTCCCCGTCTCCTCTTCATCACCTCACCATCCTCGCCATCACCCAAGCCCAAGACTCCATCGAAACCCATCTCGCCTTCGCCATTACCCATCGCCGCCTCGTCTTCGCCCTCTCCGCTCACCCCCTACATCCACCGAAGATCCCTAGCATGCCCTCATCGACATCCAAGCCCTGTCGAAGCCCCTATTAGTCACTGTCGTCACTCCTTTATTTCGGAGCGAAAACAGAGTGTCGCGTCGAGGTTCTCTCCGCCGTTGCATCGCTTCCCGAACAGTCACCGCCGCACGTTGCAGCCGCCAGCGTCGCGAGCGTCGCCACAGTCGTTTCGCATTGTGTCGCGTCGCTCGCTCTCTCTCTCTTGCCGAAGGTTTAAGACAAGAGGCCATTGGTTGATTTTGCTGTTTTGTGTTGTATGCACAGCGGATCCAATCCTGCTGTCCGCTGTTTTGGGCCAGTCCGGCATGGAGAAGGTCGCCCATTGGACGACTTTGCCATCCCGTGTTTTGGGCAATTGGATCTGGGTTTGGTGTTCCCTGTTTTGGCCCTGATCTGGTGTGGGGATTCACTTGGTTGCTGTTGTTTTGTTTGCTGATTGGTTTCTTCGCACGTATTTTGCACGTGCTTTTGGTGATTTTTGCCCGGGATTCTGATTCCGTTATTCTATTTAATTATATCTGCAATAACTGGCAAGTCTCTTCTTGAATCCTTTTTATTGTTTGTGTTCAAGATTAATTGATCTCATGCAATTAGATCTGTCCATTTTATTATCAAAAATATTCTTTGACAATTCCGTTAAGATTATCTAGGATTTACACGAGCTAACCCGACATACTCTTAACTTTGTGCTATCTCCTTGATCTTTAATCTAGTCCCCAATGTTTCATGCATATGCACATTAAAATAACTAGATTTGTACTTAGAACTGCTTGATGAAATGGACATGAATGTACCATGCTTTATATGATCATATGATTTAATTATTTGCCTAATCATGTTTAGACAATTGTTGGACTGCTGTATGTTTCATTTTGAAATAGATTTTTGACCATGCTAGAGACATAATTTGAAAGAACTTACTAAACATAAAATGTATCCCTTGATGTCTAGATAATTTTCCCCTAGTCTGGATTTAAATTCCAACCTGTCTTCTGTTAGTTATCATCACTTTAATGCAACTATGTTAGTAATTTCAGACCCATAATTTCATGCGTTCTTCACTGTTCTATAATTTATTTGACCCTGTTAATAGTACAAGAAAAATCTGAAATAATTTAGGCTGGACCTAGAGATGTACAGGTATCACCCAGAATTTTTATAGATTTTAATAATGAGTTCTCTGACCCGAAACAATTAGTTGAACACAACCTACTTCGTGCAGCCTGGACTTAAAATCTGATTAGAACAGAGTTTTCACCTTAGTGCCTATATCTTTTATATTCCTTAATTATACTCGCTGGAACCGTGTGTAAGTCTACTTTCTAGACCTTCCAGCGGATTCAGATTTGCTATCTTGTAGTGGTTGTAATCCATGTTTTAGTACAGCAAGGTCATGCTGTCCTAATCATGTGATATGTATGTAAATGACTTGTTGGCTTCATGCTGTGCCTGTAACGCATAGAATTAGTCACACATAGTATTATACAACATTGACACATTCTTGCATGCTCACATAGGATTAAAGTAACTAATAAAAAGCCGGAGTATCATGGGTTGACTTGGTAGTGAACGATCGGAAAATGTACTCGGTCGGGCCCTACTGCCTGAACTGCACTGACCGATACTGATGGCCATAAACTACTGCCCGATAAACACTGCTCGAGAAACACTGATACTGAACATGAAATACTGATTACTAGGCCGAGTACACAGACCGAGAATTCACCATCAGTCTAAAGCGTTCACCATGTGTTGTGCAGAACCTGTAATATGGGATGTAGTAGTACGTGCACTAGATAGATTAATAAAATACTTAATAACCAGCATTTACTGCTTGATCCTAACATTACGCATTACATGTGTAATTTACTGTAGACCCTTGATATTTTGCCTGCCTTTGCTTTGTTCTTTGATTTTGACAATGTCCCTTTTCTTTGATATTCATGCTCCATTTATTCTCTGTTTTCTCTACTTGCTGCCCACGACTTGCTCTAAGGGCACTCTTTTCATTCTTTTTAGATCCAGTATTAACAGGTACCAAAGGAGCAATACCAGAAGAACTTGGTGAGCAAACTCTCTGAAGATTGGAGCTGGGCTGTTAGACTGCTTTGCTATCTTTTATTATTTGCATATTGTATTTCTTTTTATCATACTTTGTATTCTTGGGCATTTATGACCCGGAGTTTGTTTTATCCCTGATGTTGGATTATTATTTAGTGAATTCATTTCATAATTATCTTTGAGTTTATTCATTGTTTATGTGATTATATTCTTTGCCTGCGTAGTTGTTTCTCTTGTATAGTGTTGAGTTAGACTGGTACAGCTTATGGCTGATGTCAAATCATTTGCTGGGCCTACGTTACGTGCTCGTATTCCCGTATTTTGGGAAGCGGGGCGTGACAGGAACACTCTCGAACCCTTATGTCACGTCCCGCTTCCCAAAAAAGAATACGAAATACGGATACGCAACTCAACCCAGCGAATGATTTGTATCATCCATAAGCTGTTCAGGATTCTTTACAACATCTCATAATATAATCAGAGTCGGAAGCAAGAGAGTCAACCACACATGCATAATTAAATTAATAAACCAACAGAATTTACATGAAACAAAATGTATTAATCTCAAATAAATCAGATCTGGATAAGAGAAAATCCTGGGTCACATTGCCCAAAATACAAAGTAATCATCCAAGTACCCAAAATACATTATTCAAAGCAACAATAATAGCAATACTAATAAACAAGAAATCCAGCACTAATATCTCATTTCGCCAATGTCGTTGGGCAGCTAACCATCCTAATCTGCAATTAATAATTGCAGGAGAAGGAATGAGAAAACAAGTACCCGTCATGCAAGTTACGGGCCACTTATAATGTAGGATACAAGTACATGGGAAAGCTAAACAAATAGCATGGAATAATGCATCAACAGTAATAACTAGCATGAATCAGTGAAACAAAGTCAACTATCATGGTATACTAACAGTACAAATGAATGTGTCCACTATAGTGTCATTTGGCAACTAACAGTGTCCAGTAGCAGTAAGCTTAGTATATCAGTGTAACAGTATAACAGTATCAGTCAAACAGTATCAGTTTAACAGTATCATTCTAACAGTATCAGTCTTATGTTCTTACAGTTTTGTGTGTATTACTATCTAGGTAGCACTTTATGCGCCCCAAAATATAACATATGGTTGCTACAACAAACTGTTTTGCTTTTAGATTTCAAAGTGGACTATAATGGGGCAGTGTACTCAGGTATTAGTAACAATAGCAGTAGCAGTAAAAGTAACAGTAACAGTAATAGTATGGAACACTGGTTCCCTTCCAAGTACACGTTTTCATATTTTCCACTACTAGATCTTCCCTTAAGAAACCCCAGCTTGATCACTTTTATTATGGTTATCAAAAGACATGGTAGTGCATGAAATAGCATCAAACTAACGTGATACAATTAGTATTAGGTTCAGGAAACAAATAAACATGCATAGATGATATACGGTCACATAAACGAGCAAAACCGTGTATGTTCATATTCAGGACAGCATGACCGCACAGTACTAAGACAGGGATTCCCGTTACTATAGAAATCCAAATCTGAACCCGTCAAAGAATATGGAAAATAGACTTTCAAACGAATCCAGCGATTATATATAAGCCATGTAGTAATTCACAAAATCATAACTCAAAACTGATTTGAATCCAGAAAACACGTTCAGCCAGAAATCAATAAATCGTATTCAAAGAAAGAAAAACAGCATTAAAACTCCTCAGCTAAATCCAGAAAAAATTTGGTGTAATCCCCTACATGTCTAGTATCAGAATATAAAGTTTCATAATATTTCAGTAAAATTAATTCAGTCAACAAAAATTAGAAAATATCAAGAAACGATAGTTTGGCAAATCTGGAATTCCCAACACTGCTGTACGAAAATAGTAATATCTCGCAAACAGTGAAACAAAATCCAAATCCGCCAAAGGGAGATGAAAATAGAAAAAATAAGCTAACTTTCATATTTCAAAAATATTTTTCATACAGTAAAAGAAAATAGGGTGAAAATACGATTCTTTACAGAACAGCAAGCAAAATACAGCAAGTATAGCTTTCATAAACAAACATGAAACGGCATATAAAACTAATCAATAAAATCCACCAAAATTCTAGGTAATCCCTAGATAGATATAGAAATACTTTCCAAAATTTCAGGTCAAAACAATATATTTAGAACTAGTATCAAAATAGTTTAATCATCAAAATCATCAAGAACGAAATCTGGAAATAGAATACACCTCTGTAGTAAAATAGCCATAACTCACTTATACAAAAACGAAATCGATCAAGGTCAGAGGGTTTGGAAAGAAGACAGATTTCTCTACAATTTATGTTGAATACAAAAATGAAGAATTCTGACCTTAATAGTGTCTAAAATACAAATCAAAACTGATCATCGACAAATATAGATTTTCTCTTGAAAACAAAACCAACATAAACCACACGGAACTCGTTCCAATCACAATCAAACATGGTATAGAGTCTACTAAGTGTCCAAACATCATGAAATAGAGCATATAACATATTCACAACCATCATATCACATGGATCTCATCAAACACATAATTTCACATAATTGTCTCACATATATGAATAGATTAAGAACGGTCAACCCTAGTTGTTTTCATGTCGATTTTGTGTCGTGAGCCAACTATGGTCAGATAGCACAATAGAGACAAAACCCATCAAAGATAACACACACACGAGTTTTCTCTAGAACCCAACTACTTTATAAGCGGTATTTTTGACTTGTATCATACAAAGGAATTGGAGTACAAGTTACTTACCTTAACCGAAGACGAAAACGAAGAACACACAAATAATGGGAACGGATCCCGGCAACGAAAAAATCCATGAACAAAAATCCACGAACCAATCAACCCACGTGCAAACTACGTGCACGTGCAACCACCAAGAGGAAGAGAGAGATCAGACGGCGGGGGGTAGCGGCGGCTGCTGCTGCTCCTGGTGCTGCTATCGACGCACCGGAGGACGACCGGAGGGAGAGAGAGATGAAGATGGATGGATGGAGAGGTGCTCGGTGTATGGGGTTGCGGCTAGGGTGTTGGCGATCAGGATTGGGGAAGGTGCAGGCCGAAGGGCAGTCGGGAGGAGGTGGTCGGCTGGGGGTTTGGGGTGTCGGCACGCACAGGAAAGAGAGAGAGAGAGAGGGAGAGGCCGGGATGAGAGAGTTTGGGTTAGGGTTTTAGGAGAGAGGGTGAGAGAGATATAATAATGGGGATTTTAGGGTTTGTAATAGGAAATGCGTATTGGGTTAATGGGTTGTGGATAGTTTAGGAGTAGAAATAGGATTAGTTCAATATGAGTTGATTAGGGTCAATTTTGTATAGGATTCAAAATAGGATTGTAGGTTAATTTGGCTTTGGTGATCAATTAGGGATTAAAAGAAATAGGATTAGGACTAGGGTAGCCAACCATAACACCATGAACACCCAAGAGCAAAATAAAGAGAACAAGAATCCAATGAAGAGAAAAGATTAACAATCAATGGAGAACGAAACCAAAGACGAACAAATCAACATAAAGAGCTCAAAATGAAACAAAAATGAATATATATTAAAAACAACTCCAATATACGGTTCAAGGAAAATACAATAGAGTACAAATACTTGAGAAAGAGAAAAATACACCAAAAATATGAAAAACGAAAAACAGGGGTTACATTCCTACCCACCTAACAAAAAGAATTTCGTCCTCGAAATTCAAAAAGAAGATACATAGGATAACCCCAAAAGAAAAGAAAACAAGGCAAAACAAAACAAAACAACCACTATTCTAACAAATGAGGAAACTTCTAATGAATCTCCTCCTCCAGCTTCCAAGTCGACTCACTAGGCGAGTGAGGATTAAAAGCAATACGAACTAACTTGATGACCTTGTTCTTAAGCACTTTCTTCTGCCGATCCACAATAGAAACTGGCGGAATCTCACAAGTCAAGTCCGGCCGCACAGTCAACTCAGAGTATTCGATCACGTGACTCTTATCGCAGATATATCTCCTAAGTTTTGAGACATGAAAAACATCGTGCACTCCTGATAATGCTGGTGGCAAAGCAAGACGATAGGCCACCTTGCCTACTCGCTCCAAAATCTCAAACGGTCCAATAAACCTAGGGCTAAGCTTGCCCCCACCGCTGAACCGAATGACACCACGCCACGGCGATACCTTAAAAAAACATGGTCACCAACAAAAAACTCCTAAGCCCTCCGATGGACATCAGCCCACCGCCTCTGCCTATCCTGAGCTGCCTGAAGATGTTTTCTGATCTAAGTCACAGCATCAACTGTCCTGGTGATCAACTCCGGACGCAACAACTGCCTCTCACCAATGTCATCCGAGCACACTGGTGATCTGCATTTACGTCCATAAAGTGCCTCGAATGGTGTAGCTTTAAGACTAGCCTGAAAGCTGTTATTGTATGAGAACTCTATGAGATGCAAATGGTCCTCCCAAGATCCACCGAACTGCAACATACAGGGTCGCAACATTTCCTTAAGGATCTGAATAGTCCACTTTGATTGTCCATCAGTCTGGGAATGAAAAGCTGTACTAAACTTCAACTTACTCCCCAAACTAGCCTGAAGACTCTCCCAAAACTGAGATCTGAATCTCGTATCCTTGTCGGATACAATATTGACTAGAATCCCATGAAGCCTGACAATCTTTTGCATGTACTTCTCAGCAAGGCTCTCAGTAGACTGACCGACACGAAAAGGAATGAAGTGAGCACTCTTCTTCAAACGGTCGACAATCACCCAAATAGATTGTGACCCTTAGGACTCCTCAGCAAAGCGGTCACAAAATCCATGGTGATATGCTCCCACTTCCACTCCAGAATAAGAAACGGTTGAAGAAGTCCAGCGGTTCTCTGATGCTCTGCCTTAACTTGCTGACAGATCAAACATTGAGCAACAAACTGAGCTACAGCCCTTTTCATACCATACCACCAGAAATGAAGCTTCAAATCTCTATACATCTTAGTACCACCAGGATGGATAGAATACGAGGACTGATGAGCTTCCTCAAGCAACCTCTGACGAACTTCACCCTTAGGGACACACAACTGGGAACCAAAACGAAGGAAACAATCGGCATGAATAACCATGTCCGTCCTGGACCCAGACTCAACCTCAGCTTCAAAACCCTGCAACTACGCATCACCAGCCTGAGCCTCCTTGATCTAATCAACAAGAGAAGACTGAAGCTGGAGCGCAAGACAACTCCGACCATAACTCGGCAACAAAACCTCCACATCCAACCTCCTCATCTGCTCAATGAGATCACTCTGCTGAGTAAGGAACATAAATGTCGGTCTCCTGCTCAAAGCATCTAGCACCAAATTTACTTTACTAGGATGGTATTGCAAATTGATGTCATAATCGACCATAAGCTCCAACCATCGCCTTTGCCTCATGTTTAATTCCTTCTGGGTTAAGACGTACTTGAGACTTTTGTGGTCTGTAATGATCTCCACGCAGTCTCCAAGTAAATATTATCTACACAGCTTCAAAGCATAGATTACTGCTGCTAACTCCAAGTCATGAGTAGGATAGTTCTTTTCATGCGACCTCAACTGCCTCGATGCATACACAACGACACGGCCCTTCTGCATAAGAACTGCTCTAAGACCCTTACCGGAAGCATCACAGTGAATTACAAATTCGCTTGAACCATCTAGAACAGTCAACACAGGCACTGACGTCAATCTGTTCTTCAACTCAACAAAAGCCTCATTGCACTCACTAGACCAACAAAACTTCTGATCCTTCCCAGTCAACTTAGTCAACGATCCTGCAATCTTCGAATAGTCTTGAACAAATTTCCAATAATAGCCCGCAAGACCAAGAAAACTCCGAACTTCGGAAATTGACTTAGGAATAGGCCAATCCTTCATAGCTTCAACCTTGGCTAGATCCATAGAGAAACCATCTCCAGAAATAATGTGCCCCAAGAAAGAAACCTGGTCGAGCCAAAACTCGCACTTGCTGAGTTTTCCATAGAGCCGATTCTCACTCAAAGTCTGCAGAACCACTCTAAGATGCTCGACATGATCTTCCCGATTCCGAGAATATACCAGAATTTCATCAATGAAGACCACCACAAATCTATTCAAGAACTGAGAGAAAACTCGGTTCATAAGACTCATGAGTACAGCTGGCTCATTAGTGATCCCGAATGGCATCACAAGATACTCATAGTGCTCATATCTAGTCTTGAATGCAGTCTTCTGTATATCAGCAGCTTTCACCTTGACTTGGTGATACCCAAAACGAAGATCCAACTTCGAGAAAATAGCAGCCCCACTCAGCTGGTCGAACAAATCATCGATCCTAGGCAAAGGATACCAGTTCTTCATAGTAACACTATTTAGTTCCTGATAATCCACATGTAGCCGACGACTACCATCCTTCTTGTTGACAAAAAGGACCGGAGCACCCCAAGGCGAAACACTAGGTCTGATGAACCTCAAATCAAGAAGCTCCTGAATCTGCACCTTAAGCTCTGCTAGCTCAACAGGTGCCATCCTGTAGGGACTCTTCAATATTGGTGCCATTCCATACTGAACATCAATACCGAACTCCATTTCCCTATCAGGAGGTAAGCTAGGCAACTCATCTGGAAAAACATCTAAGAAATCCCGAACTACTAGAGGCACAGCCTCACAGCCTGAGTGCAATTCCATCACACAATCCACCTGTACCACTGCAGTCTTTACTCGGCCAAGGAAAGACTCTCCGACATGATACTCAAATTCTGCTCGATCTGGAATTCTGAAAACAACTTTCTTGGCACGGCAATCAATAATGGCATGGGCTTCACCCAACCAATCCATACCCAGAATAACGTCGAATCCTGAACTTCCAATGATAATCAGGTTGGCTTTGAAATCTGCGTCCCCAATAACAACGAAACATTGCCTGCACTCATAGGAACAAATGACAACACCACTACCTGCCACAATGATCCAAGCCTCAGACATGTTGCTACACTTCAACTGATGGCGAGCGGCAAATCGTGAGGAGACAAAAGAATGGGTTGCCCCAGAATCAAAGAGAACACGAGCAGGATAAGAGCAAACGAGGACGACACCTAAGGGAGCAAAAGACAAGGTGAAAGAAAAAGCAGACAATGAAGGGTAAGGGAAGCAACAATGCAGAAAGATAACGAAAAGAAAGCAAAACAAGACCAAAAGAAAGAACAAAGAGAAATCAAAACAACAACAACAACAACAAACAAAAAGCAAAAGATACCTGCCATATCTCCTTCAGCTGTTTCAGCATCTGCAGCAGTCAAGTTGAAAGGCTAACCTCTCCACGGAACAGCGATCCTCTGACCGACAATCTGACGCTGAGGAGGAAGCAGAGGCAAAACTGGACCACAAGCTAGGCCTGCTTGCTGAACAGGACCCCTGGCTGGAAGAGCCACCTACTGCTGCTGCGGACAATCGCATTCTAAATGATCAGCGGCGCCACACCTAAAGCACCGGCGGTTGACACGCCAACAATTCTTACGCTCATGCCCAGACATATGACAAAAGTTGTAAAAACCACCATTCTGGAAACCAGCAGATGGATACAGAGCTGCCTTGACCGGATGGGTTGGGACAGGCCTCCGAGCAGGACCACCAGAAGGCCTAGCAGCAGAATGCGGAACAGTCCGCGGAGAAGGAACTAAACCACCACAAGCCTGCTCCTGAGCTCAAGCTGCCTCAAGAGCTTCAGCATAAGTACGCAAATGGAAAGAGACAAGATGCCTCTTGATATCTTGCTCAAGCCCATTCGTGAATCTACGAGCCCTATCCTCTTCGGTAGCCACAAGAACGGCAGCGAAGCGGCTAAGTCTAGTAAACTCAGTTGCGTACTCATCCACTGACCTGGAACCCTGTTTCAAGAAGTCCATGTTACAACATTGTTTGAACAATTATGTAACAAAATTCCAAAATGGAATAATGACTTAACCTGCTTCAGGGCCATGAATTGTTGTTCCATCTCAACTCGAGTACTACTGGAGAAGAACTTCTCCAAGAATTCCCGAGTGAAAGTAGTCCAAGCAATAGGCCTCTCAAGTCACTCGGACTCGGCCATCTACCAAATATGAGCCAAATCCACCAGCTGGATTGAAACCACGTCCACCCTATCAGCCTCGGCAACACGTGCCGCCAAGAGCAAGCACTCGGTCCGGATCAACAACTATTCAGCCTCCAAAGGCATCTCAGTATTGAAAAAGCGGTCGGGATGCAGGCTCATAAAATCCGTAACTGTTCCCGGACGAGGCGGAAGATTTGCCTGCACAGGCACAACGGGAGACGAAACCCGGGCAGCTTCAAGAGCAGCCATCACTAGATCGCTATGGTTTTGCTGCTGATTAATCAGCCGCTCAAGCACAGCAGCGACAGCCTTAATCGGGTCAGGCTGAGAAGAATTCCCACGAGCCATAGCGGCACAAAAATCAAAACAATTAGCATCCAGAATCAAAGTTGATAATAATTCATTTACGTATGCATGGTTGGTGAAATATTGAGCTGACCCCAGTTCGAGCCAACCTTGTCTAATATATTAGGCAACTAATACATTAGCCAAACCTGGTCTCTGATACCATTAAAAGTCTTGTCACACCCCGCTTACCAAAAAAGAATACGGAATACGGATACGCGACTCAACCCAGCGAATGATTTGCATTATCCATAAGCTGTTCAGGAATCTTTACAACATCTCACAATATAATCAGAGTCAGAAGTAAGAGAGTCAACCAAACATGCATAATTGAATTAATAAACCAACAGAATTTACTTGAAAAAAATTGTAGTAATCTCAAAAAAATCAGATCTGGATAAGACAAAATCCTGTGTCACATCGCTCAAAATACAAAGTAATCATCCAACTATCCAAAATACATTATTCAAAGCAACAATAATAGCAATACTAATAAACAAGAAATCCAGCACTAATATCTCATTTTGCCAATGCCGTCGGGGAGCTGACCATCCTAATCTGCAATTTATATTTGCAGGAGAAGGAATGAGAAAACAAGTACCTGTCAATGCAAGTTACGGGCCACTTATAATGTAGGATACAAGTACATGGGAAAGCTAAACAAATAGCATGGAATAATGCATAACAGTAATAACTAGCATGAATCAGTAAAACAAAGTCAACTATCATGGTATACTAACAGTACAAATGAATGTGTCCACTATAGTGTCAAATGGCAATTAACAGTGTCTAGTAACCGTAAGCTCAGTATATCAGTGTAACAGTATAACAATATTAGTTCAACATTATCAGTCTAATAGTACCAGTCTAACAGTATCAGTCTTATGTTCTAACAATCTTGTGTGTATTACTAACTAGGTAGCACTTCATGCACCCCAAAATATAACACGGTTGCTATAACAAACACTTTTGCTTTTAGATTTCATAGTGGACCATAATGGGGCAGTGTAGTCAGGTATCAGTAACAGTAGCAGTAGCAGTAAAAGTAACAGTAACAGTAACAGTCACAGTAACAATAACAGTATGGAACACTAGTTTCGTTCCAAGTACACGTTTCCATATTTTTCTCTACTAGATCTTCCCTTAAGAAACCCCGGCTTGATCACTTTTATTATGGTTATCAAAAGACATGGTAGTGAATGAAATAGTATCAAACTAACGTAATACAATCAGTATTAGGTTCAGGGAAACAAATAAACATGCATAGATGATATACGATCACATAAACGGGCAAAATAGTATATGTTCATATTCAGGACAGCATGACAGTACAGTACTAAGACAAAGATTACCGCAACTATAGAAATCCAAATCTGAATCCATCAAAGAATCTGGAAAATAGACTTCCACATGAATCCAGCGATTATATATAAGCCATATAGTAATTCACAAAATCATAACTCAAAACTGATTTGAATCCAGAAAACACGATCAGCCAGAAATTAGTAAATCGTATTCAAAGTCAGAAAAACAGCATTAAAACTCCTCAAATAAATCCAGAAAAAATCTGGGGATAGTTCCCTTTATGTCTAGTATCAGAATATAAAGTTTCATAATATTCCAGTAAAATTATTTCAGTCAACAAAAATCAGAAAACCTCAAGAAACGATAGTTTGGCAAATTTGGAATTCCCAACACTGTTGTACGAAAACTGTAATATCTCGTAAACCGTGAAACAAAATCCAAATCCACCATAGGGAGAGGAAAATAGACAAAATAATCTAACTATCATATTTCATAAATATTTTCCATACAGTAAAAGAAAATAGGGTGAAAATACGATTCTTTACAGAACAGTGAGCAAAATACAGCAAGTATAGCTTTCATAAACAAATATGAAACGGCGTATAAAACACATCAATAAATACACCAAATTCTGGGTAATCCCTAGATATCTATAGAAATACTGTTCAAAATTTCAGATCAAAATAATATATTTAGAACTAGTATCAAAATAGTTTAATCATCAAAATCATCAAGAACGAAATCTGGAAATAGAATACACCTCTGTAGTAAAATAGCCATAACTCACTCATACGAAAAGGAAATCGATCAAGGTCAGCGGGTTTGGAAAGAAGACAGATTTCTCTACAATTTATGTACAATACAAAAATTAAGAATTCTGACCTTAATAGGGTCTAAAATATAAATCAAAACTGATCATTGACAAATACAGATTTTCTCTTGAAAACAAAACCAACATAAACCACACGAAACTCGTTCCAATCACAATCAAACATGGTATAGAATCTACTAAGTGTCCAAACATCATGAAATAGAGGATAGAACATATTCACAACCATCATATCATATGGATCTCATCAAACACATAATTTCACCTAATTGTCTCACATATATGAATAGATTAAGAACGGTCAACCCTATTTGTTTTCATGTCGATTTTTTGTCGTGAGGCAACTATGGTCAAATAGCACAATAGAGACGAAACCCATCAAAGATAACACACACACGAGTTGTCTCTAGTTACCAACTGCAGTATAAGCGGTATTTTTGACTTGTATCATACAAAAGAATTAGAGTACAAGTTACTTGCCTTAACCGAAGACGAAAATAAAGAACAACAAGAATAACGGGAACGGATCCCGGTAATGAACCAATCCACGAACAGAAATCCAAGAACCAATCAACCCACGTGCAAACTACGTGCACGTGCAACCACCAAGAGGAAGAGAGAGAGATCGGACGACGGGGGGTAGCGGCGGCTGCTGCTGCTCTTGGTGCTGCTGTCGACGTGCCGGAGGACGGCCGAAGGGAGAGAGAGATGAAGATGGATGGATGGAGAGGTTCTCGGTGTATGGGGTTGCGGCTAGGGTGTTGCTGATCGGGATTGGGGAAGGTGAAGGCCGAAGGGCAGTCGGGAGGTGGTGGTCGGCTGGGGATTTGGGGTGTCGGCACGCACAGGAAAGAGAGAGAGGCAGAGGCTGGGATGAGAGAGTTAGGATTAGGGTTTTAGGAGAGAGGGTGAGAGAGATATATATATGGGGATTTTAGGGTTTGTAATAGGAAATGGGTATTGGGTTAAAGAGTTGTGGATAGTTTAGGAGTAGAAATAGGATTAGTTCAATATGAGTTGATTATGGTCAATTTTGTATAGGATTCAAAATAGGATTGTAGGTTAATTTGGCTTTGGTGATCAATTAGGGATAAAAAGCAATAGGATTAGGACTAGGGTAGCCAACCATAACACCATGAACACCCAAGAGCAAAATAACGAGAACAAGAATCCAATGAAGTAAAAGAACAACAATCAATGGAGAACGAAACCAAAAACGAACAAATCAACACAAAGAGCTCAAAATTAAACAAAAATCAATATATATTGAAAACAACTTCAATATATGGTCCAAGGAAAATACAAGAGAGTATAAATACTCAAGAAAGAGAAAAATACACAAAAAATACGAAAAACGAAAAACAGGGGTTACACCTTACCAAGTCCCCCTCGGTAGGGATAGAGATCGTCTCGTCTGCTTCCGACGTCTCTCTGGCCTCGTTTTCCTCGAAGCTTCGACCCATCCCGTACATTATCCGCTCCGCCTGGTCCCCCGGAAGGTCTCGAACCCTCTGCAGTCCAGTTAGAACCCCAAGCAACCTCCCGAACTCTCCTAACCTTCGATCCTCTTCGATCCTCATCTCAACGTCCACCGATGTCTGCCCTACAACGGCTTTGCCCTTGTCGATTGGGGGAACCTGACTAAAGGAACCCTCGGGGGCAAGAAGAGGGGATCTTCCTCGAAGGGTCGATAGACATTCTCTAAAAGAAAATAAGCTAAGTATAAAGTTACCTCAATTTGACAGCTATGGTCGGAAATCACACCGGAAGACGGCGAAAACTCGTCGGAAGCTCTCACTAAGTAAAAATATCCCCTGAGTAAAAAACAAGAATAGTGGGTAAATATGAGAGGGGGTGGAGATTTACAAAGACTAAGGTTGGCGGCGCATTTACCAAGGTTAAGAGGCCCCCAACGATGCAAAGGCCTGGCCCATTTGGTGGAAAACGCGAGAAATTGTGTTGACCGGTCAAACGGCCTTGGGGTCGACTGGCCACGTGTCACTCTCTTGTTCGTCCCCGAAGTCGATTGCCACCGACGTCGAAATGCAAGAAACGGCATTGACTGGTCAACGGTGGAAGGGATCCATATGCCACGTGTCACCCTCCTATTCGTCCCCGAAGTCACTTGCCATCGACGTCGAAATGAAACAAAATGTGTTGACTGGTCAACGATGACTAGGACCCACAGGCCATGTGTCGCCCTCCTATTCGTCCCCGAAGTCACTTGCCACGGACGTCAAAACGCAAGAAAATGCGTTGACTGGTCAATGGTGATTGAGACCCACTGCCACGTGTTGCCCTCCTATTCATCCCCGAAGTCGATTGCCACTGACGTCGAAACACAAGAAAAGCGTTGACTGATCAACGGTGGAAGGGACCTACAGGCCACGTGTCGCCCTCCTATTTGTCCCCGAAGTCACTTCCACAGACGGCGGAACGCAAGAAAATGGATTGACTGGTCAACGATGACTGGGACCCACTGGCCATGTGTCGCCCTTCTATTCGTCCCCAAAGTCGATTGCCACCGACGTCGAAATGCAAGAAAATGCGTTGACTGGTCAACGGTGGAAGGGACCCACAGGCCATGTGTCGCCCTCCTATTCGTCCCTGAAGTCACTTGCCACCAACGTCGAAACGCAAGAAAATATGTTGACTGGTCAACGATGACTGGGACGCACTGGCCACATGTCGCCCTCCAATTCGTCCCCGAGGTCGATTGCCACCAACATCCAAAACACGACGAAGCAGGGGCCCACATACCACGTGTTGCCCCCTGGACTTCGGCAAGCTTTCCGAAGTCGATTGCCACCGATGTCCAGAAAGCAAAGAGAAAGGGGCCCAAATGCCACGCGCCGCTCCCCTAGACTTCGGTGAGCATCCCGAAGTCAGTTGCCACCAATCTTCACACAGGCAAAGTTCACCTTCTTCACAGCTGTCTGATCATCCAGAATTGCTCGCCGTTGCATGATCAAGGACCCAAATTCGGCCACGTCAACCAGGGTCTGATTCACCTTTCGATCATTCAGATCTTCGTGCCAAAGGCTAATGGACGATCCAGATCATGCCACATCATAAATAGGTGCTTAATTTTTTTTTAATTATTAATTCGAATTATTTATTTAAAAATTGCGAAAAATGATTAAAATTCAGGAAAATTAATTAAAAATTATAAAAAATAATTATAAATTCGGAGAAATATTTTTGAGCCCCTGGGTAAATAATTATTGGTTAGAATAATTAATTGGCGCTCCAGAAAAATAAATCATTGCTTTGCAAAATTGAATAAATGATCCGAAAAATAACTAAAGACTCAGGGAAAATCACCAAAAGTCCAGAAGAGCCCAGAAGCAATTTTAAGCATGCTACCAGCTCAGGAAAGTACCATTACCCCTCAAACAAGATTCGAACACCCTTTAAGAACTCCGATAAAGTCCTATATGCCATTGAAACAACAAAACTACTTCCCAAAGGCTGCAGTACACAATCTTTAGGAGTGAGGGGTTCATGATATGGCTAAAAATGGGGTTAAATTGGAACCGTTCAAAGTGGGCACGAATCTTAAAGTTACAGGGGCAAGATGGTAATTTCACCTACATACGGGTCCGAATTGGAAACCAGGTCTCTCCTCTTGGACCCGCTAATCCATGAACGGATCTGTTCGGCTGAGAACGGATCTCAACCCGTTAGGGACCAGTTCAACAGGATAGGAGAAAATCCTGGCTCATCCTTATCCTGAGGAGGTGGTTCTAACCACCCCTATCCAGCCACACCAGTAAGTAGGGATCCATTCTGATCCTGAAAAAGATCCCTAAGGTGACTATAAATACCCCCTACCTCCTACTGTCACAGGTGATCACTCTTTATTTACCTAAGCTTTTTCACCTTTCTTTACTGAGTACTGACAAGAGCGTCGGAGGGTTCCTCACCGGGATCCATACCGGTGTTTCGAACGTTTGTGCAGGTCTGCGGGAGCACCAAGGAGTCAACTTGTCAACAAGGAAGAATTCAGATTCAGCCCTTCGAGTTCCTACGAATTAACAAATTCTATCTGTTGTCCCCACACCAGATTCAACGACAACAGTATACAATCATATAATCCAACAAATTGCAAGTGCCTAGTGAGCTATGAACCGCAGTGAAGTGTGATTTTAACCTGTATCGAAAAATATCGAGGTTCAAGGGATACATAGCTGTATATTGCAAACCGTGAGTCGAAACTTACTTCTACAAGTTGCGTTAACTTGTATGTGATGAATCCAACTTACTTGCAAAGTTTCCTAAGTTATGGATTTCGTTTATGTGATTTTCAACCATTTTGCTCTCTTTTCCGGATCTCGACCGCCTAATATAAATTCAAACTCTATTCAATTTATCTTGGAATCTATATATTTAGTTAGCCTATGTATCCTATCATATAGTCCAACAAATTGCAAGTGTCCGGTGAGCTATAAACCACATTGAAACCTGATTTTAACCCGAATAAAAAATATCGAGGTGCATGCGATACATGACTATATCTTGCAAACCGTGAGTCAAAACTCACTTATATAAGTTGCATTAACTAATCTGTGGTGAATTTGACTTACTCGCAAAGTTACGTAATTATGGATGTCATTTGTGCGATTTTTAATCGTTTCTTTTTCGAAGCTCAGCCGCTTAACATAAATTCAAATTTTATTCAATTTAGCTTTGAATCTAAATATTTAGCTAGCTTATGTATGTTATCATTTCTATATAATAAATTACAAGGCAATTTGAAAAAAAAAAGCAATCAAGTGGTTCTCCTTCAATTGAAACAAAATCAATGGCTCACATTCAACCCCCCAAAAGAGATTTTCCATCCAAAAGTCCCCCCCCCCAAAAAAAAGCCTTACTTTATTAGTATATATCATCATCTCTTCACATTTTCATATTTCTCTCTCTCTCTCTATACCCAAAATTTTAGATTTTCATATTTTAAGTTCCCGAATTGTTCAGACTTTTTATGCTTTTTTGGATTTCTCGTGTAGAAAATTTCACTGAGTTTCCTGATTGATTTAAAATGCAATATAAGATTTAAATGGATATTCACTCATGTAAATTTCAACCTCTTAAGTTACACTGAAAGTAGCAATTATTTTTTCAAAGTTCTAAGAAGTTGGATTTTACACCCCCATTTATAATTATTCAAACATGGACTTTTATTTACCGATAAGGTTAACAGAGAGATTGGAAAATATGATTTGATTATTGGAATCAAATATAACTGTGTACAATGACTCCTATATATAGGAGGGAACCAAATACTAAACTGATACATCTCCGATATGAGACTATATAATACAATATCTAACACCCCCTTTCAAACTCATGATGAGTTGAACAGTGCGAGTTTCCCCACCAAATAACAAAATCTCTGGACAGTATGAGACTTGGTGAAGAAGTTTGCTGTTTATTGTGAAGAATTAACAGAGTTAAGAGAAATGGTCGCTGCTACAAAGCGCTCACGAACATATTGACAATCTATCTCTATGTGCTTTGTTCGCTCATGAAAGACCGAGTTGCTTGCAATGTGCAATGCACTCTGATTATCACAATGAAGAGGAGTAGCGTCTGTGAGAGTTATACCCATATCTGATAAAAGCCAACGAACATGAATGATTTCTCTAGTAGTGGTTGTCATTGCTTTGTACTCAGCTTCGGTTAAAGAACATGCTACAACTGCCTGTTTCTTGCTTCCCCACGAGATGAATGAATCACCAAAAAATAGATAGAAACCTGTGGTAGACTGTTTGGTGGTAGGATTACCTGCCCAATCTGAATCAAAATACGCGTGGAGCTCTAGGGTGGATGTGGAAGCCATGAATAGTGACCAAGTGATAGTGCCCAAAAAAAAAAAATTGATTCTCGTAGTACGTAGATATCTGAGGATCCGAAGAAGAGCACCATAGTGAATTGATGTAGGAGCAGAGACAAACTGACTAACAATACTAACTGCATAAGCAATATCGGGTCTGGTCATGCATAAGTAGACAAGCTGTCCAATAATCTGTCTATATCTAACAGGGTCAGGAAGGAGCTCACCATCTGTGGGATGAAGTTTCACATGAAGCTCTAAGCGAGTGTCGGCCGATCGACTGTTAGATAGACAAGCAGCAGAGATAAAATCTGATGTATATTTCTGTTGAAAAATAAGTATCCCCCGAGACCCGTGGGAAATCTCTAGGCCCAGAAAGTAGTGTAATCTGCCAAGATCGTTCATATGGAACTGCTGGTGAAGGTACTTCTGTGTGGAGGCAATTCTTGCAGAATTGTCCCAGTGATAATCATGTCATCAGCAAATAATAATAGAAGGCCCCTTCCTTACGGTACTGACTGCATAAGCATAGAATGGCTCTGTGAACTTAGACTAAAATCAGCCTGAGTGATAACACTGCGAAAACACTCAAACCAGGCTCGAGGGCCTGTTTCGGACCATATATAGCCCATACGAATGGAAAACATGACGAGGAGTGGTAAGACCAGGAGGAGGATGCATGTAAACAACTGTAGATAAGGTACCATAAAGAAAAACATTCTTCATGTCCATCTGATATAACGGCCACTGACGAATAGCGGCAACGGCAAGAAGAGTGCGAACAGTAGTCATCTGTGCAACCAGGGTAAAAGTCTCATCATAATCAATACCATGCTCCTGAGTAAATCCTCTGGCAACAAAACAAGCCTTGTGCCACTTAATGGAGCCATCAGGTCGATATTTGACCTTGAAAATCTATTTGCAGCTAACAGGCTGGACGCCCACAGGCAGTGGAACAACATCCCAAGTGCCAGTCTGATCAAAAGCACCAAACTCCTCCCACCATTCAGGATATTGAATGGCTTCCTGGTAGGTTCTGGGCTCTCGTGTAGAGTGTATGGCAGTGAGATACACATAAAACTATGGTGAGTAGGAGGTTAGGGTGGCAAAACCAAACAGGTCAGAAGGACCAGTGGCATCAGGTGTGTAACGAGCAGGTGGAATGCCCAAGGTAGGACATGCAGATTGACAGACCGCTGGAGGATGAACCGGCTGAGGAGGTGAGATAGGTTGTGGGAGTAGGGAAGTAGGTGGTGAGGGGGCATGATACTGTGGGGATGCAGGTGGTGTCTCCATAGGATGAGGAATAGGTGGAATGTCAATATGAGATGGGAAGGGAACTAAAGGAGTGGGATCAAATGGAATGCGGGAAAGTCTGGCCGGGGAAGGAAGTGTAACAATAGGGGGGTCAAGAAAACTAGCATCCTCGGGCGAGGTTAGGTAGTAGGGAGAGTCTTCCACAAAGGAGACATGTCGAGAAATACGAACACGACCCATGATAGGATCAAAACAATGATAACCCTTATGTTCCAGACTGAGACCTAAATGAACACACTTATTTGTTCGAGCTGTGAGCTTCGTGCGCTTAGTGGAAGGGAGAAGGACAAAATAGGTGCACCCAAAGGTACAAAGCATATTGTAGTTCGGTGGAGAGTGAGGAAGAGCCTCATAAGGTGAGGTGCCAGATAGAGCAGACGAGGGAGCGATGTTAATTAGACAGACAGATGTCATGATAGCTTCAGCCCAGAAAGAACGAGGAACAGAATCGGAGTGTAGTAGAGCACGAGCCGTCTCAAGGATGTGACGATGCTTGCGTTCAGCTACACAATTCTGTTCATGTGTGTGAGGGCAAGATTACTGAAAGACTGTACCATGAGATTAAAGGATTGATCTCATAGCAGTAGAAGTGTACTCACGAGCACCGTCAGAGCAAAAGGTTTTAAAATGCACACCAAACTGAGTGTGAACCAGGTTTGTAAAGAACTGGTAAATGTCAGGTATCTCAGAGCGTTGGCGTATAAGAAACACCCATGTGTATCGAGTAAAGTCATTGATGAAACAAACATAGTAGAGATAACATTTGTGAGAAGGTGTAGGAGATGATCTCTATATGTCAGAGTGAATAAGTTGAAAAGGATGGGTGGTGTGGGTGGTACTTTTGTGATTAAATGGGAGGGATATATGTTTGGCCAAATGACAACCTTGACAATCAGACAAATGAGTAAAAGAAAGAGAACCAAGGACACCACTACAGGCTAAAGTCTTGAGTCGAGACGCACTAATATGTCCTAAACTTTTGTGCCACAGATCAGCATCAGAGTGTACAACTCCAGCAAAATGCTGATGAGTTCTATGTACATGAAGAAAATCTAGGTGATATAGACGACCATGTCGATTAGCCCGCCCAAACTACTTACCCGTATGAGAGTCAGTAATAGAACAACCGACAGAATCAAATGTAACAACAAGACAACTCTCGCATAGTGCACTAATGGAAATAAGGTTCATGGATAAATGCGGATCGTAAAGAACACAGAGCAATGTGAGAGTGGGAGAGCTAATAGACCCTGAGTGTGTGGTGAGAAGGAGTGAGCCATCGGCTGTATGGATGGAGAGTGAGAGGAAAGTGTAGTGCTGGTGGTGAGCTATGTATAGTTACAAGTAAGATAATGTGAACCACCAGAATCTAAAATCCAGGAAGAAAATTGTTGGGGGGGGGGGGGGGGTTGGTTTCGGGTATAGGGAAAGAGGGTTGCGGGTATGAAATGAGAGATAGGGTTTTAGGGTTTGAAATATTTGGGTTTAGGGTAAAGGAGGTGGCGGCTAGAGGAAGACGATGGGAGAGCAACGAGAAGGGAGCAGTGGTTGTCAGGGGGCACTGGCGATAAGGAGGAGGGAGCCCATAAAGGCGGTCTGGCCGACGCAGAGGGTGGAGCAGATGTACTAGGGGTTTGGGTGTTTGGGCTTAGGGAGATGTGGAGGTCGTCAGAGATGTGGAGGTGGTTGGGAGATGGGGTTTGGTGATGTTGCTGCGGTTTGGGTCGTCGGGAGTCGGAGCAGTCGGAGATGAGGATGATGGTATTGATGCCGGAGTTTGTTGTTGATGATGATGGTGAGAGATAGGGTTTCTTCTTATTCTTGATGATGATAAGGCAGTCAGAGCGACTGTTTCTTCCTCTTCTTCGATTATTATTATTATTATTATTATTATTATTATTATTATTATTATTATTATTTTGAATTCTTGGGTTTTCAGAAGAATGAAAATTTTGTATAACTCGGCTCTGATACCACGATAAGGTTAACAGAGAGATTGGAAAATATGACTAGATTATTGGAATCAAATATAACTGTGTATAATGACTCCTCTATATAGGAGGGAACCAAATACTAAACTAATACATATCCGATATCGGACTATATATAATACAATATCTAAAATTTACAACTAATTGTTGTCGTACTATTCAAACTTGAGGTACAAAAACTCCATGATGGAAATTTCAGATTCGAGCATCCGAAATGCTGAAAAGTAAATGTATACAGTATTATACATGAACATGATTATTGTGTACATCTCAGAAAGTATATTAACTAATGATAGTAGAATACACTGAGAACACCAAAGTTAATTGTCAATTATTTTTCATCCTTGATATACAGAGCAATTACTTCATTAGAACTAAACAACAACATCTGTCTGACTTCTCAATAATTCATGCAATAGATAACATCACTATATATTGCCATGTAAGTTTCCTTTTTTTTGTATGACATTTACAACTCTTTCATATTAGATCAATTAAATATTTCTTTTATATTACTGACATTATAATGCTTATTTTCATATGTTGCATCGTTCTGAAGACGTACTGTAGGCATGTGCCCACGGGCAAATCTAGTAATCCAACAAATTGCATGTGTCCGTGAGCTATAAACTGCATTGCAGCATGATTTTAAACCGTATGAGTTATGAACTGCATATAAGCCTCCTAAATAATTAAATTGCATAGCCAACATGAACAACAAAGTGTTCAGATATTACATTGTTTGTAAAGGAGGTTCCTCCAAACTAGAAGACTAATCCTATAGAAAGACCATGCTTATTTTGTTATCTCATTTAAGTGTGTATCTCACTAGATAAGTCAGCTGAAAAAACTTCACTATGAAAATGTTCTATTAATTATTAATAAATTATCAAACTTAAAACAAAATCTTCTATCTCACATCCAAACATAAAAACTCAATCACTAATTTGATCAAGTAGTTCTCTTAATTACATGAAATAAATGAAGATGAAGTAATACATTTCAGTCCTGTAAATTATTTCAATATATGTTTCTTTACAAATAAAAAACTTATTTCAATATATGTTTCTTTACAAATAAAAAACTTATATGGAATAAATTAACAATGTGTACTTCATTTATTGATGACCCTCAAATGCATAACAATGCAAGTTAACATCGAATTGCAATCTTACAATCTACACGTACAAATTCACTTACCTTCATCAACAATCAAAATCACAAAATCAAGCAAAATCTAAATCAACAAACAAAAGAAATTATCAAGATTCAAGCAAAACAATAAAAGGAGCTAGTTCAAATACAGCATGAGCTAACCATTACCATTAATAGTACCTTGGATGATTGTAAATTATACTGGCTTAGGGTTACACTTATTAAAATATTATAAATGGATTAATTTTATCTTAAGCACCATACACTATTAGTCTATTACCACCTTTTCACATTTGTTAATTATTTAGGACTTCAAGTTTGATGGTTGAAATATATTCATTTAAATCCTTTTGATTCATTTTAAGGAAAGAAAAACTTTCAAGCATAATGGAAAATTAATGTATCCAGATTGTCGAGCACTTCATTTGTATTTTAACTCAAATTATTTTCAAATACACTAAAATAAAATTTAAACAAAATAAAGAACTCGACACAGTTTTCTTTATATTTGCAATATTAATATCTTAACAATAAGAAGCAGTAGTAACAGTTAGCACCACTGGTTTATAGTCGGAATAAATGATATAATTCTCTTTTTAATAATTTTTTTCATCATCACAGTCTCCACAACCATTACCTATACTCCAAACACTCTGAATTATAGGTTATTACAAAATAAATTTCCCAAAACAATAAGAACATGAAAGCAGAGAGAGTCCAGCTACCCTAGTTTGTCCTATTCGCATAAATATATAGGTTACTCTAATCAAAATCAATCAATGTATATTTTAACCAAAAGATCATCCACAATCTATGTCCAATCCAAACCTAAATCAATCCACAATCACTAATTATTACTCACAATATCACAAATAATTATTACTCACAATCACTAATTGCAAAAATTATCCAAATTTATCTCAATATAAAAAATAATTATTTTCAAAATATCTAGGGTTTGAGGAAGATAGAGATGGAGGAGGACGACGAGCAAGCAACAGGCGGCGAGGGGTCATCGGCAGCAGACGGGCACGAGCTAGCGACGGGCTGCGACGATGGATCAGCGGGCGGTATATATATATATATATATATATATATATATATATATATATATATATATAGAGAGAGAGAGAGAGAGAGAGAGAGAGAGAGAGAGAGAGAGAGAGAGAATATATATATATATATATATATAGAGAGAGAGAGAGAGAGAGAGAGAGGGGGGGGGGAGGAGCGATAGGGTCACCGGTGGTAAATAGGCAATGAGCGGCAGTAAGGTGATATGGTTCATGATAATGGGGATAAAGAGAGAGAAAGAGAGGGGAGCGACAAGCTGCGGTGGCAGAAGCAGAGGAGAGAGAGAGAGAGAGGGCGACAGGTGTCACCAGAGGCCCAGGATGACGGCGGGGATAGAGAGGGGGAGGAGGGAAATTGATTTGTGGGGGGGATTTGGAGAGAGAGTGACTGGTAGGGACGGCGACGACGGGTGCAAACGGTGAGTGCGAACGGCGGGATTGAGCACGAAAGTTGGGGAAAATAGAAGGAAATTGGAGATTGTGGGAATTAGGATTCTGGATTTTGGGGTTTTATACTCATGATACACCGGTGTTTTAAAATACTGAGGTAAAATGCTAGGGTAGCGCACCCCCCCCCTCCCCCACACACACACACCTCTTTTAAGATCGTCGGTTTATCCCTCTTATTTTGTAGTGCAAAATTAATGATTTTTCAATTGTATAACTTGGCACTATATAATGCATGGGAAAGAAGGCTCTGAATAACTTGAGTTTTTGTGTATATGGTCTTATGACGTTACAAATTGTTTGGATCGTCCATATAAAACCCCATAATGGGTACAACTACTTTGTATGAGGGAGTTTTCCTCCTACAAATATGAAGCTCCCTTTTCTCAAAATATTTTTAGTTAACGAATAAAAATATTCTTTTTATCGTGGTCAAAAATTGGTACTTAAAATAATGAGTTCTTCTATGATGCAAACTTTTAACTATCTTAACCACTTCTAAACAGCCTTTACAAAAGTGGAGTTAATTTTCAATTTCTTTCAAATCAGAGTTAGTTTTGGTATTTATTCTTTAAACAAATCAATAAATATATTGTAACGCCCCGCCCCAATACTCAGACAATTTTTTTATATAATATTTTTAGAAGACAAATTAAATACTATGTAGTACAACTGCCCACCACAGGCTGCCTCTCAAAGGTGGTTAACCAATTAGGTGACTCTTGATCATTGGCTAATTATATTTATACTCAAACTATTTTTGTACATCTCCCATGTGGGACTATATTTCTCAAATCCTTTCACAAATCTCCTCAAATCCCGTATACATAGTGTACACGTTATATAGTAGCAGTCGACTGCTAGATATACCATTCGACTGTTCGCGGAAAAACAGGATATTACATACACCCCACCTTAGAAATCAGCGTCCTCGCTGAGTACAGGGCACACATCTAGTGTAGGATCCGCCTTTCTAGTCGGTGTAGCGTCATCCTTGATCCCACGAAATGTGCAGATCATAGGCCCTCTTCTACACTCGGTGTCGAAAGTCGGCTCTGATACCATTTGTAACACCCTGCCCATATACTAAGACAATTTTTTTTTATTAATATTTTTAGAAGACAAATTAGATACTATGTAGTACAACTGCCCACCACAGGCTGCCTCTCAAAAGGTGGTTAACCAATTAGGTGACTCTTGATCATTGACTAATTATATTTATACTCAAACTATTTTTGTACATCTCCCATGTGGAACTATATTTCTCAAATCCTTTCACAAATCTCCTCAAATTCCGTGTACATAGTGTACACGTTATATAGAAGCAGTCGACTGCTAGATATACCAGTCGACTGTTCGCGAAAATACGGGGTATTACATATATACCAACTACTTTGTTGGTTTTCTCATTGTTGGGAAAACATTCTTAGGATCAAAACCGTATATAGGGAGTAAAACTAACCATTGGATCATCTCTAATAATGTGTTAAAATTTGAGGTATCTTATGATCAATAGTTTTTAATTCATAAAATCATCTCTCTAGGTTCAAAATATTATCTTATCCTTTCATCCTTACACATGACAACTTCAATTCATTTCTTAAAACACAATGAGTCATCTCAAAATAAAACAAAAAAAGAAACCAACTTGCAACCAGTTTTTTCAATAATAATAACTAGTAATTTACACGTGCGATGCACGTCTTAATAAATATAGTTTTTTAAAGTAAAAATTTAGATGTAGTTTGAGTTTGAACCTAATACATCTTTTATAATAGTTATGCACGTGCATTGCATGCATTGAGAGATTTACAAATGACACTAAGGCCTTCTCCCATTATAATATTACTAATAATTTACACGTGCGATGCACGTTTTAATAATTTCAAAAAATAAAAATAAAAACCCTGATGTATGAAGGATTTGAACCGGAAACCTCCTTTATATTAGTTATGTACGTGTGTTGCACGTGTTGGTAGAATGACAAAATGGCAAATGACACTAAGGCCTTTTCCCATTATAATATTAGATAGAGATAATAAATAAATAAATAAATATTAAAAATAAAAAAGGAATGAGTTTGAGACAACCCCTGCAAATATAAACACTAGTGGGTGGCTAACCATGTGATCTACATATCTTTGATTTTATTTTAGAAAAATCTAATATTTTTAGTTTATTTAGATAAATTAAAAATATGATTTTTCAATAATTTAGTGTGGAGAAAAACTGACTATATTCATGTAAGGTTGAAGAAAAATTAAGAAAGAGGGTGAAACTTCAGAGAAAAATTAGGAAAGGGATATTTAAACTGACAAAATTTCATTTATCATATTTAATAAATTCAACTATTTTTAGAAAGAGATTAATAAATCTAATGGCTAAGAGTGGATATAGGGTAGTTGATGGTTGTTGGAGGGTTTGGACCATAAAAAAAAATCCTTAAATTTTTTACAGTCTAATGAAGAAAAAAGATCCTGATAATTAGAGACATTTAATTGTGGAGCAAAAAAGTGAAACTCCCTTCTGAATATATGGTGAGGTTGTCTTCCTTGTACAGCAAGGTATCCTCTCCTCCGCATCCTCTCACATCCCACATCTCATTCCTTTATCTCTTACCGTTCCACTCTCTCCCCTTTCTGTACCTTCAAGGTGATGATCTCCAAACCAGATCAGACAGCAAGTAGAGAAAGCAAGGAACAATAGAATAACGATATAACAATAAATTCAATGGATCAATAGGAATCAATAACATGAGACAATAATAATAGTCAATATCATGATAATCGATGCAATTGGTATAAACAATGATTCGATAATCGATAACAATATTCAATGATCAATATAATTAACACTTTGCTAATATTCAATATCAATAGAAATAATGATGAACAATATGCAATATCGATGTTGTGTCGATTCTTAAGTCTATTAATCATTTTAAATCTTAACTAATGCACGTACTAGTGTGTCCCATATGTTCCATTCCACATATGCCCGTCACTCCGGCCTTGCCGTCTCCTGCTGATTGGGCTAATCTTCAGCAACGCTTCACTTAGCTGGAACTGCAGCTCATGGGTTAGTCTATCAATGCTAGCTCCTCTGCTCCTGTACTTTCTGCCACTCCCGGTATGAATTCGTTCTTGATTTTAGATTCTGGTGCATCACGTCATCTCACTAGTAATCAGACACTGTTCACCACCTGCACAAAACTTCCCTCTCACTCTCCATCTCTACACACAGCTGATGGCTCACCACTTCTTATTACACATTCAGGGACAATTAACTCTCCCACTCTCACATTACCATATGTTCTCTATGCTCCTCATTTATCAATAAATCTTATTTCTATTAGTGCGTTATGCGATAGTGGTCTTGCCATTACTTTTGACTCTTTAGGTTGTTCTATTACTAATTCCTTCACCAGTGAGGAGTTTGGGCGTGCTAGTCGTCATGGTCGTCTATATTATCTAGATTTTTTCCGTGCACATCACTCTCCTTCTAGTTTTGCCGGTATTGTTTCCTCTGATGCTGATCTGTGGCACAGACGTTTAGGTCATATTAGCGCATCACGATTCCAGACTATAGCTCGCAGTGATGCCCTTGGTTCTCTCACTTTTAAACATTTATCTGATTATCAGGGTTGTCATTTGGTCAAACACATTGCCCTACTCTTTAGTCACAAAAGAACTTCTGAAACCACTCACCCTTTTCAACTTGTTCATTCTGACATATGGGGGCCCTCTTCCGTACCCTCGTGGAAAGGCTATCTCTATTATGTTGCCTTCATCGATGACTTTACTAGACATACATAGGTTTTTCTTATGCGTCAGCGATCTGAAATACCTGATATTTACCGGTTCTTTACAACTATGATTCACACTCAGTTCGGTGTGCGCATTAAGAATTTTTCATCAGACGGTGCACGTGAATACACTTTCACCACTTTGAGATCGATCCTTCAGTCTCACGGCACCCTGTTTCAGTAATCATGCCCTCACACACATGAGCAGAATGGTGTAGCTGAACGCAAGCATCATCACATTCTTGAGACGGCTCGTGCTCTTTTACTCTCCTCTTCTGCTCCTAGTTCTTTCTAGGCTGAAGCTATCATGACCTCTGTTAGTCTCATCAACATTACTCCTTCGTCTGCCCTAGATGGTACGATGCCTTATGAGGCTCTTTATCATTCACCTCCCGACTACAGTATGCTCCGTACCTTTGGGTGCACCTGTTACGTCCTTCTCCCCCTACTGACCGCACGAAGCTATCTGCTCGTGCTGCTAAGTGCGTTCACCTAGGTCTTAATCATGAACACAAAGGTTATCATTGTTTTGATCCATCAGCGGGTCGTTTCCGCATTTCTCAACATGTATCCTTTGTGGAAGACTCCCCTGACTACCTGCTCCCCCCCTCCCGAGGATACTAGATTTCTCGATTCCCCAGTTGTTGCTAGCTCCCCGAGTTTATCTTCCCACATTCCTTTTGATCCCACTCCTCTGGCTCTATTCACATCTCCTGCAGTCCTTACACCTGTTGTTCTCCCTACCGAAACACCACCTGCATCCCCACAGCATCCAACACCCATCCCACCTACTTCCCCACCGACACATACACCTACTGTTAGGGTTATATATTGAAAGCATCACTTTTGTATTAACTTTATTTCCTTATTTTTTTTTTGAATGAGAATCATATGGGCACATGTTTACATATTGTGTTTATTATAATATTAATGCAAGTATCTGATATTCTATAAGGTTGATAATATGGTGTGAGGAGACACACAGAAGATCATATTATCAGTTCCATATGGAATATATAAATAGTACACAACCTAGACGGACTTGGACAATCCATTGGAAAGGTTGTAGTGTAATCTGGTATTAGTCTATCTTGACTATAGGTTTACACTAGTACACTTTGTGTGTATTGAACAGGACCACTTGAGGTTGTTCTCTTTGTACTGACTACAAAAGAGAACAAACACCTCTGTTATTATGGATGCTTATGCTCTTAATCCAGATATAATAACAGACATGTATATGCAGTGTGCATTACTTTGACTCATAAAAGAGTGAGATTTATTATGGATCAACAACCTCTATGAATTGGGTAATAGCATTGTATGTATGATGGGCTGTTGATTGTAAAAGGAATCCATGTCCCGATACGTCGGGTTGATGATGTCCCCTTAAGGAGCTCATAAGGATTGTCATGTAAACTCTGCAAGTGGATTACATTCGACATGACAAATAAAGTTGAGTGGTACTACTTAAGGATAAAAGATGTTGATCAATATAGTTGTCAGTAACTTAATTTGATCGACGGACATTCGATATCTTAACATGGGGAGCTGAACGAGCATATAATAAAAGGAGCCCATAAATATAATTTGGGATTAGGAAGGTAGTGCAACAATAGCTCTTTAGTGGACCGAGCTATTGTTAATGGGCCTAGGTTGTGTGTTCGGGCTGAACACGGGATACCCAGATTCGTTAGGAGTCCTAACCCTAATTTCTCCTCATGGTCCCTGCCGTAGCCTTATATATATATTCTCTATTCTCTGGCCGTCATATCATTATCAGAGATAAGAAGTTTTCTCTAAATTCGTGATTCACGTAAGGAGAGAAAGAGAGGTCAGCCAAGGAGAAGAAAGGTTGGTAGACCGTCGCCCACACGACGTCCAACCCGAGGAAGGAATACGTGCAGAAGATCTTGGGGTCGCTGACGGCTCGAGGTTGCTAGAAACTATCGTCTTCTTCTCATCGTAGGTATAATTCGTGAACCCTAGATTCCGCTATAAAGGGTTAGATCACGTATTAAATCTGTTAAGATTTTATGATCGATACGCACACCAATCCGTGGTCCTGGGAATCATCGCAGTTCCATCAATTGGTATCAGAGCCGGTATTGGATCTGCGTATTGATTGTTACATCCATGTTGTCCAATAAAACTTGCGTTGTATGATAGTCGGTAGATGTAGATCTGTTCTAACTCGGTTTTGCAGGCATCTTAGATCCAACTATTATGGTCCAATGCATGTTTTGTTTGTGTTGTTGTTGTTTTGTGGATGTAATTAATATCACGATGGTTGATCGTGCTTATAATTTTAATTTTTCAATCTAGATTATGTGTGAAATCCTTCGGGAGGCATAGGATTGCTGTTATTTTAATATTTTTTTTTTTCATTTCGATCGATCGTGATGGCGGTGGTGGTTGTTTCTGACGCCGAAGGAGATGCTGTTTTTAGGCAGTCCGGAGATCGACAGATGGTTTTCGATGAAGAAATCGGGCAGCCAAACCTTAAAAAAAAAAAAAACCTCGGATAACTCTACGCAGGGTCAGATTTGGGATTCGCACAGTCGGGGAAGAATCAGGAAAGATGGCAATAATAGTTGGATATTTATTTTCAAATTTATTGCCATTATTGCTTATTCTGATTATGCATATTTATTATTTTGTGATCCTTTTGAAAAACTAGGATCACATTAATAATGGACAACATGGACATAAATTAACTAGTAGGAAAACCCTCATTGTTAAATAACTAAGTGGGAGAGGGAATTCATTTAACATGAATCCCACGGTCTCCATTTCTGGTTTGTAGGTGACATAATTATACTTGCGTGTTGGCTTTAGTGCTTTCCTCCATATCGGATGAGTATAATTATGGATCACCAGTACAAACTTCCTTAGGGATAATTGTAGAAAGTTACCTAGTATGTGTTCACTTCTCCATCTGAAGGAACTCAATACAAGATAATGGACTTAGTATTAAGCAATGGTATACACTTAGATACAAATAATGGTATCCTCCCCATCGGAGTCACTGCTATTATTTGTAGGACCAGAGCAAGACCAACAAATTAATTTTATTTGTCATAAAGTTGTGTTGACATGATAGTAAAATTAATAGGAAAAACCTACTTGAACAAATATTGATTTTGTATATGTCCGCACTATCGTGGCATGCCAAATTCATGGTGTTTAAGGTGTTGGTGATTTTTTTTTATTGTTTTAAGGGAATCAATATTTAATTAATTCAAAAAGTTTTGCCCTACATAATTTTTTTATGTGATTCTCAGGATTTCAAAAATGGGTTCTTTCAGTCCACTTATGGTGATTCTTAAAGGAAACAAACTTACTGGACCTAATTATATTGACTGGAAACATAACTTGGATATTGTCTTAACTGCTGAAGAGTACAAATTTGTACTTAATGAGGAATGCCCACCTAAGCCTGATGCTAACTCTGATGAAGAGGTCAAAGAGGCTTATAAGAAGTGGAAAAAGGCAGATGAGATGGCGCGGTGTTACATTTTGGCATCTATGTCAAATGTACTGCAACATCAGCATCAGGCCATGCCCACAGCTTATGATATGATGTACAACCTTAAGGAACTCTTCGGACATCAGAGTAGAGCAGCTAGGCAATTTGCTACGAAGAGTTTGATGAGAGCATCTATGACTGAGGGGACACCAGTAAGGGATCATGTTCTCAAGATGATGGGTCATCTAAATGAGATGGAGATCCTTGGTGCTGAAATCGATGGGGAAACCCAGGTCGATATCATTCTCGGGACTCTGCCTAAAAGTTTTGACTCGTTTTGCCTTAACTACAACATGAACAAAAGGTTGTATAGTTTGGCAGAACTTGCAAAAGAACTACAGGATGCTGAAGCTCTTTTCAAGCAGAATGCCCATGTTTATGTGACTGAAAAGGACTCTACTTCTAAGCCGAAAGGTGGTAAGAAGAAGAAAGTTCAGAAACAAGTAAACTCAGCAAAGAAGGACATGGGACCTCAAAGCGCTGTGAAAAAGCCGAAAGGCAAGTGTTTCAAGTGCAAAGGGTTAGGACATTGGAAGACTGACTGTCCACTTCTCAAACAAGAGAACAAAGAAGGTATATCTCATTTACTAGTTGTTGAAACATGTTTAGCGGTGTTATCTACCGGCACCTGGTGTGTAGATACAGGAGCCACTAATCATGTCTGCAATACATTGCAGGGGTTCCAGGAAACCAGACGGCTCAGTGATGGAGAGATATGCTTGTTTATGGGTGACGCTACAGGAGTAGCGGCCGTTGCAATAGGAGATGTTATTTTATCTTTTGATAGAAATAAGTCTTTGACATTGAGAGATTGTCTTTATGCACCTTCACTTAGAAGGAATTTAATTTCTGTTTCCATGCTAGTTATGGATGGATATTCAGTTTATTTTAATGACAATATTGTTATTAGAAAAAATAAGCATTTTATTTGTTCTGGTGCATTGGTTGATAATTTGTATGTCATTAATCCTATTTCGCCCACGATGCAACTTATGGAAATGAATAAAATATCTTCTAACATAAATAAGAGAAAAGAACCTTCTTGTATGAACCAAACATATCTTTGGCACTTGCGATTGGGGCATGTTAACCTAAGAAGGATTCAAAGACTGGTTAAAGATGGACCTTTGAGTTCATTGGAAGTGGAGGCACTACCAGTCTGTGAATCCTGCTTGGTAGGTAAAATGACCAAAAGGCCTTTCAAGGCAAAGGGGTATAGGGCCAAAGATGTGTTGGAATTGGTTCATTCTGATTTGTGTGGGCCCATGACTGTCCAGGCTAGAGGTGGCTTTGAATATTTTGTCACATTTACTGACGATTATTCAAGGTATGGATATATTTATTTGATGCGCCGTAAGTCTGAGTGCTTTGAGAAATTCAAAGAGTACAAGGCAGAAACGGAGAAACGTCATGGAAAATGTATCAAGTCATTACGTTCAGATCGTGGTGGCGAGTATCTCTTTGGGGAGTTTAGGGACTATTTGTCAGAGGCTGGGATTACATCCCAATCATCAGCACCTGGAACACCCCAACAGAATGGTGTAGCAGAAAGAAGGAATAGAACTCTTATGGAGATGGTTAGATCAATGATGAGCTATTCAGATTTACCAGATTCGTTTTGGGGATATGCCTTAGAAACTGCAGCTTATATTTTGAACTTGGTTCCTTCTAAGTTAGTTCCAATTACTCCCACAGAACTGTGGACTGGGCGTAAGCCTAGTCTGAAACATGTTCGGATTTGGGGTAGTCCAGCACACGTGCTGAATGGGAAAGCCGATAAGTTGGAATCTCGTACAGAAGTACGCTTGTTTGTAGGCTATCCAAGAGGAACGAAAGGAGGTTTATTTTATAGTCCTAAGGATCAGAAGGTCATTGTTAGCACCAATGCTCGATTCTTAGAGGAAGACTATGTGATGAACCATAAACCCATAAGTAGAGCTGTTCTAGAAGAACTGAGAGGTGAGACGCCAAATACTTCAGTACCAACAGTACATAGGATGTACCACCAGTAACTGCACAACGTGTCACAAATGTTACACCACAACCGATAGTGCCTCGTCGTAGTGGGAGGGTTGTGATACAACCTGATAGATATATGTTCTTGGGAGAGTCGTCAGACTTTGTCCCTGAGGAACAAGATTATGATCCCTGTACCTACAATGAAGCACTCCAAGATAAAGATGCAGAGTCTTGGCAAAAAGCAATGATATCTGAAATAGAATCTATGGATTCTAATCAAGTCTGGGAGCTTGTAGAACCACCTATTGGTGTAAAAGCCATTAGATGCAAGTGGGTCTATAAGAGAAAAAGAGGATCAGACGGTAAGGTTGAAACCTTTAAAGCTCGGCTTGTTGCAAAAGATTTTACTCAAAGAGAGGCTATTGATTATGAGGAAACCTTTTCTCCAGTAGCCATGCTTAAGTCTATCCGGATTCTTTTATCTATTGCAGCTCATCTTGATTATGAGATTTGGCAAATGGATGTCCAGACAGCTTTCCTTAATGGAAGTCTTGAGGAAGACATCTATATGAAGCAACCAGACGGGTTCATTGAAAAGGGCCAAGAGCATCTTATTCGTAAGCTCAAGATGTCCATTTATGGACTTAAGCAAGCTTCCAGATCTTGGAACATATGTTTTGATCAGGTGATAAAATCCTATGGATTTGATCAATGTCAAGATGAATCGTGTGTATACAAAAAGTGTGACGGAAACATAGTGGTATTCCTAGTACTTTACGTGGATGACATCTTGCTTATCGAAAACAATGTGAAGGTATTATCTAACGTAAGGGTATGGTTATCCAAACAGTTTGATATGAAGGACTTGGGAGAAGTAGGTCACATCCTTGGGATCAAAGTTCTACGAGATCGCAAGAAAAGGATGTTGGGCTTGTCCCAAGCTTCCTATATCGATACTATACTAACTCGTTTTAGCATGCAAAATTCTAAGAAAGGTTTCTTACCTTTTAGGCATGGAATTGCCCTATCAAAGGAGCAGTGTCTGAGGACACCTAAAGAGATAGAGAACATGAAAGCAGTTCCTTATGCTTCAGCAGTAGGAAGCTTAATGTATGCAATGCTATGTATGAGACCAGATATCTGCTTTGCCGTTGGCATGGTTAGCAGATATCAGTCTAACCCGGGACAAGAGCACTGGACTGCCGTAAAGCATATTTTGAAGTACCTGAAAATGACTAAAGATTACATGCTAGTTTACCAGGCAGATAGTTTAGTTGCCTTGGGGTATACAGACTCAGATTTTCAGTCAGATATCCAGAAAATCAACCTCAGGTTATGTATTTACTTTGGGAGGTGGAGCCACTATATGGAGGAGTATCAAGCAAAAATGTATTGCTGATTCTACCATGGAAGCCGAGTATGTGGCAGCCTCTGAGGCAGCCAAAGAAGCGGTTTGGCTCAGAAACTTCATATTGGACTTGGATGTGGTACCTAATTTGCCTAAGGCTATTACACTTTATTGTGATAATAGTGGTGCAATTGCAAATTCAAAAGAACCACGAGCCCATAAGACAGGTAAACACATTGAGGTAAGTACCACCTGATACGAGATTTCGTAAAGAAAGGAAAAGTTGCTGTGATCAAGATAGCATCAGCAGACAACCTAGCTGATCCCTTCACTAAGAGCTTACCAGCTAAGGCTTTTGATAGTCATGTTGAGAGAATGGGAGTCAGATGCATAGCAGCATGACTTTAAGTATAAGTGGGAGATTTGTAACAGTATACTGAAAAGCAATGCTTTGAGTATAAGTGGGAGATTGTTAGGGTTATATACTAAAAGCATCACTTTTGTATTAACTTTATTTCCTTATTTTTTTTGAATGAGAATCATATGGGCACATGTTTGCATATTGTGTTTATTATAATATTAATGCAAGTATCTGATATTCTATAAGGTTGATAGTATGGTGTGAGGAGACACACAGAAGATCATATTATCAGTTCCCTATGGAATATATAAATAGTACACAACCTAGATGGACTTGGACAATCCATTAGAAAGGTTGTAGTGTAATCTGGTATTAGTCTATCTTGACTATAGGTTTACACTAGTACACTTTGTGTGTATTGAACAGGACCACTTGAGGTTGTTCTCTTTGTACTGACTACAAAAGAGAACAAACACCTCTGTTATTATGGATGCTTATGCTCTTAATCCAGATATAATAACAGACATGTATATGCAGTGTGCATTACTTTGACTCATAAAAGAGTGAGATTCATTATGGATCAACAACCTCTATGAATTGGGTAATAGCTTTGTATGTATGATGGGCTGTTGATTGTAAAAGGAATCCATGTCCCGATACGTCGGGTTGATGATGTCCCCTTAAGGAGCTCATAAGGATTGTCATGTAAACTCTGCAGGTGGATTACATCCGACATGACAAATAAAGTTGAGTGGTACTACTTAAGGATAAAAGATGTTGATCAATACAGTTGTCAGTAACTTAATTTGATCGACGGACATTCGATATCTTAACATGGGGAGCTGAACGAGCATATAATAAAATGAGCCCATAAATATAATTTGGGATTAGGAAGGTAGTGCAACAATAGCTCTTTAGTGGACCGAGCTATTGTTAATGGGCCTGGGTTGTGTGTTCGGGCTGAACACGGGATACCCAGATTCGTTAGGAGACCTAACCCTAATTTCTCCTCATGGTCCCTACCGTAGCCTTATATATATATCCTCTATTCTCTGGCCGTCATATCATTATCAGAGATAAGAAGTTTTCTCTAAATTCGTGATTCACGTAAGGAGAGAAAGAGAGGTCAGCCAAGGAGAAGAAAGGTTGGTAGACCGTCGCCCACACGACGTCCAACCCGAGGAAGGAATACGTGCAGAAGATCTTGGGGTCGCTGACGGCTCGAGGTTGCTAGAAACTATCGTCTTCTTCTCATCGCAGGTATAATTCGTGAACCCTAGATTCCGCTATAAAGGGTTAGATCACGTATTAAATCTGTTAAGATTTTATGATCGATATGCACACCAATCCGTGGTCCTGGGAATCATCGCAGTTCCATCACCTACTCCACCGTCCTCACCCCCACACCCTGTCAGTCCACCATCTCTTCTTCAGTCTACCCATTCCACTTTTGGTATTCCTCCAGCATGTTATACACCTGATGCCACTGGTCCTTCTGACCAGTTTGGTTTTGCCACCCTAGCTTCCTACTCAACATAGTTTCATACAAATCTCACTGCTATACACTCTATACATGAGCCCAGAACCTATCAAGACACAATTTAATATCCTGAATGGAGGAATGCTATTGCAGAGGAATTCAGTGCATTTGATCAGACTGGCACTTGGGATGTTGTTCCTCTACCAGAGGGCGTTCAGCCTATTAGCTGCAAGTGGATTTTCAAGGTCAAATATCAACCTGATGGATCTGTTGAGCGGCACAAGGCACGTCTAGTAGCCCGATGGTTTACTCAGGAGCATGGCATTGATTATGATGAGACCTTTGTTCCCGTTGCACAGATGACTACTGTTCACACCCTTCTTGCTGTTGCAGCCATCCGCCAATGGCCGTTATACCATATGGACGTGAAGAATGCTTTTCTTCATGATACCTTATCTGAGATTGTTTATATGGATCCTGCTTCTAGCCTCCCTACTCCTCGTCATGTTTGCCGGCTGCGTCGGGCTATATATGGTTTGAAGCAGGCCCCTCGAGCCTAGTTTGAGTGTTTTCGCCTTGTCATCACCAAGGCTGGTTTTAGTTAGAGTTCTCAGGACCATTCTATGTTTATGTGGTCATCACCGCAGGGGAGGATAATTCTACTACTCTATGTTGACGATATGATCATTACTGGGGATGACTCTGCGGGCATTACATCCACCCAGAAATCCACCCAGAAATACCTTCATCGGCAGTTCCATATGAAAGACCTTGGCAGACTACGTTATTTACTGGGCCTAGAGATTGCTCATGGATCTCGGGGGATACTCATTTCCCAACAGAAATACACATCATATATTATCTCCGCTGCATGCCTTTCTGACAGTAGATCAGCCGATACACCTTTAGAGCTTCATGTGAAGCTTCGTCCCACTGATGGTGAGCTCCTTCCTGATCCCACCAGATACAGACAGATTGTTGGACAGCTTGTCTACTTATGCATGACCAGACCCGATATTGCTTACGCAGTCAGTGTTGTCAGTAAGTTTGTTTTTGCTCTTACATCAGTTCACTACGCTGCTCTTCTTTGGATTCTCAGATATCTTCGGGGCACTATTACTTGCTCATTATTCATGCCTGATACATCCAAACTAGAGTTGAGTGCATATTCTGATTCAGATTGGGCAGGTGATCCTACTACCATACGGTCTACCATCGGTTTCTGTTTATTCCTTGGTGATTCGCTGATCTCATGGCGAAGTAAGAAACAGGCAGTTATTGCATGTTCTTCGACTGAAGCTGAGTACAAAGCAATAGAAGCTACTACTAGAGAGATTATTCATGTTCGTTAGCTGTTATCAGATATGAGTGTCACTCTTACAGGAGCTATTCCTCTTCATTGTGATAACCGGAGTGCATTGCACATTGCAAGCAACCCGATCTTTCATGAGCGAACGAAGCATATAGAGATTGATTGCCATTATGTTCGTGAGCACTTTGAGGCAGGGACCATTTCTCTCCATTCTGTTACATCTTCCTAGCAGACTGCAGACTTCTTCACCAAATCCCATACTGTTTAGAGATTTAGATACTTAGTAGGCAAACTCACAATATTTGACCCATCGTGAGTTTGAGTGGGGGTGTTAGATATTATTATAGTCCTATATTGGTTGTAGAGTTGTTTTGATATTTGTTCTCCTCCTATATATAGGTGGTATTGTACTTGGTTGAACTCAATTCAATATTCAGTATTGTTTTCATCTCTCTGATTTATCTTAACACAATCCAGCACCGAACCAATCCATCCCTAAGCCAAAGCCTAAAAACCGAACCTAAATCAAGTTGAGCCAAAACTAAACCATATCTTATCCAAACATCAAATTGAGTTTGAACCGGATCATAATCCTAAACCACCACCACCAACAATTCAATCCGCCATCACCGATCCTTCCCAAATGGCTGAAAAAGAATCCAATAACCCAAATCTTAACCATAGTCACAAATTTGGGGTTCAAAAGTTATTTGGTCAAGTTCAAATGTTCGGAATTTGGAAAAATTCTGTCAAATTCGGCAAAGATTTGTTAAAAATTCAGGAATGATCTACATGCATATTTTTATGTATATGTGTATGTAAATGCATTTATGTTTACATATGCATCTTCAAATATGTGAAATGGGGATATTCTCATTATTTTAACCTAAGTGATCCTATAAAATTTGTGTTTCAAATATACGGGTAAGAGAATAATTTTCCTAAATATAGTCCACAGCAGGTATCTCCCACTCACAGTATCACATGTAATATATAGAAAAGTAGATGAGTAAAATTGTCCTTTGACCTTAATCATTCCTTCTTCTTCTCTGCTCAAGCCCTCCCATGAAAGCAGCATTTTCAACCCATTTAGATCTAAAAATTTATTCTTTTTATAAATCAATTTTATATATTTCCTGAGCCGAAAAATATGCGAATCCTCCGTATATTTGCGAATCTTGCTTTAAAATCGCGTACATCGTGATTTATTCACATACTGTCAAATAAATCGCGGATCCATTCGGCTATTGTTATATCTGCGATTTATTCATGAATTTGCCGAATACTTTGCGGATATTTCTTAACCAGAATTTATTTCTTCATCAGTCCTAGTATTTACCACCCCCCCCCCCCCCCCCCGTTTTCTAGCTCACCCCCCATTCTTAAGTTGCCCTTTATAAATTAAAATTCGTAGACATATCCCTTTTAAGTTGTGGGGGGTAAAGTGTTTGCTTACCCCACCTTCCCTCCCAATTTCTTGGTTTCGCTCCTCCCATCCAAAACTAACAATTCCCATCCATCCACCCCAATTTTTTTCCATCTTTCTCCCCCCTATTATTTTTTCAAATCACTTGGACTCTTTATCTTCATGCAACTCTCTAATGGAAGAAGTGGAAGAAGAAGAGGCAATGAGAATTCAAGAAGAATTTAATCAAATGGATTTTGAGTCACTTGAAGTCAATGAACATCAGGGATTTGGCAACTCACAAGCTACGGTATGTTAAAAATTCATCTTTTTAAGATTTATGATTCTAATCAACAGTCAAATTTTTTAGGGTTTGTTAAAACCCTAACGTAGATTAAATGAAATTTGTTAAATCTTAGTCGATGATGATTATCCACCTAAAAATGCAATCTTTTTTAGGGTTTTGTAAGATGGACATCACATGAATTATATGCTCTTTCTTGTTTGATATTTATAATTGTATTCTATCGATTTTTGTTTTAAAATAAATTGTGTGTATGACAAGAATTATGCAATTTCTTTTGATATTATGTTATTGTGTCTTTGTATTGGAAGCATATAGTATTTGTATTTTGTGTGATTGATAGTTTGTTGTATGAATAGGTTGATTGGGGTTCTTTGCACGTTGAACCTATAGTACCACCTTTTGAAACATTCCGGGGTAAGACAATAGTCGCAGGTGATACTCCTAATGTTGATACTGATTGGACACCGTTTTTTTTAAAAAGACACTGTCATGAATTTTTTTTAATGCTCTTTTATTTTCATTTGAATTACTATCTAGTGTAAATTTCTTACTCATTGTGTTTGCATTGTTTGATGTAGGTGTTTGAATCTCTAGATAAGTTAAAAGATTGGCTCAAAGATATTGGGAGGAGGCACAATATGGTGGTGGTTGTCAACAAATCTGATTTTAAAGGGAGGAATCCAAGAATTTTGTTTGGTTGTGAAAGAAGTGGAACCTATAAACCATCTAAGAAGGCTAAAATCGTGGAATCGGATAAAAATGGTGGGTGAATACCAATGGGTGCGCGCTCCAGATTTTTTGTTTTCTTACGGGGGGAGAGAACCAAATGGGCGGAGCGGCTAGAAAACGGCGGGTGAATACCAGGACTTTTAAATGTAATGAGGCTTTTATTTATAGACCAGGTCAAAAGAGGTGATAATAAGAGTGATTCTCATATACAGGCCAATTTTAGAAACTAATTGCGAATATAGGTCAGTTGCCAAAGTATTTAGGAAAATAAGTTGGCTAAAGATAATTTTGTAAAAAAGAACCATACCTTTCAAACTATTTATACAACTTTAAAACTAAATTACTTACATAATTTACTAACCTATATTAAAACTGGATACTTCACAAAAAATACAGAAACTAGCGTTAAATTTTTTTTCAAAATTTATAATAAGATACATTGATAGTAGACTAACAGAAATATTACATATAATTGATAAGAAAATATCAGAATATTTAGTAATAATAAGTAGAGCAACTAAAGAATTACCTAAAGAAATTAAAAAAATAATAACTTATAAGGTATTAGATTACAGAAACGAATAAGCAAGTTAGTATTACCAACACAGCTACTAGCACACATAATATTAAACAAAGTTGGTATGGATAATAATCCAATAGTAGAAACATCAATGCATAAATTAAATAAAAAAATAGAATTAGAAATTTATATGATAAACATTCAAGAGTTAGAAGAAGATTACAATGACCCAAAATTCATAGGAGATATAAGAAAAGACCTTAACATCATAAATAAGAACCTAGAAGAATTAAGTAGGTGTATAACAAATGACACAGAGGAAGAATTAGTCACAATAGAAAAAGGTATGACGGAGTTAGAAGCTACAACAAAACTTAATATAAATATTTTAGAAATAAAAGGTTTAATGACAAATCCCAATTCATTGAAAGTAGAAGAAGCATTAAGGAATCTATATATAACAAATGAAGAAATAAAAATGGATCAAGAAGGAGACAAGATGATAACAAAACCTACAGAAAATTCAACTAATATGTATGAATACTTAAGACCGCCACCTAATAAAATGACTTATCACTTACCATGGAAATGGAAAAGTAGAGAAATGAGTAAGTTAGGAAAAGAAAAAGAAAAAGAAATCTCAAAACATTAACCTACAAAACACTACAAAAAAGGAATAGCAGTGTTGCGGTCTTTTTTTGGGGTGTGAGAGCAGCAGATAATGTGAGTTCTAGTATTCGTGGAAACCACAGTAATACTACCATTTGTTTTGGATCCGATAGAATATATCTGTTGGGTTTACTGATGAGTGGATGCCTTGTGGACCTGCAAAATAAAGTCTGAAACATCGGGAGTATTTCGTGCGGCTAACCCTCCGATGCTTAAGTTAGAAAGCAGCAATATAGTAGAAGGAATTTTGTAGCAAATGAGTCATCACCTGTAACCATACCGTAGATGTTGTACTTATTGGCTAGGGGGGAAAAACCATTATGGGACGATCCCCTCTGTCACGCCCCGCTTCCCAAAAGGAATACGGAATACGAGTTTGTGACAAAGTCCAACGAATGATTTTCATCATTCATCAGCTATAGGATTGACTCAGTATCATAACAAGAAATATAACGAAAATATACTCAACTACGCATGCATGAATAATTTATTAATCAATAGAAACATTTGAAACAAAATATAAATATCCCAAATATTTTTCAGATCTGGATCAAAAGATAAAACTTCAAGACTACAAGCCCGTTACAAGTCTCAAGTAGCAACAGAAATAAATAACTCAAATAAAAAGTAATTAAAGCAAGCTTTTCCCCAAGTGAAGCCTGGAAGGTTTGCTCACCAATTCCAGCAGACAACTCGTCTCTAAAGTCTGTATATATAAATAAAAAGGAAAATGGAGAAACACGACAAACGCCCTTAGTGCAACTTAGGGCCACAAGTAGTACAAGCAATGGTATGAAAATGAATGCAAGAAAAATATGAAACGAGATTTGGAATCAAGAATGTATAACATGATATGATAGGGATGCAACAAGTAGTGAAGTTCAAGAGACTAGCTAGTAAGACAACTCAAGTAACAAGATTGAATAACAAGTACTAGTAATGGAACAAGTGACAAGTAAACATGTAATTGTATCAAGCATCAAGTGACCAGTATCGAGTAACAAGTATCAAGTAACAAGTATCAAGTAACAAGTATCATGTAGGGTATCAAGTGTGTACAAGTGACAAGTTAATCATAAGTCTAATGTTTAATTCTATCTAGGTATCACTTCATGCGTCCATCCTTTTACCGCATGGTTGCTACTTACAAACAGTTACGTTCAGGCCTAGTGGTGGACTTTATAGGGTAGTGTACTCAGGCATCAAGTATCAAGCAAGCAAAGTTCATGAATACAAAAATAATGTAACAAGTTCACGAACCAGTTCGTGAATGCACTAACAAGTCCAAGAACCAACCGTGGATTTATGAATGCACTAAAGATATAACAAGTTCATGAACCAAGTAATGGGTTCATGAATACCCTCAAGATACAAAAAGTTGATGAACCAAGTACTGGGAAACACAGGCCCCCTTCCGAGTACACTTACCTATATTGTACACTATCATGGTTTTTCCCTTAAACCCTGGCTTGTTAATTATTATTATCAACTAAGCATGAAAGTGTGTGAAAACAGGTCAAGTAAACATGATCAAGTACATGGAACAAGTCTATGCTAGGTAGGATACATATTCAAGAGTCAAAAAAGATTAAAGATATCAAGAATGACGAGAATTCCAATTCTGGACAGCATGACGTTGCTGCACCAAAACTGCGATTTCCGTCGCTACAAGAATGCAAATGTGGATCCGTTAGAAGGTATAGAAACTAGACTCCTGTCCGATTCTATGCATAGAAATAAGATACATAAAAGTTGTAGCATCAGGTGTCAAAACAGCAAACTACACAGGATTTGTGTTCAGCCAGATTTTGTAAAACTGAGTTTATACATATGAATCGGGTTTGAAACTTCAATAATTAATTCCAGGAAAATTAGTGAATGTTCTCCAGTGTGTCTAGTATCAGCATGAAAATTTTCAAGTCATTATTTTACTGTTAGCATGGTTAAATTAATTGTAAAGTAAAGTGATGCAGCAGTTTTTATGAATCTACGATTCCAGACACAGCAGCAGTAAAAATGTGATAACTTACAAACCATAATACAGAATTCAATTCCGTTAAAAGGATAGTAAACTAGACATCTGGGGCTAAGTTTCATATTCAGGACTCAAGTCCAGATTCTGATGTAATCGGGGTTGAAACAACAAGTAAAGACAGGAATAGCAACAAACAAAGATAGTTTTTGCATGAAAAGCCTTATAATTATTATTCATATGAGTCTAAATTAACATGTGATGAAAATCAAAGGGTAATAGGTATCAACAAAAGGTTGTGACTCTTGAGATCATGGAATTGGTAAGGAACAAAATCAGATCAACAAACGATGAGCCAAAAGGGAGTCACATTTACAATCTACTTGCAGTATTTTCAGTTAAATGCTTGTACTGGAACAATAAATTGTACAAGAAGATACTTGCCTTGGGGTGTAGATGAAGAATCTGACGAAAGAATAATGGGAACGGATCCCGGCACGAATCTTGATGAAGATCAAGACCAAGGAAGATCGGACGGCTGGATCCAAGAGCTTGATGATGATGATCGCGATCGACGATCGGACGGCCGAGATTTGATGATCAAGAATCCAACAGGAAAACAACATACACAACAATCAGATCTGATCCCTCCTTTCCATAAATAGCAACACCAAAATCACGATGGAATCGGACGGCCAGGATCAAAACTGATGGGGATCATGATGATCAAGAGGAGATCGACGGCCCAAACCCAATTAAGCATGATGATGATGATCATGATGATCGACGGCCCAAAATCAAAGATGAAAACCACTTCATCAACAGCAACCCATGGCAATGGGGTGCACCGGCATGGCTTCGATGGCGGCAGGAGGACGACGACAGACAGGCGGTCGGCACGGTGGTGCCACTGGCTGATGGCGCGACAAGAGGAGGGAAGCACTGCGGTTACTGCTGTTGAGGCATCGGGGTCGCAGCGACAGGAGCACTTGGACTGCACTCGGGAGGCGAGACGCGACATAGGTGGCTGCGACGGCAGGATGGTGGAGACGGGGCACTGCAGTTGCCGCTGCTGGTCGTGACAAGGAAAAGGAAGGCAGGGCAGACAGAGCATCGGGGTCGCTGCTGGCTGCATCACGACTGAGTGATGGAAGGAGGGGAAGAGAGGCGAAGGGCGCTGCATTTGGGAGGAGGGCTAGCGAGAAAGTGGAAGATGAAGAGGTGGCACATGGCGGTCGCGATGATGGCAGACCGATGTGATAGGGGGTCGCGAGCAGGGAGGCGCTGCAGGAGGGGAGCACTGGGAGATGGACGACACTGCATGGCGTTGCCAAAGGAGAGGATGCAGGAGGAAATGGGTGCAGGAAAGATGGGCGAATAGTTGAAGACGGTGAACAGGGTTGGCGGCGGAGTAGGGGGTTTGCACAGTAATAGGTAGGTTAGGGTTAGGTTAGGGTTAGGTTAGGGTATAAGGTATTTATAGTATTATGGGTTTTGGGTTAATGGGTTTGAATAGGGTATGATCCAATAAGCAGAACGGTTTGGGTTCGGATTTAAAATCCAATAGAGAAATAAAATAACTAATAAAATATAATTTGCATTACAATATAGAATTTTATTTGAAATAACTATAAATACAGTTAGCACATAGAAATGTATTTTTAATAAACAGTCAAAATTAATAATAATAATAATAATAATAGCAATCACAATATGTATCAAAGTCATAAAAATAATAAGATTTGTATTATAATATAAAAATTATTGGAAACTAGTTACAAATAAAATCATTGATTAAAAATTAGACTTTAATAGAAGATCCAACAATACATTTTAACAAAAATAATAATTTGAAAGCAGAAAAATAACTTACAAAAAACGAAATACCGAGAATACACAGAATATATGTATTTGCGAAAATAGGGGTTACAAATCCTACCAACCTTACAATAAAATTTTGTCATCGAAATTAGCTTAGGCAGTACATAGGAAAAAGCAAAGCAAACTTATGGGGGTAACAAAACAGAGAATTAAAGGGAAAGAAACAAAGTGGTGGCAACACCAGAATAAGAAAGAAATGGATAACAACGATGTCAAATGGAGTGCAAGAAATAGAATAAATAGTATCAAAAGGAAAGAACAACACAAGGTAACAAAGCAAGATAAGGGAGTAAATAGAACTGGAATCAAGGAGAGAAATGAACAGGGAAGAATTGAATCAAATAATGAATTGGTGCATGATGACAAAATGGAATGCAAGAAGGAAGTAACCGGTATAAAAAATGAAAAAGAAACAAAACAAGACTTGCAAGATAACAAAGTAAGGAGATGAAGAAATAAATAGAGCTGGAATCGAAGAAAGGATGGACAAGGAAGAGTTGAACCAAGCAATGAGTCAACGGATGAGAACGAATGCAAGGGATAGTGAAGCAAACAATGCAGGGAAGGAGAAACAACAAGAGAATCCTGGGACCTGTGGGTTATGGACCCACCACGCTTTCGCTGCGCAACTCTAATCAGAAAGACTCCATCATTAGCATCCAATAACTCCAGCAATCTGCCTCGTGGCTCACCATTTCCTTGACACGTGCAAATGACATCTTTCTAGCATGAAGTTCGAACTTCAGACAACTTCAGATTCTTAGCACTTCTTGAGAACCTGGGACTGCTTGCACATCCGAAGCAAAAGACGACACTTCCTCTCCTGGTGATGATCAAAAAATAATTTTTGATTTTGAACTTCCTAAGAAATTATTTGCACTTGTTTTGCACGTGTAAAAAGGTAAATTTCAGAAAAATATTTAGTAAATCACCAAAATCATTTTAATTCATTTATTAATCTTAAAAACATTATTTAAAAATCTGGGGTATTACATCACATCCCCCTTAGAATAGTTCTGTCCTCAGAACTACTCTAAGCAAAAGAAAATAAAATATAAAACTTACAAGTTAGTTTCAAAAATTTACTCTATCATTATTTTTATAGTTGGATTTAATTACTAAGAAAAACAAAAATAACATATAATTATAGTTCGAAGAGTAAAAGGTGAAAACTGACATGGCGAAAGTATAAGAAATCCAATTGAATACACCATTAATCCCCAATCGTAAGAAAATATGAAGACTATTAACATAGAATAAAGAAGTCAAAAGTGAAGAGATAAAATCGAAATATAAAAAGGTTGATAACCATACAAACAACAAAGGAACACAAACTTTAAAGGTTATAAAACAAAATAGTTTTGGGAAAATAACCAGTCAAGACACATAGAAATACGAACAAATTTAGCTAAGAAAATATTAATAACAATGAATGTAAAAGACATTTAATAATTAGTTAATGTTGACATTATAATCAATACTCGAAAAACACATTAAAAGGTAACGAGCAAAATAGACCAATATATATATATATGCAAGAAGACTTAAAAGGAGTTCATTAAATATTACAAAAGTAAGCGTCAAATCATTAATTAGGACGTGGAAACAAAAGCAAGTGAGAAATCTAAAATGTTAAAGAATTGAAAAACGGTGGCAATAAATAGTAATTCACAAAAGAACGAAAACTTAGACCATAGTTGATGTACAAAATCTTAACATAAATGTAAAAAAAATTTAAATACAAAATAGAGTAAAATCAACTATACTATTTCAAATTGTATGGAAACATAAAATGTAATTGTATAAACAAAATGTCATAAAGAAAATATTTCTTTACCATTAGTTTCATTATATAAGTAAAAATTCCTGAAATATCAATTAGCAAATAGGTAGAAAATCTTGCCTCCTTAACATCAAGTTGCATGTTTGCCTTCACACCATTGGGTTGCAGGTTGCCGTCTGGATATTCAGTTGCACATTTTGCCTCCCAGACATCCAGCTGCAATTTGCCTCCATTGATATCGAGTTGCATATTTGTCATCTCGACATTAGGTTGCACCGAAATGGTAAAATGGAAGATGTAACCATCTACACACACAGGGATATGGGACATTTAATTTTAGTATGATGTTATGTTTTGAAGTTCGTGATATGAAAATAATATAAAAGTAAGAAATGGAGTTAAAAGTCACACAATGGAATATCAAAATAGATGTATAGATTATAAATATCAAACACAATAGTACAAAATAGTAGTTGTGAAAATGATTTATAAAAGTAGGGAGAAAAACGGAATGAAATACATGCATAAGCACAATGCAAATGTGAATGAGAAAATAAATATGCAGTGTAGGAAATTTACACAATAAATATTTCATAAAAATCTATAGTAACGTAGGAATTAAGTAAGCCTCTAACATATCGTTGAAGATCCACCGATGCCGATCGACGAACCAAGTGGGAATAAAAGAATGGATAGTACCGGAATTTAAGGAGAACAAGATAGGGAAGAAACAACTAGTATGACACATAATATGAATCAACAAATGAAGATAAATGCAAGGCACAGAAAGTAATGAATGACACACAAGTTTAAATAAGAAGGGATCAACGAGGCAAGCAGAAATAAGAGATTGCTTGCACCGGAATCAAAAGAATATGGGTACAGAAAGAATAAATTTATATCGAATATGGAATCAACAAATCAGGACGACTGTAAGATATGGAAGGAAACAAGAAATCAAAGAATTGAATATGAAGGGATCAAAATGAATGGGATAAGACTAGTGTCCAGATCGAGTTGATTATCAAATTGTTCATGTGATTGTATGGCCTGTTTAATGTTGAATTAATTCTGAATGAGTTAAGCCTGTCTAATGTATTAGTCAAACTAATACATTAGCAAAACCTGGCTCTGATACCACTAAAAACCTTATCACGCCCTGCTTTCCAAAAGGAATACGGAATATGAGTGTGTGACAAAGCCCAGCAAATGATTTTCATCATTCATAAGCTGTAGGATCGACTCAACATCATAACAAGAAATATAACAAAAATATACTCAACCACGCATGCATTAATAGTTTATTAATCAACAGAAACATTTGAAACAAAATATAAATATTCCAAATAATTTTTAGATCTGGATCAAAAGATAAAACTTCGGGACTACAAGCCCGTTACAAGTCTCAAGTAGCAACAGAAATAAATAACTTAAATACAAAATAATTAAAGCAAGCTTTTTTCCAAGTGAAGCCTAGAAGGTTTGCTCACCAATTCCAGTAGACAACTCGTCTCCAAAGTTTGTATATAAAATAAAAAGGAAAATGGAGAAACAAGACAAACGCCTTTAGTGCAAGTTAGAGCCGCAAGTAGTACAAGCAAGGATATGAAAATGAATTTAAGAAAAATATGAAACAAGATTTAGAATCAAGAATGTATAACATGATATGATAGGGATGCAACTAGTAGTGAAGTTCAAGAGACTAGCTAGTAAGTAAGATAAGTCAAGTAACAAGATTGGGTAACAAGTAATAGTAGTGGAACAAGTGAAAAGTGAACATGTAATTATATCAAGCATCAAGTGACAAATATCGAGTAACAAGTATCAAGTAACAAGTATCAAGTGTGTACAAGTGACAAGTTAATCTTAAGTCTAATGTTTAATTCTATCTAGGTTGCACTTCAAGCATCCATCCTTTTACCGCATGGTTGCTACTTACAAACAGTTACGTTTAGGCATAGTGGTGGATTTTATAGGGCAGTGTACTCAGGCATCAAGTATCAAGTAAGCAAGGTTCATGAATACAAAAATAATGTAACAAGTTCACAAACCAGTTCGTGAATGCACTAACAAGTTCAAGAACCAACCGTGGGTTCCTGAATGCACTAAAGATACAAAAAATTCATGAACTAAGTAATGGGTTCATGAATACGCTCAAGATACACAAATTTCATGAACCACGTACTGGGAAATACGGACCCCCTTCCGAGTATACTTACCTATATTGTCCACTACTATAGTCTTTCTTTTAAACCCCGGCTTGTTATTTATTATTATTATCAACCAAGCATGAAAGTATGCGAAAATAGGTCAACTAGACATTATCAAGAACATGGAAAAAGTCTAGGCTAGGTAGGATACATATTCAAGAGTCAAAAAGAAAGATTAAAGATATCAAGAATGACAAGAATTCCAATTCTGGACAGCATGACGTTGTTGCACCAAAACTGCGATTTCCGTCGCTACAAGAATACAAATGTGGATCCGTCAGAATTTCTAGAAACTATACTCATGACCGCTTCTAATTCATATAAATAAGATACATAAAAGTTGTAGCATCAGGTGTCAAAACAGCAAACTACATAGGATTTGTGTTCAGCCAGAATTTGAAAAACTGAGTTTATACATATGAATCAAGTCTGAAACTTTATTAATTAATTCTAGGAAAATTAAGGAATGTTCTCTAGTGTTTATAGTATCTGCATGCAAAATTTCAAGTCATTATCTTACTGGTAGCATGGTTAAATTAATTGTAAAATAAAGTGATGCAGCAGTTTTTATGAATCTGCGATTCCAGACACAGCAGCTGTAAAACTGCGATAAATCACAAACCATAACTCGAAATTCAATTCTATCAAAAGGGTAGTAAACTAGACATCTGGGGATAAGTTTCATATTCAGGACTCTAGTCCAGATTCTGATGTTATCTGGGTTGAAACAGCAAGGAAAGACAGGAATAGCAGCAAACGAAGATATTTTTTGCATGATAAGCCTTATATTATTCATATGGGTCTAAATTAACATGTGATGAAAATCAAAGTGTAATAGATATCAACGAAATGTTGTGACTCTTGAGATAATTTGGTAAGGAATAAAATCATATCAACAAACGATGAGCCAAAGGGGAGTCACATTTACAATCTACTTGCAGTATTTTCAAATAAACGCTTGTACTACACCAATAAATTGTACAAGAAGATACTTGCCTTGGGACGCAGATGACGAATCCGACGAAAGAATAACGGGAATGGATCCCGGCACGGATCTCGATGACGATCAAGACCAAGGAAGATCGGACGGCTAGATCCAAAGCTTGATGATGATGATCGCAATCGACGATCGGACAGCCGAGATTCGATGATCAAGAATCCAGCAGTAAAACATCATACACAACAATCAGATCTGGTCCTTCCTTCCCACAAACAGCAACACCAAAATCACGATCCTAAACACGATGGAATCGGACGGTCGGGATCAAAGCTGATGGAGATCATGATGATCAAGAGGAGATCGACGGCCCAAATCCAATTAAGCATGATGATGATCATGATGATCGACGGCCCAAAATCAAAGATGAAAACCACTTCATCAACAGCAACCCATGGCAATGGCGTGCATTGGCTTGACTCCGACGATGGCAGACAGGAAATCGGCACGGTGACACCGCTGGCTGATGGCATGACAAGAGGAGGGAGGCACTGTGGTTGCTGCTGTCGAGGCGTCGGGGTCACAGAGGAAGGAGCACTTGGACTGCGCTCGGGAGGCGAGGCACGACACAGGTGGCTGCGACGGCAGGATGGTGGAGACGAGGCACTGCAATTGCCACTGCTAGCCGCGACAAGGAAGAGGAAGGCAGGGTGTACAGAGCGTTGGGTTCACTGCTGGCTGCATCGCAACTGAGCGATGGAAGGAGGGTAAGAGAGTGGAGGGCACTGTAGTCGGGAGGAGGGCTAGCGAGAGAGTGGAAGATGAAGAGGCGGCACAGGGCGGTCCCGATGCTGGCAGAGCGGTGCGATAGGGGGGTCGCAAGCAGGGAGGCGCGGCAGAAGGGGAGCGCCGGGAGATAGGCAGCGCTGCAGGGCATCGCCAAAGGAGAGGATGCAGGAGGAGATGGGTGCAGGAGAGATGGGCATGAACAGGGTTGGCGCTGAGTACGGGGTTTGCACAGTAATAGGTAGGTTAGGGTTAGGTTAGGGTATAGAGTATTTATAGTATTATGGGTTTTGGGTTAATGTGTTTGAATAGGGTATGATCCAATAAGCAAAAGGGTTTGGCTTTGGGTTTAAAATCCAATAGAAAAATAAAATAACTAATAAAATATATAATTTATAATAAAATATAATTTGCATTACAATATAGAATTTATTTGAAATAACTACAAATACAGTTAGCACATAGAAATGTATTTTTAATAAACAGTCAAAATTAATAATAATAATAATAGCAATCACATTATGTATCAAAGTCATAAAAATAATAAGATTCGTATTACAATATAAAAATTATTGCAAACTAGTTACAAATAAAATCATTGATTAAAAATTAGGCTTTAATAGAATATCCAACAATACATTTTAACAAAATAAAGAATTTGAAAGCAGAAAAATAACTTACAAAAATCGAAATGCCGAAAATACACAGAAAATACGTATTTGCACAAACATGGGTTACACCCTCTCTTTTGGGTCCTCACCTGGAATCCCCTCTCTTTTGGATCTAGGATTGATTAGATCCCTGATTTTGGGAGATGCGATTACGGCGTAATTGATGGGGCATCTGACGCAAACGGCGAGCGAATCACTAGGGCACGCCAATAGGCTAGTGCAAGGGCCATGGAGCTATCTGGCCTGGACCAGCAGTCGAGTTGGCGTTGAGGCTAATCTGTTGCTTTGCAATTTGTGCCAGAATCATCGGTGGAGGTCAGTCACAATTTTTCCCATATCGTGAGCCCTCCATTCTCAGGAATGTGTTGTTGGTCGTTTTCAAGAAGTAGATAACTCGTGGGAAAAGCGTTGACGTAACGGTAGCCTTAAACTACTGAGTTGTGGTGGAGGGAAAGTTGAAATGGTGTTCTGCGCGAGTTTAATGTATGGACTTTGTAGGCAATGTGTCCTGCGAGGATCTCAGAGCCGGTTGGAGCCAGGGTGCCAATCTCTTTCAGCTGGGACTTCCTGCCCACGTGGCCTTTTTCCATGTAAAATTTTGCAGAGCCCGATGAGTCGACACATGGCAGTAGTCATTCGATGGGCTGCTAGTCACAGAATTCGAAGGGACAGCACGTGCCGACGGTTTGAGAATCAGTTATACTTTATAAATTTGCCCCTCCCCCCCCCCCCCCCCCCCTCATCAGCGTTTTGAGGGGTTACTTTCTTTATCTCTGAAATCTCCCCCTCCTAGATTATAATTCCGGATATGTCGACCGTAGAGATCAGTAGTTTATCCTTTTCTGGTGACAGTGGTGGATCAGGAGCTAGCTCTTCATGAGGGGGATCAGATGTAGGTTCTTTGAGCCGATCCCCTTCTCGGGGGAGTGATTCTGAGAACTCGGGGTCGACAGGCAAGATCTCGCCAAAACTTGAGGTGGATAACATCGGAGTCTCCAACTCCGAGGGAGGGAATCTTAGCCGGGCCAAAATGGAGACCAGGTCCAACGAGACCAGAGTTGGTTTAGTGAAGGAAATTCGAGAGCCACCCGAGGCGTTGGTGGGTGGAGGTGACCAAGGGAGCGAAGGTCGATAAGTGGAAATCGGGGAGAGGTGTAAGATCCCGCAAAATAGTATATAACCATTTTGTACATTAGTCCGTGCACGATTGGGAGTTGGTTTAGTGAAGGAAATTCAAGAGCCATCCGAGGTGTCAGTTCGAGCGGTGGAAATTGGGGAGAGGTGTAAGATCCCTCTAAATAGTATAAAACTATTTTATACATTAGTCCGTGCATGATTGAGAGTTGAACGTATTAATAATTTTTTCTCAATTTTAATTGAGTAAAGTATTGAGACATATTATTTAATGTTTTGAACCCAACAATGGTATATTTGTTGAACCGGAGTTGGGATAATTTCTCAACTAAATTAAATGTTTATGTCAAATATAATTGAGACGAAACATATAGTGTTTCAATAATAATAAACTATTTTTTATATATATACGTACAAACATTTTCTTTTGAGTACGGGTATGCTTGTCTTGATACGTATAAATGTATCATGTACGCATTTGCCTTATATGTGTATGGGTGCATGTATGAATATATGTATGTGTATGTATGTATAATTATTTATACTACCCTAACCCTAAACAACTAATTAAAACCCTAACTAAACTATGGGATTGTCATGATGGATTATAAGTTCCAAGGCAAACCCTCCTTCCCCTTCGAAATGCCTTGGCCGGTCCCCTCCACCTTCCATCTTATAAAGAACCTTAGGATTTCATGTCATTTTCTGTAATATCCTGATTTTTCATTTAATGAAAAATTATTTTATTTGGCACGTAGTGTGCACGTGCAATATTTTGGTTGAATTGAATCTTATAATTATTTTTATTGTGATATGTATAAACATTTAAATATATGTTTTCAAACTATTTTTATACAAAAGCCTTTTCTTTAAATGGATAGAAAGCCATATTTTAAGCCTTTTCTTAAAGCCCAAAATGTAAATTATTTATTTTAAAATAACTATTTTGGCCCATAAAACTAAAGCCCATGGATTAATTTATTTTAAAAGTATAACTTGTCATGTAGAATATAATTTAAAAGTCTATTTTATTTTTTTTATGCAAAAATTAAATGTACAATTGTGGTCCTAGCTGCTTGCACGTGCACTACACGTACACGTGCAAGTGCACTTCCTTAGGCATGGCCGGGTACACTTCTTTTGGAGGGAGATTCAAAAGTTAAATGGTGATCATGGTGGTAGTTATTTAGATGTGGTTAGTTATTGTAACTCCTACCCTCATCCTAGCCTTCCATCCTACAACCAACCAATTAATCCTAGCCCTCCATTCTAGTTGATTTTAGTATAAATACCCCCTCCCATGGCTAGTTGTTTTGTGCTTAATATCCCTTCCAAATCTATAGTCTAATTAGTAGTAGTTTGTGAGTTAAAAAGATTGAGTGGTGAGTGGGATTGTGCTTGCATTCTACCAAGGAGGAGAACGGCCGGCTAGGAGCTTTCGGTGGTACTTGTTGAGCTTGTGCGCGCATCATCTAGGAGGAAGTGCATCTCATTTGCAAAGGACTTAGTTGCTATTGTGTTTGTTCTCTCCATACAAGGTGGGTAAAATTCTCCATATTTCTAAAGTAGAAATGCTTGTTAGAATGAATGAATGATAGTGGGTTTAATTTTCTTTATTAGGAATCATGCTAGTACTATACTGAAAGATTGATGCAAAAAAAAAATTATTATTAAGGGTACACTCTTAATTGGAGAATTGACCTATGAATTGATTGGAATGTGGGTGTAAATTGTATGTGATTGGATTAGTAAAAATCTAAGTTGGTATGGATTAATTATAACCATGAATGTGTAATTGGCTAATAAAGAGATTAGTGGCATTAATTGTTGAGAAATGTCGAAAAGGAATCTTTCTGGTAAGTCGACTTAGGACCTTGTAAGTCGACTTATATGCTCATTTTAGTCGACTTGTGCTTTTATAAGTCAACTTCTTGCTTAATTTATTTACTTAAAATCATGGATGTTTTCCCCTGGACAGTCGACTTACTATAGTATAAGTCGACTGGTACTGATGCCTTTTTATAAACTCGAATGTTCTACTCTTCTAAAAATACATGAGACTTTATAAAGATAATTTGGGAATTGTTGCATGGAATAAAATGTGATTTAAGAATGAAAGGTGTAATTAGAACTATGATTTTGACATGTGTATTTTTGGGGAAGTATACCTTGCAAAAGAACTGTAAATGAAGAAGATTAGTATGGTAAAGATTGAAGTGACATTATGTGATAGATGAATTGTGAATATTCGTTAGTACTTCTTATTTTGAGAACAATGTGGTAACCAGAAAATGTGAATTATTCTTGTTAAAGAATAGCGTGACAAATTATGATATATGATTCCTTAATTTGAGATTTTAAACTGTTCAGTCGACCGAATGTGTGTAGCAGTCGACTGTATAGAACCTGAGAAATTACATAATTGAACTCTGCAAAACAGCCGACTGTGTTGAACGACAGTCGACTGCCCTGTGGATAATAATTGAAATTGGAATTCTGCGGAACAGCCGACTGCCATGTGCAGCAGTCGACTCTTACGAGCGATTATTGAATAACTTATTTGACCGAACAAGTCGACTGGATGTGCTCCAAGTCGACTGTTCAGAGTACTTTTGGTATATCAGAAATTCTATGATTTGCTATGAATCTTATGTTGATTTGGTTATGACAGTAGACTCTATTGTCTTTGCAAGAGTTCTTTTATACAAGAAAGGAACTGAATCATTTAAATTGAATTATGTAAGTTATATAATTGTGGAACTATGGACATGAAAAAGAAAATCTATCATGATTATGAAAAATGAACTCATGAGCTGGGAATGCTCAGATTATGTTAGAATTTGTGAATTGGAATTGAAATGAAAGAGTAGCTAAGTCTCCCCCGGCATTTGGAAAGAAATGAAATGAATATTGAAAAGAAAGACCAAGGTTGGTCATGTTGAAATGAATGAATAAGTCCGGTTTGGTGGAGAGGCTAACTCTAGAACTTTGATTTTGTTCATGATTCTAATAAAAACTAAGGATTAGTAAATAGTGGAGATGTGATGAAAGTAGGAGAAAAACACGAGTGAGGGCCATCGGATTTGCGGCGGAGAGTACTTCACAGGTTCTTCACGATGAGTCGTGACATGACGTGGATACGGCTCCAGGGTACCGTGGCGGCGGAGAGTATTTCACAGGTTCTTCACGATGTGTCATGACATGATGTGGATACTGCTCCAGGGTACCGTCCCGGTGGTGACACTTGTGGGATGTTTGGTGACTGCATGAGGATCGTGTGCCATGAAGGAGGCTGAATTGCCACAGGTTCTTCACGATGAGTCGTGACATGACGTGGGATTCCCCTCTAGGTTTTCTGTACACGTGCTTGCACTCATAAATCATCTAGGACACCTACCGTAGTTACAGTAGTAGATTAAGTCATGGCAAGGGATTGAACCCTACAAAGATGAAGAACGATTAAGAGACTTGCCCTCAGACCTATGTAGTATGGGATGCATAGACTCCGAACAAGTGTGCATTAGTGTCATGTAACATAAATAATTGCATTAAGGATTTAGTGCACAATCACAACACGACATCAATAGGGTAGCCCCTTTAATTGTAATGTGACAAGTTTGTGTTTGCTAAATATGGAAAATTAAGTTATACTATTTCCGGCATAGAGAGGATGGCCGTGTATAATGATCGTCGGTTGAATAAACTGACGTACCCACAGTCTTATATGCAGGTAAATGGCATGTTAAAGGTTAAAGAGGAATGGATGCTTAAAGATTAAACCATGTTGTTGTACATTTGTTTTATTGTTGTAAATTTTACTTCCGCTGTGCAAATGAAAAGTATAATATCGATGTAAACTCTGATGTAAAGTGAAAAGTTTAAATTTCCTTGTAAAATTGTACTAAAGGAAGTGAAAAGATCCTATAGAACATCTCGAATTCAGTGTATTTGGGATTCGGGGCGTTACATTTTCTCCTTCAATTTTTCTAGCAATGATATGAAACCCATGCTTCAAATCCCTCTATTCCCCTTTTGAAATTCCTACACTCCCAAAATATATTTTTCTTCAAGCTTGGCCTAAATTGGAGAGCAAGCATACAAGGAGTTGAAGCAAGATGATCAATTCATTGTGGGTGTATTTCTAAGCGCATGCGTGTTAAATATTTATTTTATGAATGACGAATGATTAATGTTACTGATTTGGTTTGCTAGATAATATGAATGAAGATTTTTGTGTTTTTATAATTAATACTTGAGCTAGAATGCTAACTGATAGAAAATATATGACCTTGAGAATAATTAACATGGTTTGATTAGAAAAAAAATGTATATTGGTAATTTGATGGAGTTTAAAGTTAAATTTTTTACAGTAGCATCTTGAACTCCACCAGATTTTGTAGTTTTTAAATATAGTTTGATATTTTAATTAATTCTATCATGTTTCTAGTATGAGATAAATTTTCTGCTCTGCTTGAATCTAACATGCTTAACTTACAAAAATCATATCTCCATTTCTATCATGAATGTAGAGTTGAAATTTTTTACTGTAGGTTCTCATATGTCTATAATAATCCCAAAATTTTATATTTTTTGGATGCTTTTTGATATTTTTAGAAACTACTATGTCTATACTGGGTAAGAAAAATGTTGAACTATTTTCATGTTCTACCGAAATAATTTTGTGTTTAGTTCGGAAATTCATTTTTTTCTAAAATATAAGGACTCTTAAGCTAAAATTTTTATGCATGGTTCTTATATGTGTATAGAACAATCCCACAAATTTTCGTAATTTTTAGATCTAATTTGATATTTAATAAAAATCATATTTCTGTAATGGGATAAAATTGTTTCAGCTCTGTTTTTGTTATACATACTTGTTACCCAGAAAAGCATAACTCTTTGATAAAAGGAAATTTGAAATTGAAAATTTTACAGTAGTATCCAAAGTCAGTATGAAACATTTCCAGCAAGTTTCATAATTTTTGAATACAAATTGTTATCTCTTTAAATTACGATTTGCTGCTCTGGTTGGTAAGCAATATACTGACAGTCTTAAATTTGCATCTTATTTCAAATTGTCATAACTTTGTACACTTGGAGTTTTGAGCTAAATTTTGGACATGTACTGACTATATGTGTCTAGATCATGGTTGCCATATTTCATTAGATTTCAAGATGTTTGTAATTTTTAAAAGAGTTTTTAAGTACACGCTGGTTAACAATCCTATAAATTTTAAGATTTTGAATGCATCTCAGTATGAGGTTTTTTTCATCACTAAGTTGGCTTATTCTGAGAATGTTTCCAACTGAAGAAGCAAAGTAGATTTCAAGACCTCTCTATAGAATCCAAAATCATGAATTTTCAGTAAGTAGGTGATTAACTATGATCTTTGTAAGTTACACCAGTGATATGTTGAATGAATTAGCTTACTGTTTGAGTGTGTTAAGCTATCCTCATACTAGAGCTTTATCATGAACTTAGAAAGTAGTTTAATTTGCTTGTGATTCATGTTTGATCATGCTTTAAGTTGGAATCGTTAGTGTCTACTAAAATTGAAGTGTGAATAGCTATATACATTAGCTTGTTAGGGTAATGGTTATCACCCTAGGACTATGAGTCCATTTGACCCTTGATAATTAGTAACCTTATCACCTTGAGATGTTGTGGATGAGGCATTTTCTCTTGCACCGTCGGATTTTTAACCAAGGAAGGTTGATCGCGGGTCGGAAACATCGCCGAGATCCAAGCTAGAGGCGATGGCGATCGACGAAGATCGAGTCGCCAATGTCATATGATTTGTTAGGTCATGATGGGTTCCACTTGAGAACATTATGAAAGGCTAGTGTAATTATCTAGTAAGTAATTGACACAATTTCACTAAACACGTGTCCATAATAGATGTTAGTTGTTGTCACTAAAGCCTGGATAGGATTGGTGTACTAGGTAATGATATCCTGTAAATTAGAAATAGTCTTATGTATTGTTAGGACAAGCACAAGTCGAGTAGTTGTACTCGCCTGTCAAGGGGACACGTGCGGTGCCTTCTCACTTGTTGAGAGCACGGGTTGCGTGATCTCGTCTGTTAATTCCAGAAGTACTATAATAAGAATGGGAGGTGCTACGGTCGAAAGTAGGGAATTGACCCTACCAATCTGTCAAGTTCTATGTTGTTGGGTACGGACAAAGAACTAGAATGCGGATCTACATGTCTCAGCGCCACTTGGTGATCTTGCAGGCTACCTTGAAGTTCGTAGCAATTTTTGGGTGAGGTCCGGGTGCCGATGAATAGTGGAAAACTTGGATATCACTATTGACTACAGTGGCGGAATGAGACCGAACAACTGCAACCTCATCAGCCACTAGTTAACTGTCAGAAAATGGAATGAGTACAAGAGTAGGATGCATAGCGAGGGATCGAACCCTGTGATCTAGAGACTACAAACTCCTTGAAAAGTATGTAGTATGGGATGCATATGTTTCCATTGAAGTTGTATTTGGAAAAGTATGTAGTATGGGATGCATGCGTTTTCAAATGAATTGCATTAGAGTAAGTGCATTGTGTAACGCCCCCGCCCCAATACTCAAGATAATTTTTATTATTTTTTAGAAGACAAATTAATACTTATAGTACAACTGCCCATCACAGGCTGCCTCTCAAAAGGTGGTTAACAAATTAGGTGATTCTTGATCATAGGCATATATATTTATACTTAATTATTCTAGTACTAATCCCGATACGGGACTATATCAAATCCATCATTTACTCTATTCTAATAATCCCATGCACACATCTGAAGACCCGTGGGCCACCCTATATGCCACGTCACCAATCTCAAAGAGACAACGGCTCACGCTGCTCTCTCTTCTTCCGGGTGGGCCCCTCATCCCTTGCTGACGTCATCCAACGTCAGCGCTCAACACACACACATAGCACGCCAAAGTGTTGTTCTCATCCCGTGGACCCCCCTTCTCCTTCTCTCTCCATTCTTTATATGTATTATATACATATATATATATATATATATTTATACCTTAGAAATTACGGAGTAATACATACACCCCACCTTTAGAAATCAGTGTCCTCGCTGAGTACGGAGCATGCCATATAGCGCAGGATGTTCCATTTTAGCTGATGTGGCGTCGTCCTCGATCCTGGAGATCAGTGACTCTCAACACCTCGGATCATACTCGATCCCAGAGATCAGTGACTCTCAACACCGCAGATCATACTGAGGCCCTCTTCCACACCCGGTGTCGAAAGTCGTCTCTGATACCATTTGTAACGCCCCGCCCCAATACTCAAATAATTTTTATTATTTTTAGAAGACAAATTAATACTTATTGTACAACTGCCCACCACAGGCTGCCTCTCAAAATGTGGTTAACCAATTAGGTGACTCTTGATCATAGGCAATTATATTTATACTTAATTATTCTAGTACTAATCTCGAAATGGGACTATATCAAATCCATCTTTTACTCTACTCTACTAATCCCGTGCACAAATCTGAAGACCCGTGGGCCCCCCTATATGCCACGTCACCAATCTCAAAGAGATAGGGGCTCACGATGCCCTCTTTTCTTTCGGGTGGGCCCCTCATCCCTTGCTGACGTCATCCGACGTTAGCACTCAACACACACACAGCACGCCACAGTGCTGTTCTCATCCCGTGGGCCCCCTTCTCCTTCTCTCTCCTTTCTTTATATTATATTATATTATATATATATATATATATATATATATATATATATATACACCTTAGAAATTATGGGGTATTACATACACCCTACCTTTAGAAATCAGCATCCTCGCTGAGTACGGGGCATGCCATCCAGCGCAGGATCCTCCTTTTCTAGCCGATGTGGGCATGCCATCCAGCGCAGGATCCTCCTTTCTAGCCGATGTGGCATCATCCTCAATCCCGGAGATCAGTGAATCTTAACACCGCGGATCATACTAGATCCCAGAGATCAGTGACTCTCAATACCGCAGATCATACTGAGGTCCTCTTCCACACCCGGTGTCGAAAGTTGGCTCTGATACCATTTGTAACGCCCTGCCCCAATACTCAGACTATTTTTATTATTTTTTAGAAGACAAATTAATACTTATAGTACAACTGCCCACCACAAGCTGCCTTTCAAAAGGTGGTTAACAAATTAGGTGATTCTTGATCATAGGCAATTATATTTATACTTAATTATTCTAGTACTAATCCCGAAATGGGACTATATCAAATCCATCTTTCACTCTACTCTACTAATCCCGTGCACACATCTGAAGACCCGTGGGCCACCCTATATGCCACGTCACCAATCTCAAAGAGACAGCGGCTCACGCTGCTCTCTCTTCTTCCGGGTGGGCCCCTCATCCCTTGCTGACGTCAGCCTTCAACACACACACAGCACGCCACAGTGCTGTTCTCATCCCGTGGGCCCCCCTTCTCCTTCTCTCTCCTTTCTTTATATTAATTATATATATATATATATATATATATATATATATATATATATATATATATATATATATACACCTTAGAAATTATGGGGTATTACATACACCCTACCTTTAGAAATCAGCATCCTCGCTGAGTACGGGGCATGCCATCCAGCGCAGGATCTTCCTTTCTAGCCGATGTGGCGTCGTCCTCAATCCCGGAGATCAGTGAATCTTAACACTGCAGATCATACTCGATCCCAGAGATCAGTGACTCTCAACACCGCAAATCATACTGAGGCTCTCTTCCACACCCGGTGTCGAAAGTTAGCTCTGATACCATTTGTAACGCCCTACCCCAATACTCAGACAATTTTTATTATTTTTTAGAAGACAAATTAATACTTATAGTACAACTGCCCACCACAGGCTACCTCTCAAAAGGTGGTTAACCAGTTAGGTGACTCTTGATCTTAGGCAATTATATTTATACTTAATTATTCTAGTACTAATCCCGATATGGGACTATATCAAATCCATCTTTTACTCTACTCTACTAATCCCGTGCATACATCTGAAGACCTATGGGCCCCCCTATATGCCACGTCGCCAATCTCAAAGAGATAGCGGCTCACGCTGTAACGCCCCGAATCCCAAATACACTGAATTCAAGATGTTCTACAGGATCTTTTCGCTTCTTTTAGTACAATTTTACAAGGAAATTCAAACTTTTCACTTTACATCAGAGTTTACATCAATATTACATTTACATTGCACAGCGGAAGTAAAATTTACAACAATGAAACAAATGTACAACAACATTGAGAAATCTTTAAGCATTTGTTCCTTTTTAATCTTTTTCATGCCATTTATCCTGCATACAAAACTGTGGGTACGTCAGTTTATTCAACCGACGATAATTATACATGGTCATCCTCTCTATGCCAGAAACAGTATAACGATTCTCATTTATTAACAGATCACAATCTTGTTCACATATCAAAATAGAGCAAAGGGGAAAAATCTTAATGATGTCGTGTTGTGATTGTGCACTTAATCCTTAATGCAATTATTTAATTTACATGACACTAATGCGCACTTGTTCGGATTCTATGCATCTCATACTACATAGGTCCGAGGGCAAGCCTCTTAATCGTTCTTCATCTTTGTAGGGTTCAATCCCTCGCCATGACTTAATTTACTACTGTAATTACGGTGAGTATCCTAGATGATCTATGAGTACAAGCACGTGCACTGGACCCTGGAGGGGAACCCCACGCCATGTCTTGACTCATCAAGCATGCATTCTGTGGCAATTCAGCCTCCTCCCTGAACACGATCCTTTTGTAGTCACCAAACATCCCACAAGCGTGGCTAAAGTCCGATCATTACTGAGTTGTGCCCACGCCATGTCTTGACTCATCAAGCATGCATTCTGTGGCTCACACACCCGCACCGTAAACTCTAGTTCTCATACTTATGTTTTCCCTCACTTTCATCACATCTCCACGATGTACTAATTATTAGAATCATGAATAAAAACCAAAGCTCTAGAGTTAGCCTCTCCACTAAACCGGACTTATTCATTCATTCAACATGACCAACCTTGGTCTTTATTTCAAATTTCATTTCATTTCATTTCCAATGCCGGGGGAGACTTAGCTACTCTTTTGTTTCAATTTCCAATTCACAACTTCCAATTTGAGCATTTCCAACTCATGAATTCATTTAATAGTCTCTCAGACTTCCTTTATCTTGATCTTAGCTTTCATATTCATTTAATTCTCAATTCAAATCTATGATTCATTTCATGTAAATTCATGCAACAACAAATAGAGTTTACCAACATCAACCATAAAGTTCACAACTTTTAACAGAAACAAAAATAAGATCTCTGACATATCAAAGTATTCTGGACAGTCGACTTGGAGAAAGTCCAGTCGACTTGTTCAGTCAAAATCAAGTTCTTCATAACTGCTCAGGAGAGTCGACTGCTGCACATGGCCAGTCGGCTGCTCCGCCATTTTCCATATGCAAAATATCATTCACGTGACAGTCGACTGTCATTCAATCAGTCGTCTGTCCTGGGTTTCAACAGTACATTTTAATACTCAGCCCAGTCGACTTGCTACTTGCATTAAATCGGCTCAATAGGTTTAATTTCAATTTAAGGAATCATCATTCCATTCTGTTCTTCAACTCGCATGCATCATTGTGTCACATTACAATATATTCATACTACATAAACATGTAATTTTTTAGCTGTTCACTAACATCACAACATATACTTTCACATAACTAATGTTTTCTTTTCTCAAGGGAATGTCAAACATGCATTTTCATTTACTCATCATTTACTTGCAGAAATGAACACTAAATCTCAATTTAGCACACTAGAACATCACCATAAAATATTTCGTTTCATGGAATTTCTGGACTATTATTAATTTAATTTAATACATCGGTCGGCTGTTTACAACAACAGTCGACTGTACGGGTTATTCCTAGTCTTACTAATTATCCCTAGTTCTTTTTCGTCTGTTCATGTCTCCTCAGTCATGTATAACATGGGGGAAATGAGTTTAGCAACCATTCAGTCTGTACACACGTACATCATTAAACTTTCCAATAAATCATGAAAACCTTTGCCTCGTACCAGTCGACTTGTCCACGTGACAGTCGATTGTACCGACCTATTCCAGTCTTATTTACAGTGTCATAACTACATTATTAGTCCTTCACAACCTTCATCATAAACATACCTAGGGCAATCTAATATGCTTAAACTTACTTTTCACAAGTATGGTAACAATCATTATTGCCATAACACAATTACTACGTTAGAATTCCTGAGAAACACCCACCTTATTGACGAAATAAATGAATCCAGTAAAGCCTCTTAACGCGATACACGACTCCTTGCTCCTTGCTCCTTGCTCCACACCGAAGCTCCTCTGTAGGAATGATCGGCCTCCAAGAGAACTCTCACTCACCAAACTCTACAATATAATATATATCTATCTCTTTCAAAGGATTTTTGTGTAGAAGATGTTTAGGAGAGAGGGGTATTTATACACCATTTTGGGTGAGATGGAGGGCTAGGATTTAGTAGATAGTTATAGGGTCAAGGGCTAGGATGAACTAGGGAGTTGTAATAACTACCCACACTCTAGATAACCACCCATGACTCAAATCCCTTCTTACCCAATCCGGCCAAGAAAGGTGTGCTCATGCACGTGTATGTGAAATGCACGTGCATGCACTAGTCACCCAAAAGAGAAACTTGTACAAAATACAAAATAAAAAATCTTTTTAAAAAAGTGTTCCACATTACAAGTTGTAGATAAAATAGAATTAAACCATGGGCTTTAATAAATGGCCCAAAACAATAGTTATTTGAAAATAAAAGAAGTACATTTTGGGCTTTAAGAAAAGAGGTTTTTATCTAATAAGGATTTGGTACAAAACAATTTAAAAGCACAATTTGAAATATCTTTACTCTTCTTGATGAAAATATGAGCCAAAAATATTACACGTGCACACTACGTGCAAAATAAATAATTTTTCATTAATTTGAAAAATCAGGGCATTACAACACTCCCTCCTTAGAATAGTTCCGTCCCCAGAACTACAGTCAAGAGTGAGAGAAACAGAAAATACAACACTCACACAAGAACAAAAAGATACAAAGATACAAATCAAGCAAAAAGCTCAGGATAATCCTGCAACATCCTCTCCTCAGACTCCCAAGTAGCCTCTTCAACCAAGTGGTTTCTCTAGACTACCTTGACCATCGGTATCGTCTTATTCCTCAAGACTTTCTCCCTACGGTCAACAATCTCGACAAGAGACTCAATGTAATTCAGATCCAACTGCAAACCTTCCGGCACTTCAGGCAAATGATGACTTGGGTCTGGAATATAACCTCTCAGCATAGACACATGAAAGACATTGTGCACCTGAGATAACTCTTCTGGTAATTCAAGCCGGTAAGCAGTTTTTCCGATCTTTTTCAATATCTTGTACGGGCCTATAAACCTCGGGGCTAACTTCTTGTTGTGCAATCTAGATACCTAAATAAATAGATAAACTAGACACAAATTAAAAGCAATCTAGATACCTAAATAAATAGACAAACTAGACACAAATTAAAAACCTCGCAAGTGCACGAATCGTTTGAAGATGCGTAGCGGCAAGCAAGGGTCGATCCCACAGAGATTGTAGATTTCAACTTACTAATCAATAAAACCTAAGAAAATACCAATCATAAAGTTTTGTTCTAAAAATCTAAAAGAAATGAAAAGATTAAAACTAAATTAAGAAGTGTCACGATTTGAGTCACTAATATCTATTTAAGTAGTTGGGCATTGATTTCCACCTATAATCAGTAATGCGAAGTTATCCACTACTCTTGTTACTCATGTTTGTTCCCTTCAAGGGCATGGTATCCACTCCTTAAAGTACTGTTTCCCTAGGCCAAGAATTAGGCATGGTATCTACTCTAATTCGTTTCTTTCATCAAGTGTTTAGCATGGTATCTACTAAGTTGTACTTGAAGAAAACATAAGATCAGTGGAAACGAACAAACACTCAAGGTTCTAGAAATTGGTATCAGATCTAGATCCCTTAAGTTGATTAAACCAAGAACCCCTAGAGATTCCCTTGTTACAAATTATGAACACGAGATACGGGTCGTCTCAATATGCTCATATAACAGATTCAGATCTACAATACACAAACTTATAATCCCAGGTTCGGATCAGTCGACTGGCTGTCACTTCAGTCGACTGCAGTCTACTGGCTGTCACTTCAGTCGACTGCCCTAGGTTTCTGAACTAATTTGATTACTATAAATCTATTCCAATACTCTCAGATTTAATCAATAAGCAATAAAGTAGCACTTAGAAAAATATAAGCATCACATGACTACGGTTTCAATCTACCCAACTATTAAATTAGTTGCACATAATACAACCTTTATTGATTAATATAATAGAGTTCATGACTACAATGAAAATAAAGAGAAGAATAGAAGAACACTGATTTGTATGATATTGATCTTGAGCCCAATCAGCAATCGTCTTCCTTCTTTGATGCTAGCTGTTGATGGCCTTTCTTGGTCGGTCCAGCCGTCTTGAGATATTCCGAGCATCCCCCTATCCCCTGTATCTTGGTTGGTATTTATAGAACACGGCTAGAGATTTAGGGTTTTTACTCTTTTGCATAAACGCCCTCTTCTTTTATTTATTTCTTTCCTTATCTGATTGGCGATATATATATCTTTCTCTTTTCTTCTTTCTTTCCGTATCTGCTTTGATTTGTATTTGGATTTGGATGAATCTTTAATTATCTTATCTGTTGACTCTGCTGCCGATCAGTCGACTGGTGTTGGAGATAAGTCGACTGTGTCGAGACTTTAGTAGTTTCATGATTCATCAGCGCAGTCGACTGTTGTTGGAGGAGTCGACTGTGCCGAGCAGCTTCAGCTTCTCTGTCCAGTCGCCTGTTAGCATAATCAGTCGACTGATCTCTTCAGTTCCTTATGTGTCATCCTTGAAATCCTGAATTTGCTTCGTTTCGCACTTTTATGCTGTTTCCTGTGGAAAAGAGAAAATGAGAGTAAAATACCATATATAGAGCATTTAAATGTCTAATTGCACTAAAGTTATTGCTCTAAAATGTGAATAATATTGTGTTCATCAAATACCCCCAAACTTAGATTTTGCTTGTCCTCAAGCAAAGAGTGAATTTATGAACAAGGGAATAGTAATAATAGACTCAACTATCAGACCAAGAATTCTCATGAGCATCAAAGTAAAAAGTATAAACAATTTCAGATGAAGTAAAACTAAGCATACCCACTTTCTCCAGTGCAATTGTTTAGTCATAATCTCCAAACCCAATCATATTTGTCATGCCATTAATGTAGTTATAGTATGCGATTACTCAATCTGTGATTATCCCTTTCCTCTACTACAAACTGAGTAGCAAACTAGAGTTTTT